>JBAMJR010000027.1:3845000-3931861 GCA_038501785.1 Myoxocephalus aenaeus
GGTCTGGCACGATGTAGGTGCAGTTGAGGACAAAGTCCACCTCCCTCCACCCGCTCATGTCTCCTGGTGTGCTTTCCAGCTTCATCTCGGCGATATCGAATACACAGTAGCTGATGAGCGCAGGCGTCCCGGAGCTTTGGTTTGGTTTGGCTCTGTTTGGTCTCGGTTGCAAAGTACTTTGGTTTGGTCGGGTTAGGTCCCTTGTCTTAGGTACGCTGGTTAAAGCTCAAGATCTTGAAAAGGAAGAGAGAGAGAGAGAGAGAGAGAGAGATTTTAGTGCCACAGAAATCAACTGTCATTAATTTGAGTTTGAGGCAAAGTACATGCAGTGCAGAAATCTTCTTTTGCCGCTTGTTAAGCCTGTTTTATGAGACTCATTTATATAAGTCAAGCACAACTAGAGAAAGTTGTAACCTCAGTATCCAAAGTCATATAACTATAACTGTTTGAAATCCATGTAATTATTTAAAATGCCTCCAGGCAGCCATTCACTATTCAAGCAGCCGGTTCCATTCATGAGGAGCCAAAGTTCAATTGGCACTTGTCCAACGTCCCATGCAGCGCTTGCCATTCAGTTTAACTATTCCGTATGAGGCCAATAGGTCCTCCTGTCCTTTTCTGCTCATTCTGTAAAATGTATCCTTTTTTTTTTCATTATCCAAGGTTATCCCTGTCAGAAAGAAAAAGATAATAATAAAGAAAAATACCTGACTTACTTTCACACATTCATTCAGCTGTAGGATCCTCATGTCTTTGGCTATGTCATCCCTTGATATATATATATTTTTTTATCCGCTTCCTCTTCTTTATATTCTCTCTTCTTTCCCCAGTGTGTTTTTCAGGGATGCCTGTCTGTTATATCCTTTGGGTATCCGCTCTTGCTGTGGCCACTCTGTCACCATCACCAGAAACTCCTGAGCCTGGATTGCGGCAACCTTTTTTAGCTCGACGCTCCGGCCAATCACGAGCCACGGTGGTCATGTGATTGAGCCATCTGACACACAACTGTTGGCTTTGGACAACAACATCAGTGACGTTGTACACTTGGCCAGCAAGTGGCTGTTGTGATGAATGCTTACACATTGATACACACACACACACACACACACACACACACACACACACACACACACACACACACACACACACGCCCACGCGCACACAAAGAAGACATGTTAATGAATGAATAAAGGAAGAGCAGATGGCTGGCCTGTTGCCACTGAAAAACACACTCATAGACTTTTGCTTGGTTTGGCACTTAATGAGCAATCTGCTGCCACTGTATCTCCTTGACCTACATCTCACTGTAGAACATCTTTAACGAAGAGTCTTAAGACCCCTGCAACACACACATGACCAAACAAATCCAGAACTTATGCAAACACACATGAACACAATTTTTTTAATTTTAATTCAATCGGGGGAGTAGAAAGAAAAGGTTATGAAAGAGTAGTAAAGAAAACAGTCTCTTTCTTATGAGCTGACGCATGCCCTGGGCTGACTGGTGCGTTCAGGTACAGACGTAGGCCAGGTCATCCCCGCATGCAGGACTTACACGTGTCTGATGAGCATCCCTTTTTACTTTCAGACACACACACACACACACACACACACACACACACACACACACACACACACACGCACAGTCTAATTATACGGAGCTCACCTGGCAGATCAGCATAAAGATAGCCAGGACAGGAGAGAGCAGGAGAAACAACATGTGGAGGGTGAGAAAGGGAATGTGACTCTTCTACATGTGGCGATGCTGACTGTTCAAGAAGAGCACATGTGAAACGTGTGTTTTTCATTTCTGAAATGCCACGAAACAAACAAAACACAAATGTATCGCACGTTTTTTTCGTAACATGAAAAATAAATAAATAAAGTTAAAATATGTAATGTCTGACATTTCACAAATGTAACACCTGCAGTGGCCTTTTTATGACTGGCTATGACACACATAACTGTGGTCACTTCTCTATTTAGATTGTGTTACTGTAGTTTACAGCTTAAACTGCAGGCTAAATGTTGAAAATGGATGCAAGGCAATAAAACTTTACAATAAGTCACCTCTGGCCAGATCCTCTGTAGATTAATTAATCAACATCAATAGCCCTTGCACCACTTGTGTTGTTTGTTACTCACTGTACATGTTTATGTTTATATACACTTCATACACACTACATTGCACATACTTTGCGTTTTTGCACTTTCTTTTTAATTTAATTCCTGAATTAATACTCTCTGTTTCGGTTTTGCTATATTTATCTTTCATCCTTGTTGTTTTTATTTTTGTGTCTGTAAGCTGCTACTGAAGACAAGAAAACTGTGAGGACGTTTAAATACAAGACAACATGTTTGATTTCAGGGCTCACATAAAGATAAAGGGGAAATGTAGTTCACAAACATTGTTAAAAGTGCAAAGAATAGAATATATATTTACACATGGATGTAGCCACATCTTTATTTTAAACACAGTAACTATATTTGTGTCCGTCACACAAATACCCTGCCTCCTCCCCCTTTTTCTCCTAACTTGGCTGGCGAAATAGTAAATTGGTTGCCATATGGCAAGACCGCTACTCCAAGAGTGGAGCTTTACTGCCCAGTGTGGCGTGGGGGTTAATGGTGAGGGTAGGTGTGTGTGTGTGTGTGTGTGTGTGTGTGTGTGTGTGTGTGTGTGTGTGGGTGTGTGGGTGTGTGTGGTGGAGAGGGAGGGTAAGTGGGGATTTGGGCTCTTTCACTGGCCTGCGCCTGGCTGGGCTAATTTCTCTAATTTGCAGACAGTCTGGGCTCAGGCTCAGAGCCTAAAGACCCAGCTCTCCAGGATAGCAGCATAGCCGACTCATCTCACTCCTGGACACACATCACATCCGGGAAATTAGATATTTTCAGACGCACTTTTTTTTTTCTTCCAGGGAGAGAAACCTCACGGGCCGGGCAAAAGGGAGGGAGAAGATAGCGGCACCAGGCGAGCGTAAGACGAGGGATAAGTGGAGGAAAAGACCTGAGGTCGGCTACATTGAAGCTGTCTGAGACCGAAGATGTGATAATACTTAGTGAATAGTACCTGGGTGTTTAGTCTGGTTTAAATGGACACCTGTTGCCATGCAATAGTCTAAGTCTGTCATTAACAGGACAGGGAAAGCTGCCACCTGTTATCCCAAATGTTAATTATACGATCAAGTTTAATTAACACAAATAACTCATTTATTACTATTGTAATAACATTTAATTCATCATGTTCGGACAACCAACACAGTGGGTTCTAGAGTCCAGTGAACTCTGGGACTGGGCGATGAGTCTTTCATATCATATATCCAGATATTCTGATCCACAATTATGTCGTCTAAATTGATGATAACAAGCATATACTGACTTCAAATACGATTGTTTCGCAAAATTCTTGATTAGATAAGAAACTACTCTTTTGTTTTTTATTTGTTATGCATTTGATTCACACAAGAGTTTCATAGTGAATACAAATTTATTGAATTACCAGGAGCATGCTATTGTTATATATATATATATATATATATATATATATATATATATATATATATATATATATATATATATATATATATATTGTTATCAAGATGTGAAATTACCAATATCGCGATCAAAGATTGTGGCCGTATCGCCCATTTATGAATATATGAATGAACATGATGTATCATGTGGAAGAACGTATTCATTAGCATAGAACAACAAAGAAGAAATGGTCCAGTGGGGACGTAGTGCGTCTGTTTCCCTATGCTAAGGAAACAAATAGGGCAATTAGGAGTATAAAGTAAATAATCCTATTGTTTACCCATCAATAACCACTGATTCCACCAGCTAGCGCCACCCTGAAGCCCCTGTGCACATGGACCCAAACCAATGGGCAACCAGCTCATGACGTGCGTTTGTGCGACTGTACCTTTGCCTGATTGAATCCAAGTCCGATGGCGTCGTCTGAACACAACTCAAGATTCAAGATCAAGAAAAAAATGACGCGAATGACAAGGAAAGCTTAAATGCCCTATAGCTTAAATTATATTTAACTACAACTGTATCTATATATCTAATTATATGACTCCTTTGACAGAAAAGGTCATTTCAACTGACTTCTGTGTTTTAGCAGCAGCTCCTGTATTCAGCGAGGTAACATTGCTGTTTTTGTCAAAGGAGTCGGCAGTTTTTAAGACTCAGAAAGAGCTGCACGGTAAAGCAGTACAAGTAAGTATAGCAAACACTTAAACTGATGAAAAAATGTTTTCCAGTAGGCTAACGTACATTTTGCTGCTGCCCCAGTTGACAGCAGTGGGTGCTGATCTACCGTAGATGTAATTAATACACTATGGATAAGTACCTCATACAACCCCACTTCAAAACATCAAAAACTATCCCTTTAAAGACATAAACTGTCTGCCGCTTCACACGCTGTTAAAATGAAGAGGCGATCTAAAATGTGAAGTCCGGGGACGTGTTTTTCTTTGGAGTGAGAATGAAAGTGGAAACAAACCAGTCATACAAGAAATGTGACTGCTCACGTTGTTTGTTTACTTCTCGTTGCTTCTTGGCCACGAGTCAGTGCGCTGTCCTTGTGTAGAGGAAACACGCTTCAATATATATATATATATATAAGATAATTATAATAACGTCACTCTCTTCCTCATTCTGTCATTTTACTGCACGGTGCTCCCCTCCCTCTGTGTTTTCCAGTTCCTTCATGGTAAACAGTAAACAGCTGAGCAGGCCGAGGATTATTTGGCTGATGATGCATTGTTACTGCGTAACTGCAGATGTTGTCCCTAGCAACAACCACGTTGACTTGTACATTCGAGGAAGTGGATGACCTATAGGAAGTAGCCCTAGAAACATCACTTTTCATGGGGTTGTTGTTTACTGAGCCTGGCCAGCTTAGTTTTACATCAGATCCCTTTAAATAGAGGGATTATCCCCGCTGGCTCAACCGTAAATATGTAAGATTACATTATTGTATTTAAATACTAACAAGCACGGGCAATTGTTTTCCTGGAAGCATCTTTGTTTTTTTCAATGGATGGCGGTGTTTGGGGGATTGGAAGTCACGTTGTTAATCAGAGGGTGAGGGGGGCGTCTTAGTCAGAGTTTGTCTCCGGCTTGCTTTGTTTTCATGAACCATTTGTCATCTTTAAACGCTATTGTGCAACCAGAGGACAGATGTTTTGATCGATTGCTTGTAGGAAATCTATTGTTTTCTTTTTCCCCTCATGCGTTTTCTTCTCACTCCTTGGCACGTAGTTTTTATTTATTTGTTGTATTATTATAATTGTTTTATGTAGCATTCCATTTCCATTTCCCACCCATCACACAGCGTGACTTGGCGAACGTCCATTAAATAATTCTGAACTCGTCCGACCTGATTATTGCTTCGAGTCTTTGCTGGAAGAAGCCTCTGTGATAACGAAGACAATGAAATGACAAATAAGTAGTGCTTTCCAAGCTTATGGAAGCAATCATGTATACATGTAGGTGGACAAAAAAAAATCCTATGTGGTAGGTCAAACGGGGTCAACATACATAATCCAGGTATGATTTGAAACACAAAAGCATCATCTTAATCTTGGATGTGTAATCTTTGTCTGTGGGCAACTCCGGTGTTCTAAAATGTGCTTTCACATGCTTGTTTCCATGAGAGGTGAAAAAAACAAAAACAAACAACAGACCTAAATCTTTTCTCCTTATCCGTCTAAAGATTGGTGCAATGTGCTGGGAATCTTTTTCATCAGCCTTATTCTGCCACATCGCCGCCTCCTATTTATTTATTTGTAATCATTGTTAAATTCTGTGCAACTACACCCAGCTCTTTGGAAACGCAACCAAATACTTGGAAGAGGTCACAGTTGGACCAGTTCCTCTTCAATACAGGTTTAACGGGAGTATTTGAAAAGGGGATTCACGTGAAAACTGCAGCATTTCGTGTGAAAAAAAAACTAAAACAGGCCTGTGGCCTCGAAATGACTTGGAAGAGTTCTTATCTTGTTTTCAAACTTTCTTAAACTGATTGACTCTCTGATATAGTGATGAAAGGATGCAAGGTAACAGATCAGAGATTTAAAAAAAATGTACTTCTCGTACTTGAGTCAAAGCGTGACTATTATTAGCCGACAACCATTGCATCACTCTGTTGCAGACATCATCGATGTGCAAATTGAGTTCCCGGCACTGGATTTATTCAGAGCATGCATCTGTTGTGTCTGTGTCTTTGATGCCTTTAAAAAAAAAAAAAACATTTAATCTGTGACTCAAAGCTGAGTCGAGAGCTGACAACGCAAAACTATGGATCCATTCTTCTATAACTGTGCATGACACACACAAAGCGCAACTCGGCCACAGTACAGGTCGTCAAACATCAACACAGATTCAATACTGGAGCATGTGGACTTAAATCAATCAAGTTGTATTCATATGCCGTCTGTAGAACAAATCAAATGCCATTCAAAGAGCTTTACAAGTGACTGACCATTTGAAAAGGAGACGAAAATGGGAAGGTGTATGCACTACACCTTCTTTCCATTTACAAATAAAGTTAAGAAAAATACATGAATAAATAGAAATGATGCACTGAATGAATTGATCATGGTAAAACAGTACAAAAGAGAGGTATATAAAATAAGAAATAAAATGTGAATAAATACTTAAACCATAGCATAAAAACACAAAAGGCACTGAAATCAGATGTAATAATGCGCAAAAATACATTAAAAAAGAATCATAAAATTGTGAAACACAACCAAAAAACCTGATTGAATGTATTTAGGATTTTAGTTGTTTGTTTTTAAATATAGATATTTTCAGCTATTTCCGCATCGTTGCCTGGCTTTTGCGTGTCTCTGAGCATCCTAAAATACTCAATGTTGAAGTGAGAGCTTGCACTTTCTCACCATCTTCTGTTGCAATATGCTAGTGTTTCTTAGAGCCTGACAAACCAGAATAACACATGTCGTTTTCACACCTCTGGATTGCACGCACGCCATCACAGAGGAGGAAGGAAGGAGACGGCCAGAGACCTCAAACAGCAACATCCTCATCTGCAATCCTCTTCAGTCTGTTTACCGTGCATCCAGTAACGTTGAGGGGATTTTTGGGCACTTTTAATTTAATCTGACAAACAGAGTACATCTGGTATTTTGAAGAAGTGTCAGGAGTCGTCTTCTATTTCGTCATCCACATTCTACATAAGACCTCTAAAAGTGAATGTATATATTATCTCTGCTTTGTCGGCAGTACACCGCCAATGAAGCAAATGACGCATGCGTTGCTCTTAAAATATACAAACATTTAACATTTACCGGATTATTATCATTTCTTTCTTCTAAGTATTGATGTTCATCTTCCTGTTACTGGCAACTCTTGTTCTGTGGTAGTCTTCTTCTTCTTCTTCTTCTTCTTCTTCTTCTTCTTCTTCTTATTCTTCTTATTCTTTTTCAGAAAACACAGAAAGCCTTTTGGCGCTTGCCTTTTTGTGCATGTTATGAGCGATATTTTTAGGTTAAGAAAAAAGGGGTGCTGTGATTCTCTCACTTTAGACATGTCAATGTTCACACTTGTAGCAGAAGGGGGAAACGTATGCGCGGTGCGGCATCGGCCCAGTTTGCACACGATTACTTCGCTCTGAAAAAAGAAAAAGAAGTACTTTACCAGCTTGCATGCGCTTCACTCGACGGGGTTGGATTGATTTGTATAACTGCATTCAAATGATTGTCCTGATCAGGTCCAATTGCTATCTTTTGTTCCTCAAAAATGGGCGTCGAGTCACACATAAAGACATGTGAGCAACCCGGTAACACAAACGAACAGATGCAGACACTCGTGTACTCATATCACGTTACTCTGCTGTAAGGAGGGCCCGTTCTCTGAGTCATCACATTTGACAAACTGAAAAAAAGAAGAATGAACTCCACAACCGGCTCCACCTGTGCAACTTTGAATCTTCTGTTGTTGTTGTTTTTGTTCCGTGACCTTGTCGTGTTATTATTTTTTAAACAAACCATGCATGATCTTTTTCTAACCCCTATGTGTTGCCGAAACCGAAGCGTTGAACAATGTTAACTGTCATTGTGCATTTCTGCAAGTGTGACATGCAAGCTATACGTATTTCTGGTTCATATGATTTGAAGAAAAAAAAACGTACAATGCCCAAAAAATACTGCCTCTGCAGTTGCTTTATTTTTAACAATGCATTCTACGTCATTATAAGGTTTTTTTTGGCGATTGTAAAATTGTAATCTGTGATGTAGTATGAAAAGAGAAGTAGGTGCAATATGGAAACACGTCAATGTATAATCGTACAAGTACTTCAAAACTGTCAGTACAGTATTGGAGTGTTGGATTGCTTTTCCCCACTACCATGAAAAATATGTGTATCGGTTTTAATATTTCTGTCTATTTGCTCCAGTTGACATCAGTTAAAGGTAAAAAAACGACATATTGTATCCATATCTGCCGCTATAGCCGCCACTTACAGATGACATGGTGGCTAATTTGTGGTTTTGAGAGCTTGTCTAATCTTTCCAGGACACTCAATTACCAGAGGGTGTTTATCTGAATCCCCCTCCCCTGAGGGATTCTGAACTAATGAGACTGTAATAGCCTGAAACCCTAATTATTGCTGACTCCAGCCATGCACTACAGCACGTACAATTACTCTCTGGCAGGCCCAAACATGAGCATGAGCTCCAGCAACCGCAGAGCGAGGGGACGCGCCGGGTATTTGGAGACTTAAAGATGTTGTGATGGGGAGAACGGGGATAAGAACGGGGTGATAATAAGCGTGTAGCAAAGTCTGCACGCTTCTGGCTTGTGGTCAACAGGTGGGCCAATGCATCCCCCCCCACACACACACACACACACACACACACACACACACACACACACACACACACACACCACCCGCCCTCCCTCCTCAATCTGACAGAACACCAGCCAAGGAGGAAGACTTTAGCCAAGATCTGTCTGGCAGACAGAGAAGGGGATTTCAGGACCAAATCCAACGGATCAATACAAAATGTCTGCTAATTAGGCCCTCCATAAAAAGGAGGTGGGGGGATGATGAGAGTGAGACACAGAGGAAAAAGGAGGAGGAGGAGAGAAAAGAAAAACATCAGATCAGCGAGTGCTGATTCAGAAGTCTAGACTAGACGGATAAGGAAAATCCCCAAACAGGCGCGCCGCTGTGGAAATCAGGTGAGGCTCACTAGGTGACGGCTCACCTCGCTCTCTAGATCGAGCCAATGTCTCCCCCTCACCCCCCTCCCTCCCTCCATCACTCTCTTCCCCAGTCAGAGGAAACCTCCCATGCTACAGCGATCAGTTTCTCTGACCCCAATCCTTCCTCCTCCTCCTCCTCCTCCTCCTCCTCCTCCTTCCTTCCTCTGGACATCACCACTTTGACCTAAATCCCCTTATTTAATCTCCATCTTCTTCTTCTCCTCATCTTTTGGATAACAATCAACCCCCTAATTGTCTTAATCTCACTGGTCTTTTATTGTCCCCGGGGCATCAAGCGTACTGCAGAACAAAAACATTAACTACAGATCAATACTTGGCATCAGGCCACAACTTCCACCACGGTCTTTATCGATTTTTTTCTTCTTCTTCTCGCTAATTTAAGGTTGGGGTGCGCTGCGTCTGGATTTAATTAAAATATAAAGGGGGGGGGAGCAAGCCAATTTCAGTAGGGAAAATAATTGTTTGTATCATGTATCTCAATATCATATTTCACTGAGAGGATATGATGTTATTCAGTAAAATTTAATAAAGAGATGAATAGTAGTGAGACTTGAGGTGAAGGATGATACATTTAAATTGGAAATATCAAAATGTTTGTGCATCTACAGATTAAATCCAGCTTGATAAGCAGCAGCACAAGCCAGTGACTGTAAACACCTTTCGTCCGTCCCCCCCACCCCCAAGACCTTTTGTTCTGCTCCATAAATAAAACAACTCTGAACATCGTCAATTTCTACAATGAGAAGCTTATGGAATAGCACTCTCAGTTATAATACAATACGGCTTTGGGCCCTGAGCCCAAAGATATTAGCTTCTGAGCAGCGGTAAACCCGGGATCAAGCCTCCGGTTAGGCGGCGATTTGTGTATGATTTTGAAATGACAATTGGGACGATAATCAAAATATTCAGAATAATAACGGATTATCTGTTTCAGTGGCTGCGCCATCTGTTAAGGAGTGAGGCAGGGGGGGATTCATGTTGTTCACTTGTGCGTGTGTGTGTGTGTGTGTGCGTGTGTGTTTGTTTACATGTAGGCACGTGTGTGTGTGTGTGTGTATGTATGTATATATATATATATATATATATATATATATATATATATATACATACATATATATATATATATTGTTTTTGACTTTTTCCACTTGCAATATGCATATGTGTGTAATTGTGGGTCCATTACAGTATGTCGTATCCACAGAATAAGAAATCCCCTTTTCTTCTTTATTTTCCTCATGCATTTTCCTCTCACTTCTTGGCACATGTTTTTATTTTTAAATATAGACTCTAATCACCACACCTTTATTCACACATTGTTTGTCATCACATCCTTGTTTCCCATCTTACAACATCGATGGCTCAGCCCCTCCCTCCACCTCCCTCTCCCTCCCTCCACCTCTCCCTCTCTCTCTCAGTGGGTGAGTCTGGCGCTGCATAACAGTCAGATGACACCGTCTGACTCGGCTCGGCTGTAATCTGACATGGCTAATCTAATCTCTCTGTCTTCGCATATTGGCAATCTACCTGGGTCTTTCCAGCCAATTATGGCCCATCTGTACAGCACGCCGGCGTGGGCCAAAGCCGGCCGCCGCAGAGAAGCCCCGAGCCAGCCTGGACGGGCCCCAGGCTGTCTGGGGCCCCGTATATACTGTATATCTGCTTCCATAACAGCCCATCTGCACGTGGCTTGGCCCGGTCCATCTTCAACCCCGGTGGCCCAAAAGATTAAGGCTCCTCCGCAGACTTTGCTGCTAATTAAGGCGCCGATCGCCATACAGTTGTTCGGGCCATTACCAAAGCAATGGTTCGTGGCTAAGCGGGCTGCTTTGGCACCAAATGTCTCTTTATCGTTATTGCCTCTACGATTCAGAGAAGGCGCCTTTTCTACAAAGTAAGACGGCGTGACGTTTCACCACATGAACTTTTAGCATTTGCATCGTTATGGATGGAGCACAGAAAACAAACGATGTCGCGGTACGGGTTCTTCAAACCACCTCAGGGGGTCAGAAATGAGATCCATCAGAAATTGGTGGGGCTATTATAAGTATATTTTCATAATGTCATCGTGCAGCGTTTTAAAGTCTATGACCTATCGAGCATGCAACACGCATTATCTTATCCTTTAAGAGTAACGATGATGCTTCTTTTAATTACTTGTAAATAAAGTAATGTTACTTATTAAATAAATTGTGTTGTCGGGGCACATAAACTGTAGAAATACACCTCATAGTACACGGCGTCTGCAATATCAAGGAGACGGAGAGGTAAATACAGCGACACGAGGTCAGAGGCCGTCTAACAGCTTATTTTCTCATCAAGCCAGTCTCACTTAATCACCTTAGCAGAATTAGTTAGAAATTAGCCCTCTTTCGAACTCCCCGTCCTCCATCTTTCCCCTCCTTTCCACCCAAGTCATTTTCACAGCTTTATGGATTAGACAGATTACTCGTCTGAAACTCTGTTTTTCTTCTGTTCTCTCCGCCCCCCCTTCCATCGCTAGGGGCGTCAAAGCCAGGATGGAAATTGGCTCGACTTGTTCGCTTCACCATTCAAACCTGTTACAGATTCATAACACGACAAACACTCCCAGTTGAAGTCTGTGAGCCGAGTATGAGACGATGGGCAAACAAAACTTTTTTTTGTTTCTCTATGTTGTTGTTTTGCGTCACTTTACTTTACTTTACTTTTCTTTCTCTTTGCGGCCATTTGAGTTGCTTCCTGGTCAGGACGTGCCTCTTTTTAAAAGGGACATTTTTAGAGGTGAAGGCCCGGGGGTTCCCCGGGCCTGTGCTGTGCTGTGCTGTGCTGTGTGTGTGTGTGTGTGTGTGTGTGTGTGTGTGTGTGTGTGTGTGTGTGTGTGTGTGTGTGTGTGTCGGGCTGTTGGAGAAAATCATTATATAACATAGTTTGAACACCTTACATTTGGGATCATAAGGAAAACGTAATATGTAACTTGTTATGTTGAACACATTATGTTTTATAACAAATAGTCTCTAGAGATTATGAAGTGGGCAATGACACTTTCTGTGTCATGAAACCTGGGTCAAGTAAACACATTCAAACACATGAATTGTGTGTTCTGCAAAAGGTTATCTAGACAGTATTCCTCAGTATTCCATCCATTATTAAAGTGGTGGGATGACACAGAGTCCGCGTTCATACCGCGAGACAAAGCCACCACTATTTACAGTCAGGTCCATAAATATTTGGACATTGACACATTTTTCATTATTTTGGCTCTGTACACCACAACAATGGAGTTGAAATGAAAAAATCAAGATGTGCTTTAAGTGCAGACTTTCAGCTTTAATTTGAGGGTATTTACATCCAAATCAGGTGAACGGTGTAGGAACTACAACAAATGTATAAGTGGCCACCCCGTTTTTAAGGGACCAAAAGTAATTGGACAAATTAATATAACCATAAATCTAATTGTCACTTTTAATACTTTGTTGAAAATCCTTTGCAGTCAATGACAGCCTGAAGTCTGGATTCCAGAGACATCACCAGACGCTGGGTTTCGTCCCTGGTGATGCTCTGCCAGGCCTCTACTGCAACCGTCTTCAGTTCCTGCTGCTTCTTGGGGCATTTTCCCTTCAGTTTTGTCTTCAGCAAGTGAAATGCATGCTCAATTGGATTCAGGTCAGGTGATTGACTTGGCCATTGCAGAACATTCCACTTCTTTGCCTTAAAAAACTCCTGTATTTTTTCATTTCAACTCCATTGTTGTGGTGTACAGAGCCAAAATAATGAAAAATGTGTCAATGTCCAAATATGGATGGACCTGACTGTACCTCTACACTGGAAGAAGCAGTCGGGGAATAAGTGAAACACAACCGTGGGAATACAGAAGCTTTCAACCTTGATTGGGAATTATTCTCAGTGGTTTGACATTCAGGTGTGGCAAAGCGACCGACTCATAGCTGTACGACGAGTAAATAACATGGAAATGCCATCAGACGCTGCTTTGGCATGGCACCGAAAACTGTGTATGTTCCCCAACACAGAAACACACAAGCGACTGTGGTTTTTGAGGGTTGTGTGTGTAATGTTGTGTTTCACTGCCAGTTAATCCAGGTGTCACAAGGGATCTGAGTTGTGACGTCAGATCCTATATAAATAGTCCAATAGTAATTTGATTTGTCATCGGAAATACTACCTTCCCGAAAGGAGGAGCGTGGGGGGATGCGGGGAATAAAGAAAGAAGCGGGGGAAAAACAGATGAGTAATATTATGGTTGTCAGATTATTATTTTCCACTTAATTGTGGAAATTATAATTCATAGGACACACCTTTAAAAACATTCAGCCTGCCAACAGAATAATGACGCTGCCTTTTTATTCATAAGAGCTCTGTAACTGCAATCGGTCGTCTGAAAAATAATCAGCTTGTTTGATGATCAATAAATTATTGAAGGGAATTGTCAACGTCACGAGTGGCAAACATTCGGGAGCGTCTTTCTCAAATGTGTCGCTTTTTATTATTATATCAGTGTAAATTACACATTTTAGGACTTTCAGACTCATGGTTGGGGCAAGCAAGATATTTAAAGACGTCATCTTCGCATCTGGACAAATTACGATGGGCATCTTTCACTTTTCGAATATTTTCTAGATTAATTAAAAAAATCAATAGAACATTTATTAGGTGCTGCCTAGAAAAGTTTGCCAGCTTTTGAGAGACACTGGTTTGCCATGTGGTTGTTTTCTGATGTTTTTTTAGGTAGACAATCTCGTCTTACTTACGAACCCCAACAGACTCAGAGTGAATATGCCTCATCACCACAAGCCTGTATTTTCTTTATTTTTATAAATAAATGTACAACTTCCTCTTGCTCTTGCTCTGGCACCAGTGCTCACATGCAAACACATCCCCTTTTCTTGGTTGAGTTCGAGACTCACAGTGGATTTCAGTCAGTCTAGTGATGATTGAGGCGTTTCTGATGGGCCTTTTCCACATTATATGTTGTCTTTTAACAGCCACAACGGATATGGCTTTTGCACAAAAAAAGAAAGAAAACAAAACAAACTATTTCCCATATTACTATAATTATTTTGTCGGGGGATTTTATAAATTCAAAAAATGATAGTAAATGACAAATGCGCGTGCATGGGTCCTACGGCTGTGCGCGTGCCATCACGCACCATTTCCTGTCTAAAGAAACAGCGCAAGCGGTTTGCGCAAACGCTTGTGTGAGTGAGTGTGTGTGCGCGTGTGTGTGTGAGAAAGAAAACACATCTTTCACTTTCACTTCTAGGCTCCATTGACTCGGTGGTGACGCCGCATTCAGAATAATTAAAACACGTTAAAACAAAGCTGCAGCGTAAATTCAACTCAGGGAAACAGGAACCCAAGAGAAACCCACCCGCCCGTCATGGCGTTCAAATACCCGGCTGCACGAAGGGACGAGAGTACGGTCAGTGTTGACGTCTTTCTGCTTTCTCTCTCCTTCTCTCTCCCGTCCTTCCGTGAAACGACGTGGTGGACACGCCCGACCACTGAGCGGAGGGTTAGAAATGGCGACTGACCGAGGCGGAGACTCAAAAACAAAACTTTGAGGAGGAACGTGTTTCACTTCACGTCCTCGCGACGGATGAGTCAAAGGCCCTGGACGACGTGTCCAGGTCCCGCTTCCTGGAGGTTTTGTCGCAGTTCAAGTAGCTGCAGGTTTCCTGGTGGCCGCAGTGATATGATAATGAGTTATGACTGTGGTGTCTGCAGGGTTGGAGACGCCACTGAGTCGCGGTTTGCAAACTCCCTTAGCCTCCTAAAAGCAGGCCCAAAATGAAAGTTATCCCTTCAGCACCCTATTTATTAATTGTATTTTTTTAATATATATATATATATATATATATATATATATATATATATATATATATATATATATATATATATATATATATATTTGTGCTATCTGGTAACATGATGGTTTAAAGGCTGTTTCAAATAATTAATTACTGGTCTACATCTGTTTAAATTGAATGTAGTGCTGCAAAGATATTCAATTCACATCAAAGACCATTAAGAAAACCATTATACAAATAAATAAAAAAAGCTGCAATTCAGAATTTTTTTACAGGCTCATAAAAAATGACAAGAAAACTATTACAATAGTTGTTTCTGTCAAAATAATATCCGCTCTAATTGAATGAATATACTAACAATTGTTGCCATTTTCTGTTTTTGCCTATAATGGTAAACGCAATAAACTGAGCCTATACTGTACGCCACTTCACTGCTGTGTAATCGTAGACTGTACAGCCCTCTATGGGGGATGACCCCAGTGTCCTCAATGCTTAGTACGGCCCCGGGTATCTGTTTTCCCCAAATCGGACTGAAACTTGCCCTTTTGCCACGGTACTACACGGTACAACACTCTGCGGTGTTTGAGACCGACGCACTATTGAGTAAGGCGTACATCGTTGTTTGCCAGCCTCAAGAGCTGACAAATATCGACGAGGCGGTTGACGGAAGTACCCATGTGCCCGTTCTTGTTTCACCTGTAGGTGGACGACCACCATGGGACTAAGATCTGCGATCCCTACGCCTGGCTGGAAGACCACGATGGAGCAGAAACCACGGTATGGGTTCACCGTCTCGCAGAAAGCTTTGAAGCCGTGTCGTGACCAAACAAAAAAGTCCTGCAAATCCCATCGTTCCTTTTTCTCTCCTTTTTGTGTCTCAGGCCTTTGTTGAGGAGCAGAACAAACTGACCATGCCGTACCTGGAGCAGTGTGCTGTGCGGCCTCAGTTCCACCAGCGCCTCACTGAGCTCTACGACTATCCCAAATACAGCTGCCCTTACAAAAGAGGGAAGAGGTACGAGTTGAAATTGAAAGAATAAGCACAGCCGGTCCAAAGAAACTGCTTGTTGTCATGTTATTACATTTTTTTCACCAGGTACTTCTACTTCCACAACAAAGGCCTCCAGAACCAGGATGTGCTGTACGTGCAGGACTCTCTGGATGGAGCCGCCACCGTATTCTTTGACCCCAATACCCTCTCTGAAGATGGCACTGTGGCACTGAAGAGTGAGTCAACACTTTATTCTGCGCAAACATATCATGCGCCCTAGGTGGAGATGCAAAAATGAATGAATGAATGAATGAATATATACTTTATTAATCCCCGAGGGGAAAATTTGGTGTCGACGTAGCAGCAATTTACAGACAAAAATAAGATATAAAAACAACAGGGATGAAAGATATATATATATATATATATATATATATATATATATATATATATATATATATATATATATATATACATACCTACCTACCTACCTACCTACATACATACAATAATAATAAATAAAATAAAATAGCTGGGGTGAAAGAAAAAAACAGTATTAATTTAGGAATTAAATGAAACATAAACAGTAGAAGTGCAAAAATGTATGTAAGTATGTATGTGTATATTAAGTGTGTGAGGTGTAAATAAAACAAACAATAAACAAACAATAGGGGAGTGCAAAAATGAAAATGATGTATGTAAGTATATGAAGTGTAGATAAACATAAACGTAAACATGTACAGTGATTAATCAGTCAGAGGATCTGGCAAGCGGTGACTTATTATAAAGTCTTATTGCCGGAAGGCAGGAATGTTCTCCTGTGGCGGTCCTTGTTGCAACGGAGCGTGAGGAATCTCTTGGAGAAAGTGCTCCGCTGTTACAGATGTGCTGAGTCCCCTCCTCCTTTTCTTTGTCGCCCTCTCTTCTTTTTATCCAGTGGGCCGGCTGTCCGAGGAGTGTGAATATTTCGCGTATGGTTTGAGCAGCAGCGGGTCCGACTGGGTGACGGTGAGCTTCATGAAGGCGGAGGATCTCGCTCCGCTGCCCGACGTACTAGAGAGGGTTAAGTTCAGCTGCCTGGCCTGGACTCACGATGCCAAGGGCGTCTTTTACAACTGTTACCCGCGCCAGGAAGGCAAAACTGACGGTTGGGAGGATTCACCAATACACACAAGAAACGACACTTTTGCTGCAAGACGTTCACGAATGCGTTCAAGACTTAACCCCCTCTGTTGTTGTTGTTGTTGTTGTTGTTGTTTTCCCCCCCCACTAAAGGCACAGAGACCACCTGCAACATCAATCAGAAGCTCTTCTACCACTTCATCGGCACCAAACAGTCGGAAGACATTCTGGTTGCCGAGTTCCCCGAACATCCCAAGTGGCACAGCTCAGTAACCGTAAGTCCAAAGTAATCTTCAACCACTCGTTGCAATCGCCCGTTCGCAATCAGGGCAGTGAAAAAGTTCATTAGTGAAATGAGGTATTTAGATCATTTACTTTAGTAAAAGAGCAAATACGACAGCTCTGCATTCAAATGTAATCGAATCAAAATAACTTAATTTATCCGATAGGAACTGCACATGTGTAAATAACGTCCAACACGACCAAGTGTAAACAACATACAACTGCAGCTTAAAAAACACTTAAGATGTCCACTAGTGGGGCTGCTTAAAATTCTCAATAAATACTCTCATAAATAGGGTCAAGGTGGTGTTTTTATTAGTTACACACAATCAAGGTCATTTAAAGCTTCATCGGAGCTCTATTTGACGTTCTCAAAACCGAATTGCAAATCTACAAAATCCTCATCTTTAGAAATTCTGCCTTAAGTTGTGCACACTTTTGTCCACCAATCGTAGCTGTGAGCAAGTTAAACGTTGTCTACAGGCAAAGACAACATGCCTCGCTCTGTCTGTCTTTGCTTCCTTCTTTGCTTCCCTCATTCCTTCCTTTTTTATTTAAATGTTTGACCAGATATCGGATGATGGCCGATACGCTGTTCTGTCCATCACTGAAGGCTGTGAACCCGTCAACCAGCTGTGGTACTGCGACCTTCAGCTGCTCCCCGACGGCATCACAGGTCCGTAACCTCTGGCGTGATTGGGACTTCTGTCTGCACATAGGATGATATAGTATTACAGATACATTCATTTTTTTTTAGAAAGCAATATCCCCCCCATTAATTTTCTTCCAACAATCATGACGTTGGGTCCAAAACCCAAAGATATTCACTTGATGGATGTGTGAGAAATGACACAAAATGAGCACGGCCAGTGACTCACCGGTTACTTCACCGGTTACTTCACCGGATGTTGAGATTTCAAAATTCACTTTGCAACCTGTTTTCTGGTTCAAAAAAGAAAATGTGGACACTTTCTAGTGTACATATGTTATTGGTCTTTACACGTCATCATCATTCAGATGGCTTTGATAGAGATAAAACCCCTCATGGTCAATGATGGAGATGAAAGGATGTTTTTATTTATTTTTGTTGTAATTGTATTCATCTTCTGCTCCAGGTGTGCTGCCCTGGGTCAAGCTTGTCGACAACTTCGACGCCCAGTACGTGTACGTCACCAACGAGGGAACCGTGTTCACGTTCCGCTCCAACTTGGACGCTCCTCGGTACCGTCTCGTCAACATCGACATCCAGAAACCAGACGGGCAGCACTGGACCACCCTCATTCCACAGCATGACAAGGACGTCCTGGGTGAGACACGGGGGGGACGTCCCTGTAGAGGACGCGCGTCTTAAAGCCCGAGCGGCAGTTTGGAGGTTTGGTAAAACAAAACGGACCTCCGTCGGTGCTTCCGAAAACTCCACCGAGCTTTAGAAATGCGTCAAGGGGTTTTGTCCGTGGAGTCGCAGTTCCACAATTCAGCTCTTTTAAAAATCTTGCAAAATGCTTTTTCACAGAATATCTGTCCTAATGTTGCGACGATAATCCAACCGCAGCTATTGGGAAGTTCTGTGTCTGTGGTCGAAGGCCTTCGTCAGAGGGCCGTCTGCTTAAAAAGTGAAACTTGGCTGATATGCACTTCGTCTTCTTCTTTTTTTCTTTTGTGACTCATTGGAATGATGGTAACTACTACCACTCAAACGCATCACAGTGAATGTCCGAGTTTCCGCAGATTTTTCTTTTTTTATAAACAGGGTTTAAACATTCAGTCCGTGTTTTATAGCACTATAATAATGTTGCAGTCACACAGCTATGACTCCAGTAAGTGTGGGCCGCTTACAGTAGTGAATGACACTTCTGTAACAATGTAAAGTAGGTCCACATTGGATGATTTATAAATGCTGACGATAAAACCCTAGTTTTCCATTTGCTGTGGTTTTGTGCAGCATGCATGTCCCATCTGGGTGAAGCAGCACTAGACACTCGTTGGCATCCAATCGTCACTGTATAATACATGCAGTCCACAGTAAGGAGTTGACGCTTGCATCCGATAACATGTGAGTCCGTTTAAAGACTTGCATGTTATCCACCAACTCAGTAATACAGCTTTGAGCTTTACATTGAGCGTATTGCCCTCGTCGCTCTTCTCACCCGATGGCAGGTTGCTCCTCTTGGGCTCAGGTCCCATAATTGCCTTGTAATAGGTTCAATGTCGGTTCAATAAATACGTCCAAAACATTAATTCCTCACACCATTTTCACTCCCAAATTGGCCCTAATAGTGATGGTGGTTGTGAAATAGAATGTAACCGCTTATAAAGTATGAAGTCACCGATTCATCAGTTCACTCTGCGTTGTCCTCGTCTTGAGACGACGACGACTCTCCAAAGGCCATATAAGGGTTTGCGCTCACTTTGTGTAATGAATGGGGCGGCGGAGAGAAGACGGCTTGTGCAGCACCACCGAGTCCTGCCGAGCATCGCGTCCTGCATTTCATCACAGCTGAAGACTGCCTCCTGCTGGCGGCCGATGAGACTTCATCATGTTTGCGGTCCATAGTCTAGACCGGCGTTAATCCTTTGCTCTGCCGGTGCAGTACCATCTCAGTTAACGGATCTAATCAATGTGGTCGTATTCAATGTTTGGCTTTGTCCCAGGATCATGACATGACTCCTTATTTGTATTTATTTTTATGATGCATCGGGATAATTAGCAGAGAGGAAGCTGCCACTGGTAGTAACATAGGAAGGAAAACGGACGACATGTATGCCGTTTCTCTCGGATACGTGTGAAAGCTGCCTGGTAACGCACCAGGCAGCTTTCACACGTTGTCATGTTCACTTTCTGTCACTTCCTTTAAAAAAACGTTTTAATATATCCTTCTGCAGGCCTGGTCTCCTGTGTGAACCAGCACCACCTGCTGGTCACCTATGTCCACGACGTGAAGGACGTCCTGCAGCTGCATGAGCTGTCCACGGGCCGGCTGGTGAGGAGCCTGCCGCTGGACGTCGGCACGGTGGCCGGAGTGAGCTGCAAGAAGCAGCACTCTGAATTCTTCTACAAATTCTCCTCCTTCACTACACCTGGTGACTCTCCTCAAGTTCATAAATCCTATTTTAGCTTAGTCTTATATTGGCAAAATGAGAGAATAACAACGTAGTCAGAAAGTTACTAATCCCACATGATAAATAACTGCAAAAACAATTCCCATCAATGCATGCAAATAATTAGGGTCACTCTAGTGATTTTGATTATTGCTAAATCGGCTGATTATTGTTTTTCGACAAAATGTTGAAAAATGTCCATTATGTCTTCTTTAAATTTGTTGTTTTGACAGTCTGCTCACATGTACAATATTGAATAGATGTGAAAAGCTGGAACCAAGGAATTATTTTCTTTGCATTTTTGCGTGACAAATTAGCTTGAAAAAAGTTGTTTTATTTACTTGATTTATTGTTTTGACCGGAAATAAATAATACATCTATGTCTTAGATAATACATGTTTTGAAATAGCTACGGTAATGGAAGTTCCAATACTTTTAAAATAATGCTTCAAAAGTCAGAAACTGTAAGTACGTAGTCTGTCGTCTAATTATCTCAACACATGAACTGGTTATTAAATGTATTGAGTTAACCGCACAGTAACCTCTAACCTGTGTGACCTCCCAGGTATCATTTACCACTGTGATCTGAGCAAGTCCGACCCAAAGCCCAGCGTGTTCAGGGAGGTGGAGGTGAAGGGCATCAAGCAAGAGGACTACGAGATCAGCCAGGTAACAAACGACCTGCTGTTTACTCTTTTACCCCGTTGCCCTTTCTTAGGACTGTTGTTTTCTATTCCCGTCATCCTATAGGTTATTCTTGTTCTTGGTTGTTTTATTGTGTCTACTGCATGTTTATGATCATGATTCCCAGTATCTTATTAAATGTGGTCGAGGAAGTGGTAAATGGTCTTTGTGCACAGCTCAGCACTATCTTCTCACATGCATTTCCAGGTGTTTTATCCTAGTAAAGATGGAACCAAGATCCCCATGTTCTTAGTTCACGCCAAGGGCCTGAAGAAGGACGGCACTCATCCCGTCTTCCTGTATGGCTACGGGGGCTTTGAGGCTTCCATACAACCGTACTACAAGTGAGCACACTCCTCTCTTCCATGTTGTGTATGTGTGACGGTACTAGAATCAAACGTAGCAATTTTAGAAAGACATGTATACATATTCTCAGCGCAGTAACGTTGATGGTACGCTCATGGCTTTCTCTCTGCTCTGTGGTCAGTGTTGCTTACCTGCTGTATGTGAGACACCTGGGAGGCATCCTGGCAGTGGCCAACATCAGAGGAGGGGGAGAGTACGGCCTCACCTGGTACAAAGGTACAGACATCCAAGAACGACATTACTGTACGGACTTTGCTTTTTTTAAATAATGAGTGAACAGCGGCGCCATAATGCTGCCCCTGTGTGTGGGTGTGGGTGTGTGTGTGGGATTCTATGGTCCTGATCAGACAAGGTGTGTTTTGCAACTCGAGGAGCACACAAAATGTTTCCTTTCTCTTTTCTTTTTTTTTTTATTAAAAACGATTACAAAAAGATCGAACGGCGCGGTGGAATACCGGCACCCCCACCTGTGTGTGAGAAGGGGCTACAGCCCGTGTTTATTAGGAAACATTAAGCGTACGTTTTCTATCGTCTACTTCTGTGCTCGCACCACTTCTGCTGATTTATTGTGTGTTTGCAGCGGGCACGCTAGGGAACAAGCAGAATTGCTTCGATGACTTCCAGTGTGCAGCAGAGTATCTGGTCCAGGAGAAGTTCACCACGGCCAGCCGCATCGCCATCAACGGAGCCTCTAATGGCGGCCTGCTCGTGGGTGAGTGTCAACCCATCAACTGTGTGCCTTTTTTTTAATTTTATTTTATGGGTTTATGCATTTAGTGTGGAGAACAAGGAAAAAGTAGAAGGGTTTTAAAGGTGCACCCTGCAAACTATTATGTTACACTTAGGAGTTGGAATCTTGCTTCTCATGTTTTTATAGCTAAATCTGCTTTTTGATTTAACATCAACAAAGGTGTAAATTATTTAAAAAAAAATTCAACTATATCGAGCGATGATCTTTTAAGCCTTTTGGGGCGTTATCTATGGTGATAGTAGTGCTAAAAAAAAAAAAAGCGTTTTAAATCAAAAACCTTCCACTTTTCTTGAGGGAAAGTTATCCTCCACAACCAACATAAAAAACAACAACATAATACTAATACTAATAATACGCCCTATGTGTGGTGCTAGAGAGGCAGAATGATTGCTTAGTGCAAGGTCCACCAGTAAAATGAACAAAACGTAATATATGAGGCGGTATACGGTCGGGCCGTGGTGGTATTCTGGATGGATGTGGATGTTTTCCTGCTTTCTGACCCTTTGCCTTTTAAGTGCCGGCTTAGTGGAGCTGTATTTCTACTTCCTTCCCACTTCACCGGCTCACCTCCCACACCCTGTGCAGTTTACCCCTCGAGGCTACAAACAATACATTTACTGAACACTTCATGTTTTTACTAAGAGCCGGCTAAGATCACCGGCCCACCGCAGGTCTCGGCTGCCTTGATCACAATGCGTTCTTTACATCACATATTTGGTATAATTCGGAATGTAAAATTAATTTTAACAGTAGTTAGCTGCTTAGCTTCAATTAATTTAGCCATTAAACAGCACATTAAGCACAGCTGAGTCACATCATTTACCAAAAGGCTGGCTGCCATATGGCATCGCACAAACACAACTAATCACTTCTTCCCTGGTGTGTGAGCGGCGATTTAGGCGCGTGTGTGTGTTTTTAAAAATGTGTGTGACAGATTCCATTTTGCTTCCACACACAGCGGCGAGCGTGAACCAGCGTCCAGACCTGTTCGGCTGTGCCGTGGCAGAAGTCGGGGTGATGGACATGCTGAAGTTCCACAAGTTCACCATCGGCCACGCCTGGACCACCGACTACGGCTGTGCTGACGACCCGGAGCAGTTCAAGTGGCTCATCAAGTACGAGACAGAGGGAGAGAAAACACAGACTCACTAGACGACACTTGATGCCGCACGAGAACACGTTGTAGTTCTCGTACATCCTCGTGTCTTGCCTCCGTCTCGAGCGATCAGACTAGTTGCACCGAGTGTGGCTCAGCTGGTCGGAATAGATTCATAGATTCTGATTGTATTGACAATATACAACACAGGGTTGCACATTGCAATGTAGTTGGAGCCCCAGCCATGCTGCGCACACACAGAAAATGTAGAAACGGATTTAAATTAGAATACAAAAAAATCTATATGAAGGTACAAAAGGAAAGAAATATGTGTCGTTAAATGATATAAATGTATCTGCTGATCATGTTGTTTCTAGCCATTCACATTAAGATGAGTTAAAACGTGTTTACAACTAGATTTACGTATGTATGAAGTGTGTGACTGGTAAAAAAAAAAAGTATAGTTCAAGAACCAAAGTTCAAGAACCGATTCAATTCAATTCAGTTTATTTTATATAGCCCAACATCACAAATACAAGTTTGCCTCGGAGGGCTTTACAATCTGTACACATAACATCCCTGTCCCGGGACCTCACATCGGATCAGGAAAAACTCCCCTAAAAAGATAGTAAAAACCCTTTCACAGGGAAAAAAGGGAAGAAACCTGAGGGAGAGCAACAGAGGAGGATCCCTCTCCCCGGATGGACAGAAGCAATAGATGTCATGTGGCCAGAATGAATAGCGTAGTTACAGCACATTCAATGAATATGACAGAAATTATTCATATAATGAGTATTAGGCATGGTCCATGATCCTGATAATCCATGAAGCAGAAGGCGGTAGAGAGGAGGGGCATCAGAAGGGCCATGGCAGCAGGCAGGACCGGTTCCAGGCCGGTTCCATCAGCAGGGCCATGGCAGCAGGCAACCAAGCATAAAGGAACATGGTGCACGACTGATTATAATGCAGTTCCTCCGGATCCGTGCAGGACTACAACTCTGGGCTCGACTCCCTCTCGAGTGGTTCTCTCACCTTCAGATCTTTCTGCAACGTTTACAGTCCGTGTTGTATTCTTGCCACACGTTGACGCTTTTTCTGCTCCGATTGCAGCGTGACTTGCCGAGGGAAATCTTTTGTTGATCTCTGTGCCGTTTCCTCGTCCTCCCGCTGGAGTCTTGTTGTCTAGCGGCGCATCTCTGTTCGCAGTAGTCGATGCTTGTTGTCGTTTGTATTCACTCGGCTTTGTTTTTCTTTTACCTGAATCTCAAGACTATCTGTAAATGGTGCTTATGCCTGAATATTTTAATACTTGACTAGTCGTTCTTTGAGTAGGTATCTATACTTTTGGTATTAGTATATTCGTTGACCTGAAAGACATGTCTGGCTGAGTCCTTTCCCTCATCATGTCAGAGCCCACGTTTATTCAGGACAGCCCTAATAATCTCAAAGTGCTATTTAAAAAATAGCAGCAAAGCATCTGAATCACACATTACAACTCAAATATGTTCTCTTCTCTCTGACTTTTCACAATTCTCTCTCTCTCCCTCCCTCTCTCCAGGTATTCCCCTCTCCACAATCTGCCTCCGCCCCCCTACTCTGGCCCTCCCTACCCCGCCGTCCTGCTTCTCACAGCCGACCACGACGACCGCGTGGTGCCCCTCCACACCCTGAAGTACTGCGCGGCCCTGCAGCACGGAGTGGGCAGCAGCGCCGCGCAGCGGCAGCCTCTGATGGTCAGGGTGGACACCCGGAGCGGGCACGGCGCCGGGAAGCCCACCGCCAAGGCCATCTTGGAGGACACGCACATCTTCTCCTTCATCGCCGAGACACTCGGGCTGAGCTGGATCGATTGACGAGTTAGTGGCGATGTTAAGGACGCACACAACGTTTTACTGTTTAGTGAAAGGCAGGAATGTCCTGGTCCAACGAAAGTAAACGGTTGGAGAAAAGATGTAATAAAATAATAATACCACCAACTACAGTGTAAAAAAAATAAAAAATCTGAGATACTAACTATAATTCTTCTTTTGAAACAACGTGTGTCAATCCAAGTAGATCTAATTCGATCTGAATTGTTCAGCATCACTGATGGAAAAAGTATTGAATGAAGTAAAAGAAGCAATATCTCAGCATTAAAATGTTTATTGTTGAGTTTATTTTAGTTTTATTTAAATTTACTTAAATTTACTGCTACGTCCCTTGTTCTGCACTTCTTTCTCCACATTTACAGTCAGCTGTCAATCAACCATCGAATGAAGTATAAAATAAAATATACCTAAGACTGGCTTTAAACAAAGCTTCTTCAGTAATGAACGCAGTATATCTTATTGAATAACGAGTAAAATATCAACCATTTGAAAAAAATCTGTGATCTGGTTAATTGTTCCACCACAAACTCCTTGTAAAAAATAAATTAATAATAATAAATTAGGAGTTAATAATACGAAATGTAATGCAAGTAGAAGTACCATAAAATAAAAACCAAATAAGGTCAAAGTAAAGTACCTCAAATACTATTGAGTGCATTACTTGTGTTTTGTGGCGTAAAGCAAGTCAATTCACTTAAGTCGTTTCTCTAGGGCGTAGTTTTGATACATGTCAGCAGGTGGCAGTATGGGACCACACACAAAGAAACTCCCCTCACAGGCGTCACTGTGCTCCAAACGCCTCAAGGTCAAAGGTCGGGTGTCCGTTTGGCGTCTTTCTGCTCGGCTGCTTCGCTGAGGGCTCGAACCCGGAAGACGGAGCACGGTAAACGCTTTGGCAAAGCAGGGCGCATCTTGTGTGACGCGCCAACAACGGCAGTTAGAACACACACGCAAAACGAAGGGAGACGGGAGGAGAGAGGAAGACGGGGCGGAAATCCTTTAAAGTGTGCGGGGAAAAAAGCCGAGCGATGACAGACGGCAGATGTATGGCGAGAGGCAACGAGCGGAGAGAGACTGAAAGTGCACTTATGGAATCTCAAGACAGACGAGTGTTTAAACTGTCAAAAAAAAAGAAAGAACAAAAATGGAAACGCTCTGCCAGCCAACCGCAGAGACGGTGAGAGAACTTGTCCACTCGGTCACTCAGAGTTTAATCTCTGCTCAGTGGAAAGTTCTGATTTCGTCAGGCTGAACCCCGGGCTTTATCTAAGTACCCTCTCAGTGGAGAGATAGGATGGGGAAAGGAGAGGAGGGGGGGGGGGCAGAATAGGAGGATTTGCAGACAATGACTCTTCGCCACGAGGGGCAAAGTGGTTGAATGAAGCCGGGGAAGACAAAGCCGGTAATAAGCCGGACATGTGAGAGACGGGGAGAGAGCTTTAAGACCATGCAGGAGAGAGACTGATGCTCTGAGGGTCCCTGAGGATGGAGCAGGCTTTTGCTGCTTCATTTCCCTCATTCACACACACAGACACACACACACACACACAGACACACACCTCCACCTCCCCCCTTCACACATGTACAAGCACACCGCAGCCTTCACGGCTCTGTGTTCTCTAGGGTGGAGGTATTCAAGCTTTTTTTTACCTACAAAGGCCCTCGGCGTCTCGCACTCGCAGGTCCCCACCGGTCCCTCCATGTGTTTACTTTACTTTACCCCTCCCCCCATAACGCAGGGATTAATTTCTCAAAGCCGATTTGAGCTGCGGTACGCTTCGGCGAAGAGAGCAGAAGTTTTGTTGCTGAGGGGAAGTTTCCCCTTCACACTCGCTTTAGAGGTGGACCGCTCTCCCCTTTATGCCGCTCGCTTTAATCTTCACACGCAGCGGCGGGAGCGAGGGATGGAGGGAGGACAAGAAGGGGAGAGGGCTCTCAACACACAGCTGGGAACCACTAATGTTTCTTTTGACGGAGGTGTCGTGTGCCTCTTTGAATCCTTCTGCTTCTTCCTGTTCCCTCTCTGGCTTTTCCTCACTCTCATTTGTCCGTTGCCTTTCCAGCTTGAAAGGTTTCTTTTATCACAAAGGTTGTATTTTTATTTATTATTATTATTATTATGAGGTATCTTATAGTGATGAAGTAGATCAGAGTGACTGGTTTGTGTGTAATGCCCAGGGTGTTGTGTGTAGAGTGCATCAGGGATTTACAATTACCGCTTCCTAGAACCAAAGGTGACATCTTTATAAAAATCTAAATTTCAACCAGCAGTCCTAAATGTCATTGTTTTACTTCATTATTATTCTATAAAGCTGGAACAAAAGGACACAAATATTTAATCAAAACATTTGATGAAAACTGGTCCAGGTACATTTTTACGTTCAACTGATCATTTCAGCTCGACCACAAATATTTGTTACTTTTTACAAGATACTGATTAACTGACTAATGGTTTCAGCACTAGAGGGCTAGAGTATTGCAGTAAAGTTATATATCTCTTTGAGAAGTTTGATTCATGGTTATATTTAGTTTACCTCAATAACAACACAATAACTTAACTTTGTGTGTGTGTGTGTGTGTGTGTGTGTGTCAGTCAAAGGTCATGTCCTTGGTGAATCCATGTATTGTATGTGGGAGGGTCATGGCTTCAGCTGTTTAATAGTGGAACGCTTCAAGGCTGCTTTAAGTGTGTGTGTGTGTATATATATATATATATATATATATATATATATATTTATTTTAAAGGTATTTCTCGACCCCTCCCCCCCAGGCCTTTAGGTGTGGAGTCTGACAGTGAAAGGAAATCTACATCTTTAATTAAGTCATTTGAAGGCCTTTAACACATCTTGAATGTGGTCTGGATTTTGAAAAAAAAAAAAAAAAATGATGGTTTTCACGTACAACTATCAATATTTAGCATTTTGAAACACAATTTGCTTTTAATCTCTCGGAAGAATCCCGGCCGTCTCCCTGTCCCGGTCTCATCTACAGTGAATAAACAGGCAAATCTGATTGAGGATTTACGCTGAAAACCGTGAGAAGCCTGATAAAATACTGACTAAAACAACCCCTCACACACACACACACACACACACACACACACACACACACACACACACACAGGAGCGTTACTGTGGGATATGTTGTTTGCATACTAAGACATCACACTTAAACTAATGGCGTTCATTATATCGTACCACGAGGGAGCGGATGCAGAGAGCAGCTGATTAGGCCGCGATTCGGCTCATTTGGCCCGTGTGCAGCTGCGAGGCGGCTCTTGACCCCGAGCAGGCCGGGGTCAAGCGTCAAGGCCGCTAGGATTTCATAGTTTACATTATGCAGATCAGAGCCGATGGCTTTCTTGAAGACTTGGTTTTACATTTTGTTTCCCAAATAGAACGGCGATTTGCAGCGTCGCAATTACTTCACTTTTTTTTTTAATTCAGCTCCACGTTTCATTTTGTTTTGTGCATTTGGGGGAGTGGGTTCAGCATCTGAAAGAGGTGCTGTGTGCTTGCGTGGGAGCGTTAGAAAGCTGCAGCCAGCGATGGCTCCAAGATGAAACTCATTAAGTCTCAAACTCCACTCCTCAACTCCAATAAGAATTTAATATAAAAAAAAAAAGTATGGATTGCTGCTGCAACTGTACGAGACAAATAAAATATCTCATTCTTAAACGCATGCCCATGGACTGTCATCACACACACACAGTTGCCCACAGAAATCCCACACTAAATTAATTTGCATTTACAATCATTTCCCATATGCTCGGCGCTGGTCGAAAGGTGGGCGTTTTTGTAATAAAAGCACTAAGTAATATAACTTCAGTCCCAGGGAGAGAAACTTCATAAGTTCACGAAGAAGAAGAAGAAGAAGAAGAAAGTAGAGGCGAGGAGAAGTAACCATAGTTGCAGTCTGCTGTAAGAGGATAAAGTGCATTAACCTCGTACAAGAGAAGTAAGTATACAAGAAGCCCAGGCGGCCTTAAGCTGAGAGGAGAGAGGAGCTCTACGAGCCCTCGGTTCACTTCTTTGCACCAGAGGTGAAGCTGAAGGGTTCAGTTGGGAGTTTGATCATGGAGCTGCTCAATGCATCTACCCGGCTGCCTTTGGCAGTGACACTGAAGCACAGAATCTACTGTCAGCGTTTTTTTAAGTAAGGCACAAATCTCAGACACAGAGCTCCAAACTGAGGCTAACTCCGCCCCCTTTTCACTTTTACTGGCAGGTTACAAGAAACACATGGAAAGTTGTCATGGGTCTACATTCACAGCCATAAAGTTACTACCTTCTCACTCTCTCTCGACATTAGGGTCTTTTGTTATGCTATTTAGAAGCTGCGAGTTCAAATAAACTATTAAAGGGCTGCATGTTCCTCATGTTTCATGTTGTACCCATTTGAACCCTAAAGTTGGGACATAACAAATAGTATGGAGAAAAAAGAAAGTCAAAAAATGTTAGTATAATATGTTTAAAAAAGTAAAAAGTCATAAAAATCAAGCCAATCAGTGGAACGGCATGATGCTGCGCTTGTGTCCTTGTGCACATGCTTGATGTAAAACATGCCAAATGAGAATGTATTTTATTTTGCAATTTGATAGAACTTCCTCTTGAGACAGTTGTATAGTAAGTCCAAAAAAGTCATTTAAAATGTTTTAGATAATACATTCTGAATCCCAATAAGTGTTTGTGTTCAGGCGCCGTCCATTTAAAATATATAAAAGCAGATTTTCAAATAAAAAGTCCATGTCAAACATGCAAACTTCGGTCAGTTTATGTAAAAATATATATATATATTTTTATAGAATTACTTCCTTCGTCATATTTTCATAGAATGACTTCCTTCGTCATAGTAATTATTCTCACCCTTTTAATCTGTGACTTCATATGAGGTATTGACTTCTGCAGATATATAGCTGTACGTGTATGTCGGCCAATAAGTAACAGGAAGTATCAGCGCAGGTTGTGATTATTGTGGATTTGGTTTTAAAGTTTACGCTCCATCCTGAAATAGAAGACAAAGAGAAAAAACATTTGCCTGTATTGGAGATTTTTTAATAACACGTTTCAATATTGCAACAGCCATCAGATTTTCTTTTAACAGGTAAAAATCATCAAAAAACTAACAAAAAGAAGATTTTTTTTTTCCCAGTTTTATATTCCAAACACCAGAGTTTCTTGGCTATGGCCCTAAATTCAAACAAATAAAACCCTTACACAGTGAGCATATATTAAATTCAACACATTGTTCTTCAAACAAATTATAAAAATAGATTTAGCATTTTCAAATACATATTTACAGTATTAAACATATATCATAATGGTCACAGTAACAGAGGGGGATGGAGATGTGAAAGTTTCATTCATCGTGGTGACGAGGTCCAGTTGTGGTGTGTGTGTGTGTGTGTGTGTGTGTGTGTGTGTGTGTGTGTGTGTGTGTGTGTGTCAAAGTCGGTGCATTCTTCAGATGTTAACGTGTGTGATAACATCTATAAAAGGACATATGAGTTTACTTATTTGACAAAACGGTTACAGCGGGGAAGTACAAGGAGAACGAACACAAAAAAACATTTATTTTTTTACCAAATATAAACAATAACAATATTCCAGTCAAAAATGGATGTACCTTCCTTTGTGAAAATGTATGATGATCAAATAATGCCCCGTAAATTTCCTTCTTTAAGTCTCCAGTATAGAATTGGTCAGAAAAGGGAGGGGTCACTGTACAGAGAACATTTTAGGAGTTACCTGGAAGGAAAACAAAAGTGCAACATGTGGTGTGGCAGAGCATGATATTCACACAGTAACATCAAATTAAACATGATAATACAACAGATACAAAGAGGGGGAAAAAAGTTCCATTAGACATTCTTTAATACTGTGTCCTTACTGCAACACACACTCACTCACACATACACACACACACACACACACACACACACACCGTAATGTATACAGCTAATCCAATGGTAATGGACCTACACTTAACTGTACCAACTCCAGTGTTCCAGAATACACAGATACTGTGTGCCGACAGTAAAAACCCTCCAGTGTTCCGCTCACTTCCTGTGTACAAACGACTAATTCGCTCAGATACAAACTCGGGTCAAACGAACAAAATCAACTAAACGGAAACAAAACAAGAGGACGCAACTCCTTCGCTTGACTTTTTTATTTTATCTTTTTCAAATTCTTGAAGTTAAATAAACCCTCCTGACCTCTTTTCTGCAGAGTACGTCTGCGTTATAGTCCCTAAATGTAAAATAAATATGTGAAACGGGCCGATCTTCCAGAAGTGGGCCTCAACACTGTTAAACATTGAGAGAGGCTTTGGAGGAGGATCGTGTTACCGAGATGACGTCCAGCAGGCTAAAAGGAGAACGCTGGGTGTTTCTTTTTTAATATTGCAAACAGAAATAACTGGATTAAAAAAGGAAACAAAAAGAAACTGTCATGAAACGGAGAACATACCACAAATTATTAACAATCAAACACAACCTTCACAATCGCATCCTGCAGCTTTTATTAAACCATCAGTAGCCCCAAAGAGAAGAAAATTATTAAATTAATAAAAATAAAACCACAGGTTTGACATTCCTGACCCACGTCAGCACACTGTGTCCCACCTATAGGACACAGTGTGTACGCCGGGGCCCCGTTCCACTGAGCCTCTTTCGAGGGCCTCCATTCAACTTTCGCCGCCTCACTCTTACCTGACGTACAAAGCTATGATTCCGTATCCGCTCCATAAATCACTTCCTGCTCTAATCGGCTGTGCCGGTTCTGAGGAGGGGAGAGTCATCTGATCCGGGACAATCGCTTTGGCGACTTAATCGTTTTTAGTCGATCGGCGCTGCGGTAAAGGGAAATTCCATCCGAAATATCAACGTTTCTTTCGAGCACTAGTCCATAACCGGCGCGTTTGCCAGCGCTCGACCTCGGTGCCCCGCTTCCTGCTCAGAGGTCAGCTTCCTCCTGCTAGAGACAATATTGCACATGTCTTCACGCACGGATCCAGAGCCAGCGAGGTGGAGCAGACGCAGCTATTGAAATGCAGATAGAGGTCACAAAACCGCCCCCCCAAAAAAGTCAGGTGACATCAATCCTCTGCTATATCCCTCAAATGTGTCTCTGAGGGGATTCATAGAAGAAGAAGAAGAAGAAGAAGAAGAAGAAAAAGGAAGTAGGGAATCATGGAAGGCATGAGGAAGCGTGGGGAGGAGGAGTCGACAGAGTGCAGTTGAGCCGGAAGATCTGCTCATCTTTCCCTCAGTTTGGAACGTGTATCTCTCTCTCTCTCTCTTTCGCTCTCTCTCTCCTCTTCTCCACCCCCGTCGTCTGTCTGCACACACGAGTCGTGTCCGCGGCGGCCAGCGGTGTGAGAGTAGAGCCGGCGTGTCGACCGTTCGTTAGACCTGCACACCGCGGCCGTGCATTTGGATGACCTGGGCTCGGAGGGTCTGGATGGCCGCCAGTATCAGCTTCTGGTGCTCGAGGGAAGTGATGCCAAGACTCAATACATCTCTGTGGAAAGAGAAAGAGAAAAATAAAGAAATATGTATTGGCCACAAAGAAAAAATGTGTCTCTGATAATCACATATTTCCTGTTAGTTTTTTTTAAGCACCTGAACAATTTGTTCCAAAGTATTTCCTCGACAACATTGACAAAAGCAGATACCGTAAACGTCGGGTTACGAGCTGCTACTACCTTCGGTCAGTGTCCCCGTTAGCTCCCCGCTGTAGCCAGCTGGGGCTCCTGCTAGCGCTCCGTTACTTCCCCGCTAACTTCCGCTAGCTCTCCGCTAACTTCCGCTAGCTCCCCGAAAACCACCAAAGGTAGCAGGAGCAGGCTCGACACCCGACTTGGGCAGAAGGGACGCGGGCAGTAGCATCAGCAGCGGCCAGTAGCAGCAGCAGCGCTAGCTAGCAGCTGCTACCAGCAGCTACACCGGGGACACTGACCGGCCGTAGGAGCGGCTTGTAACCCGACGTTTACGGTATTTTGATGGTGAAAGTGTTGCATTCAAGACCAGGACACGGCAAGACTGAGTAAAGACCCAGACCAGACGGTGGGAGTCTCACACTGCATCAATAAAACGTGGAACATTCAAACCATAAGCACTCCTCAAATGTATCTGAGCGAACAACATTTATATGACCAAAAAAAAACATTCTATTGCTATGTACCATGAGAAATATCTTGATAAAATAATTAAAAAGCATTGTGGAAGTGCATTTTATGTGTGGACCAATACACAGGCAGCATAGTGATATACCCTGCTGCCCCTGTGACCTCACCAAGCGGTGATGTCATCGCGTACTGACACAACCAGGAGTACACTGTGTACATGGCTGCAGCAGGTGGGCAGTTAAAGACATTAAAAGCTGTTTTAAGTTGCTCCTCAAAAATATCAACGACTAACAAATGAGAATTGTTTTAGAATTGAGAATTGAATGAGTTTTATGTGTACATATAACACGACTCATAGCATGAGTTTGCCTGCAAATGTAAGAAATAGTTTGGGCTGTAGCTGCTTAAGCCTTATTTGAAGGGGACTAGCATTACCTGGGGGCCAATAATAATAGTAATAATTTTGAAGTTCGTCTGTGATCTTAATCTCACACAAATCTGCTTTGTCCTTAATTAAACTATATTTCACGAACCACTGAGCTCATGTGATGATGGGACTTGTGCGAATCGGCATCTCTGGGATCTGTTTTTTTCCTTCTTTTTTCTTCTCCTTGCCTTATAACCTAGTTGAGAATGATGTAGGAAAATATAATATGAAAATAATATGAAAGTTTTGACAGCATTTCGGGTGAAAATTCATGGGGGGGGGGGGGGGGGGGGGGGTCATCTCGCTATACAGCACGGATTCGCACGGGCGACACCACAGGAGGTCTTCGTGAATAAACATACACATAAATAGGCTTATGTAGCATGTATAATATTTAATATAAATCATCTTGTTTAATATCCTTAATATATAAGATGTTACGCAGAGCCTTGACATCACGTCCGGGGGATAATGTCAGTAAATTTGAGGAAGAAATTATCTTATCCTGTACAAATGTGTCGCATGACACACAGACGGGTCCACTCGTAATATGGCTCAAGTAAACAATTTAGAGATGTCCTTATAGCATGTTATCTAAAGTTAGTTTTACCCATTATACAGTATTTGTATCTTATTTTAGGGCTACAACAAAAGATTAAACTAATCATCGATAATTCTGCCAACTATTTTCTCAATAAAAGACAATCCCATTATACTTTCTCAAAGTGATGTCATAAAAAGTAATATAAAGAAATACAATCTTCCCAAATGAGAATCTAGAATATTGATCTTTCTTTTAATGGTCTCTTCTCTTATTATCCAACTAAACCACCCTCTCTAAAACAGGAAATGAAAGGTCACCGCGACCTTTAGTCACACAAAGCCACTTACTGCACGGTCATCCGGGCCACAGACTCCAGGTAGCAGTACCCTGCGGCGGTGAAGTTGTCCGTGTAGCGGCCCATGTCCACCGCGTCCAGCCACTCGCCCACCGAGTTAAAGGACGGGAAGGAGGGCAGCGGCCTCTCTGCTAGCGTAATGGAGGAGCTCAGGGTTCTGGGGGAAGAAGAGGAAAGGGTTAGCACGATAAGGAAATAACGCAAACTAATGCACGCGCCATCCGGGGCCGCGGGTACCTGCGGGCCAACGTGGAGGAGCCGATGCCATCGGGGGAGCGGATGCTCTTGCTGAGGGCCGAGTGGATCTGACTGAAGCTGGGCCTCTCCGTCCTCTCCTTCTGCCAACAGTCCAGCATCAGCTGATGGAGATGGGGAGGGCAGTTGGCCGGAGCCGGCAGCCTGAAGCCGTCCTCGATGGCCTTGATCACCTACAGGACATACAGGCGAAGGGGAAAGCAACTTGAAGTTAGTGTTGTGAACATCCAGTACTTATAATACTCGTAATTGGATTAAATTCCCAAAGAGAATGTGTGACTGGAATAAGTGAATAAGAATGTCAAAAGCGTTGTCCCACTTAGATAAAACGTTGAGTAAGGTATCCCAAACCTTTTTTCCCCTCCTTTACAGTGGCTTAGTTGCCAAGAATAGAAGCCTGAGAACAGAACAGGTCCTACTCGGATAAATAAGATCAGAAAAGTGCTGGTGCTTTTCTTTTCTCTCCTCACTAATTACACCACCTACGCTGTTCCAGCGCATTGTTTTTTGCTTTCAGCTAATTGAACTTATTTCGCGGCAGCAGCCCTTTGAAGGTCACCTTTGTGAGCCGGCACCGACTGCAACATGAACAGAATTTCACACAGAGAGATATTGCAAACATAAACAATATGAGCCGACTACAAATATGCAGCGGTGTCTCGACTCCAAACTACTACTAAAAAAATTAACTAGAAGCGTACAGCGAGTGGGCAGGTAGTGGGCAGCTATTATTGGAGAGAAGGAAGGTATCCTGACTGTCTGCAGATTGAAAGGTCACTTAGCAGGATATTCAATATCACAGGATATTTGATGGGGTATCACAACAGCTGCTATCAGCAGACAATTTTTACTCCGACATTTTAATTTCCTATAATACAATATGTTGTCTCCCTGTGGATACAAAAATTAAATAATAATAATAATAATAATAATAATAATAATAATAATAATAATAACGAGAGACAAATTAAAGAGACAAAACAAAGAGACAACAAGAGCCTTATACCTGACTCACTCTAAAAAGATACGCTATAAAATACAGTGAGTCTTTTTTTAATCTAACCCCCGGTGAGACCTCACTGTCTTCAAATAGCAGAGCATGAAAAGCGTCCCCTCCAGACTTCCTCAATGGTCCTCGCTCCTCCATCACACTAATGTCTGTCCCCATTCACAACCCATTCACTGCAACGCCCCACGAGAGACTTCCTCTCCGTATACCCGGGACACGTTCCTCCTCCTCCTCCTCCCGCATCACTCGGAGAGAGATACAATCTCCTGAAAGGAGGAAATAGTCGGAGCATAATCACAGAAATGACATCCATCAGCGGCATTATTTCCTAAAACCCTCTTTCTTCCCGCTACCAAACCCACGCGGCGCCCCGCTCCTCCGTCCCTCTCAGCCCCTTAAGCTCCCATCTCACTAAAGAGCATTCATAAAAGGCTTTTCAGCATTTGACATTTTCCCATTTAATCAAAGCCGGTAGGTAAAGGGCACGGCGGATCACAAGGTGGACCGGCCGACCAACAATTCCGTTATGATATAATGTATCAATTTAAAGTGGATTAATATCCCCGGCGCTCTACAAGCTTGACCTTTGGCCCCTCAATTGGAAAGTTTGATAATATGAACCATGCTGAGAGGGAAGTTTCCCCTGCTTGGTGAAAGGGCACCAGTGGGGGGGAAACAAACCAGGCATGTGCCGGCTGAAGAACTCATGCATATCAATTTTGCAACAAAAAAAAAACGTGCAAATAGTCCGCTGCTTTTGAACTATGCACTCGCCTGCATAAAGGAGAGGCATTGTTTTCGGATGCCAGTCATTTGAGAGCATTAGCATGATGAGGCGTTTGGACTTGACGAGGGGTAATTACCCTTAAAAATTATGCTTTCAAAAAAAAAAGTTTAATAAAATAGACTCAAAGAATAATCTGCCCTCTTGCCTCTTTAGCAGACTTGCGTTGCGCTTTCAACTTGTACTTTATAAGCATGGCTTCCTGCACAAAGTCAAATAAAAACAAGCTGTTTTTTTGTGTGTGTGAAGGACAAAGTAGCGTGACGGCAGCAAAACCACATTGACTTTGGAAACTATAGGTTTCAATCTCTTCAACCCTTTACATTTACAGGAATGAGGACATTATTATTTTTCCCCCAGAAGGGTTTTTAACCCTTTTAAGACCAGGATGGCACTCGGGGGACAGGCGGGGGGCCGCTGGAAGAGGGTCAACGCGTCCTTAAGAGAAAACAGGATCGGTCACGGAGCTGATGCAGACTTAAAGAGGGGGGACTTAGGCTCGGCAAAAAGCTTTCAGAGGTACTGTGGCTTCTTGGCTTTCTTTTAATAAGATCCAAGCTGGGCATGAATGCGGAGTTCATTGATAGAGGGAGGGAGACTGCTAAAGTGCAGATATTCTATAAAAAAAAGGGAAGGATGGAGGAATATAAAAGGACCTGACCGAGGAGATTAATGGAAAAGCACCCTCCTGTGTCTAAGCTTTTCTCCCACACACACACACTTACATCCTGGTTGCCCATATCCCAGTAGGGTCTCTCTCCATAGGACATGACCTCCCACATGACAATGCCGAAGCTCCAGACATCTGAGGCCGAGGAGAAGCGGTGGTACTGGATGGCCTCGGGAGCGGTCCACAGCACCACGCTCTTCCCTCCGTGCTGCAGGAGAGGAGAGGAGAGGAGAGACGTGGAGGAAGAGGGTGTGGAGAGTTCGTAGAACTTGAGCTTTAATATTCTCTTTGAGCAGCTTTTGAACATATTTTCAGCGGATCAAAAGAATCTTGAGAGGAGTGGGTTCAACTTGAGAGAGGAACCCAAAAATATCCAGGGAAATAAAGCCGAAATATTTTTAATTTCTTCCCAGAGAGCTTAATTATATGACCTCAACTGAACCCGACATGTATTAAGGTCCAAGGCTCATTAAAAAGATCACCTGTACATGTGTGAGCTCGCTATCAACCGGCTTGGTGCCGCTTTGACGGCCATTAATTAGGAAAGGAGAATGTAAAAAACTGAATCTAAAAAGTTTTCACCTTCTTTTTTTTATCACTTTTTAAGACATACTTCTAATGCTTTGTTATCTTCTTAGTGTGTAATCATAGTTATACACACTCATACATCTCCATAACGCCTAATGACAATGATCATAGCACATTCTAAAGCATTTCATAATTACCTATTAGGGAAAATATAATACTTTATCACTGCTTGTCACTCAGTGACATTGTTTTTGTCCTAGTGTGTTATAACTCTCATAGTTGTAATACATTGTATTATTTTTATAATGCATTATAACAGCTATTATAAGTGAAAATATATTGTGTTGTTCTTGCATAGATTTAATGATTTTCTTTCAACTTTATTTAAAGCAAACAATGACCACCTGGAGTATTCATACCATAATAACAATTATATTATTATAACAGTGATAATAATGTATTACAACCATGTGAATTATAACATTATGATACTTAAAAAACAATGTCAGTGAGGGACCAATAGTTATGTATTATAATTATAAAGTATATCAGTACTATGGACTTTATTATTCATAAAAAAAATGCTTTAAAATGTGCCATTGTTATTGTTATAAAGGAAGAATATGTATGTGGGCCTATAACTATGATCACACAATGCTATAAGCAGATTATAACATGTCTATAAGACATCTTACCAGTGAGGTGTAGATGGCCTCTATCTTGTCCTCCTGCAGAGGCCTGAAGCCGGACACCTTGCAGCCCAGGTTGGAGTTCACCAGCACCTGAGGGCGGCGAAACAAACTCATTAGCATCGCTTACATTGGGAGAGGAAACAATCTCAGAGTGGGCAGCGCTCTCATGGCACCCGGGACAATCGATAGTTTACAACAACAAATTGTGCCGTCCTTCGTGTTCCTTCTGCAACGCGGACCACCGCATTAAGGAAAAGCCACACAGGGAAAACCCGAATGTGACGAAACGATTTTTGACACTTCTGTCTTGTGGTTTTCAGCTTGCCCCCCCCCGACGAATGGTATTCACCGACCCGCATCCCCTCCATCATCTCCTCCCACCTGCTGCCTTACCTTGTGCGCGGCCAGCCGTTTGTGGATGAAGCCCATTTCGGTGAGGTACTTCATCCCCGACGCCACACCGGTCAGCATATCCATCAGCTGCATGACACTCAACTGGCCTTCGTGTTTCTGAGGTTTATGGCCAAGGCAAACGGGAAGGAAGGGAGGAGACGGAAAAGGGGCGATTGAAGACAGGGGAGGAGGTGAATGGAAAAAGGAAGGAAGGAAAGAAGAAGAGAAGAGAGTTGAGACTATATGTGTATATATATATATATATATATATATATATATATATATATATATATATATATATATACGTATATATATATATATATATATATATATATATATATATATATATATATATATATATATATATATATGTATATGCTGCGATCCGAAAAGGTGGCACATCTGCTACTACAGTACAATGATGTGCTCACTGAGCTAAATCCCTTTATTTGGAGGATAAAAAAACAAACAGGCCATTAATTCATATCATTATAAACCACGCCGCAGTGGTTCACAGAGCAGAGGGGCACAATAACAGTTTACAGAAGCTTACAGCAGAAACACTCCATTTGTGCAGTTAATTATGGTGCAATTCCTTATTACTGTAATAAGCGCGAGCACTGCTGCCCCAGGACTGCGCTGTGATGATAATAATAATAATAATAATGAATTTAGGATCATTAGAGAAAAATGCCTTGTTTGTGAAACGGCTCCGAAGCGGACGATCAGGGCGAGGCTTAATTTGCCGACTGGACGATGAGCAAACACGTCGGCATGTGCGCGTTAAAGATAAACGCATCGACGCGCAAAAACTCACCCGAAGGAAGGAGTCCAAGGCCCCGTTTGTCATGCTCTCCACGATGATCATCATGGTGTTACCTGGAGACGGACGGGAGAGTAGATGAATACGTGGAATCCAGGTAGGATGGAGAGAATCAAGTTAAGGAGGGGGGGGGGGGGAGGAAAGTTTAGAGAGCTGATAGAGACAGAGACACTCAGAAGGGGGGATGAAGTGAGTCTAGTCCGCTTGGCAGCACGGCAGGCATTGTGCAAAGCCATTCCTCACCCAGTGAACTGTGGTGAAGCCAGGAGAACCTGTGTGCTGCCCCGGCTGCCTCAGCAAGTTTAACGACCCTCAAACTCACTCGCACACAATCTGTGCACACACACACACACACACACACACACACACACACACACACACACACACACACACACACACACACAGACCTACACGGCCTGAGGTGTGCGTGTTCGTATACACTCCACATGTGCACAACAGATACACACACACACACACACACAAGGCAGGAATCCAGCAGTGCTATGAAGTGCACGGAGGAGGAAAATGAGACTGCAGCAGTTGGAGTGCAGACGAAACGGGGAGAGAGGAGAAGTGGATTATGGGAGGTTTTGAGGGTAAATTTTTTTTTAGATAAATAAAAAACCTTCATGGATATGTAAACCGCTAAGAATGCAAAGGCCTGGATGTGTACAACAAACGTGAGACGCGATCATTCCCGGCAGTTTACGCGGGCACATTACAAAAAAATTCGAACTTGGGACACGAACAATTCAGGGTTTGCCAGAATTAGAGTCACTGGGCTTTCAGGAAGCTGTTTGGAAAAGGTTACTGACAACACGAGGGAACTGAGAGTCGGCGAGGAGACGCTGCCATGATACGGCGGCCAATCATGTAATAAATGCGAGTTGGAGAGCGAATGGTTCGTGATTTGACTGTTGGTGGGTACATTTAGCTACAAACAAGGAGCTACTTAAAAGGATTATATCATTTGTGTTACTTGATTACCTGACGTCTAACAGAAATGCAGAGGGACAGAAAATGTATTGGCAAAAAATTCAGACAAAGTCAAATAATTTGAATCCGTATTGAATACCCAAATCCTTGACACTTTTCCTTCGCTCTCCGGCATCTCGGTTGGGCTCCGTCAGGTTGCCAGAGGAGCCCGAAGAAAATTGAATTATCCACTTGAGGTGAAATTATCACACATTCTTGTATGAAAAGAGGACGGACGTCATCACAGCCAGTCCTACTTGATAAAGTAGACCCTGATCTTTATCCGCTCCACTGTGGCTGCTGTCACAGCGCGTGATGATAAACAGCTCAGTGCATCTAAGGGCTGAGTGTGGAAGGTGAGAGCGGTTTCCTACCCGGAGACGGAGTGTGAAAATACTCCAGGGAGGCATCAAATCCATTGCCATATTATATGACCAGGGGGGGAAAGTAACTACAGCATTTCCATTTTCGGTGACTTTATACTTCTATTCTGCTGCATTTCAGATGGAGATATTGCACTTTCTTTTTACGCCACTACATTTATCCGACAGCTGAACATACTGGGAACTTCATATGTACAGATTTGAATATTAAAACGTATGTAAACCGTATAGCTCTTATTATCCGAATGAGTACTTTTACTTTTGATACTGTAAGGACACCCATCCATTATCCGTAACCACTTTTCCTATTCAGAGGCGCGAGGGGGCGGGAGCCAATCAGCTGACAGGTCGCCAGACTATCGCAGGGCACTTTAAGTACATAGAGCTGATAATAATCGGTACTTTTACCTCCTGCAAATGGCATTTTACAAGCAGGACACTTGTAATGGAGTATATTTCACATTGTGCTATTGGTACTTTTACATTTTAGTGACAATTGCAAATTACATATCATCTTTTTCCGAGTGGATGAGACTATGTTTTCGCGTGGCCTTGAATTATGGCGAGAGGATGGGAAGATTAGTCAGGAGGCTGCAGGGCGGGGTGCGGTGGAGCGGTGGAGGAGGGCTGATTGAGAACGTGGTGGGGGGGGGGGTAAGTGATGTAAAGCAGGTGATTTGTACTCAAACAGTATGTGTGTGCGTGTGCGCTGTTTGTGTGCGCGCATGTTTGATTTCATGCCAAGTGAGGAGGAGGCAAGCCAGCAGGTGTGTGTGTGTGTGTGTGTATGTGTCAGTCAATGAAAGTGAAAGAGAAAGTGAGCATACGGGACTGCCTTTGCATGTGTGTGTGTGTGTGTGATGGAGCGTGCACGTGAGTTGTCGATGAATGACTGTGCGTGTGTGTGTGTGTTTGCGCACGTGATGGTGGGAGAGATTGGAGTGGATCTCAGTGCCCCGCTGGGTCTCTAGCACCAATTACTGTACCCTGCACATCTGCTGCCATCCTACTGAGCACAGAGTGTGTTCGGGCACCATGCCCACACACACACACACACACACGCGCACAAACACCACACTGAGCATCACTAACAAAAACTTCACAAACTCTTTAAAGCTTCTCTCTTCACCTGCCATTCCCATTAACCTCTACCTCATCTTCTCTGTCTCTCATGTCTCTTTCCTCCATCTCCTCCCTTCACGTTTTTCTTTTTTTTTCCCTCCCTCCCACTTCTTCCATCCTGTTTTCACTCTTGGACCCCAATTGCTATCTGTCAGCGGAAAACGGGCCTTGATGGAGCTCGGCCGCTGCTAGCGTATGGCGTCCGTCCCGTAACCCCGCTCTCTGCTATTCAACATGTTTCCCCGCCCTCTACGCTGGAAGCGCTGACCCCCTCCACGCGTGTGATATTGAAGTGGAGTATCGCAGTGCTCTTCCCGATCCTCCCTCCCTCCTCCCGTCCATGCTCATATTCCATTTCTTTTTTCTTTTTCATTTTCTCATCTCTCTCTCTCTCCAAGTGGTAACCCCCCCCTCCACACGTGTGATACTGAAATGGTCAAACTCCAATTCCCCTTTCTGCTTCCCAGCAGCCTCACTTCCCTATCCCTTCCTCCTCGGTAATGGAGGTGATGAACCCCCTTTATGATACTGGAGGTGGTCAAACTATCCCATTCCTTCCTTTGATCCTTGGATACCTGAGATCCCCCCCCCCCCCCCCCCCCCATGCTTCTTTTCATCTTCGCCCGCTTGCCTTCCTCGCCAAACTGCCTTTCGCTTGCTTTCTGCTTGATCTGCCGCCGCGTCCTCCTTACCGGTGGTGATGACGCCCTCCAGCCGGATGATGTTGGCGTGGTCGAACTGCCCCAGGATGCCAGCCTCGCTGAGAAAGGAGCGCCGCTGCTTGTCAGAGCAGCCGGCCCTTAATGTCTTAATGGCCACCGGCAGCTCTCTCTTACTGGGGAGTTTCAGGCAGCCGCGACACACCTCCCCAAAGTCGCCTGTAGGGGGAGGACAAAGAGATTGATTGATGAGAAACCAGAGAGACAGACAGAGAGACAGGGTTTGAGTACAAGGAGGAAGAGAGATGACGCAAATGAACAGACACTATTGAGGGAGAGAGAGATGTGGAATACAAAGGGATCAAAGGGAGATCAAAGATGGGGGTAGGGTGCAGGCGAGAGGGTGGGACATGCAGTACGGCCGAGGCAAACACTGGAGCTCGATTCAGGAAGTTGCCAGACTGATGGAACCGGTTCCTCCAATGTGTCTGGTGAAGTGCAACTGTGCGAGCTGTTGATGGGCCCGATACTCTGCCGGCTTCCTCTGCCGTGACTCTCCATATTTCACGATATGAATGGTTAGGAATTTATTTTAAAAGATGGAGAGAAATGCAATATGTCTTCTGTGCCGTGCACTCATATTCATTGTATCTTTCCATACCGGTGCTCATGTCCTGCGGTAAGGGGCACCAGGTTTACACAGAACTTGATGTCATCGTGCTTTTCTTGGATTGGACTTGAAACGTACGCTCTGTCACCTTGGGATGTGTAGTTTGAAAGACGTGGGTTATTCGTTAACACGTACGGTATGGTCACGTACCTGTGTGCACGATCCTCTCTATCTTGATGCTGGAGTTGTCCAGCTCTTTGGCGAAGGCGTGCACGGCCTGCAGCAGGTCCTCACAGGTCTCCGGGTCAATGTAGGTCCTCCGTGTCGGGATCTTAACTGAACACACAAACATGCAATATGAGGCAACTGGCGAGGAAACATTAGCCTCGAACAAACCCGAGTGATTTGCATTATTGCCACTCCAGACATTTGATTGACAGATGGGTCATCCGATCAAGGGCCTCCCCTTTTGCAAACAGTTTCTGATGACGGCTTCTCAGCTGGTTCTGTGTGACAAACTATCTGGGGCCTCAGGTTACTAATTTGGACTAGAAAGGTAAAAGCTCAGACAAAGAAAGTACAAGACTTTTCCACAGTCCATAAAAAAGGACAGTAACATATAATGTGTGGTCCACATGCTTGTCTGCACAAAAGAAATACATTAAAAGATAAAAGTCGGCACTAGTCCCGGCGGCAGAAATGTCCATGTGAGGCACGATCCTGATAAAAGGAAAGGAGCCACTCTCAGATTGAGATACCGTTAAAGCTGCAAATAGGAGCAAATAAATACGGATAGCTGACCAAAGGAGACGTCTGCTGCCTCTCGCTCGACACAAAGCAAAACATTTCCCATGTCTGCGTCGCTTTGTGCTCTACTGAGAGAAATTGGTACCTCTGTCCCTTTCTCTCCGTGAGTGTTTGTTGAACAGAAGACTAAAATGTTGTCTCGGAACAAGCCCATGCTCTTTTTTTTAATACTTTTTCATCCAGAGACTTCAATCAATGCCTCAGTTGTACCTTTGATGTTTGAGATAGCTTTTATCTGTGTTTACAACAAGCGAGCATAACCCCAACATTTAAAATACTTTGCCAGTTGCAGATTTTTGGGTGACTTTCTTCTTCTTCTTTTTTTGTCATCTAAATTGATACAAAACACTTTCGTTTATGTTTTCGTAACTCGTCTAATTCTCTTGTTTTTGTACGCTCTGACCTTGTGCGTCTCCAGAGGGAGGAGGAAAACCGAGATCAAAGGCTTTGAGTGCTCAAATCTGACTCTGGGTTTCCTCCATGCGGCTTTAGTCAGATCACAGGGCTCTTCCACGAGGCTTTTTGTCTTCTTCCGCTCGCTTCAAAATGTTATCTCACTAAACACACACACACACATATGCAAAATAACTGGCGCGCACACACAAACACAATATAATCTTCAGGCAAAAAATGTAATTTGGGACGGGACATAGAAAGTAAAATGCTGAGGCAGAAAACCCTTACGCACTTGTAGCAGACTAGCTGCTTTGTTGTTGGATTCAGAGTTTGGGTACCGGTGCTTCCCAAAAATAATAAAGAAATCTCCATAAATAGCATGACTCTGTTTGCCCTTTTCATCATGTGACATTTGATAAATAGCCTTGTATAAGTACACGTATAAAAGCGATGTATTGTGGGCTATACACAACAACAGGGTTTAATGTCAGTCAAGATAGAAACCTAGAGTCTACATCTTAAAGAAAGAAAAGAAAAAAGAAACATGCACTTTATTAATCCCCTTGGGGAAATTCTTCTCTGCATTTGACCCATCCCTGGATAGGGAGCAGTGGGCAGCCCTGTGAGGCGCCCGGGGAGCAGTTAAGGGTTCAGTGTCTTGCTCAGGGACACTTCGGCATGTGAGCTATGGGGGGACTGGGGATCGAACCGGCTACCTTGTTGTGGGACGACCACTCATCCGCCTGAGCTACAGCCGCCCTTCAAAAAGAGATGAATTGTTTCATACAGCCTCATCCAATCTTCAAAGGGGGGAAACAAACGGTAAATTACCCCTGGTAATCATACTTATGTATGATTATCAGGGGTAATTTATTTTCAAAAACCTCTACACGATCTTCTCCGTGACGCTGATGAGAGACAGCGATTGCAAATTTCAGCTGACATTTAAAACTGCGAGTGATATTGACCCCGACTGTTCGACTGCACACAACACAAGCACTCCCCGAGTCCTCCATCCACCTCTTCTTTTCTTTATCAGCCGCCAATTTATTTACAGATGCTAACAACTAGCAAATAAACTAGCCCGCAGATCGCCAATAAGCATTAACCGGGGAACTACAGTTCTCGATTAGATGACCTTTGACCCTGGTTACTGCACGTTAAGGCCATTCTTCCAGGAAAAGGGCTGGTAATTTTCCCAAAAGCCGGATCGAGGCTCTGAAATGTGATTACAGCTCTAGATTGACTTGAGGGATATACTGGCTGCCTCATAACGGCTTATTGATCCAACACGTACGTACACACACACACACACACACACACACACACACACACACACACACACAAATAAAGCCAAAAGTTAATTATGAGTCGAATGAAACCTTTTCTAGGTTCTGAATGAAGGATCGAAGACTCTTTTCTGTCAAATAGAATTTTTCAAACACGCCGTTGGAGCTTGCAACCAGCTGTGAGATCCACACACACACACACACACACACACACACACACACACACACACACACACACACACACACACACACACACAAAGGAGGTGCTCACATGTCTCATATAAATGAGCAATATTGGCTGAAAATAGCTAAAAACGCTCAGACACACGAACGACACACACACACACACACACACACACACACACACACTCACACTCACACTCACACGCATGCTCCATTGGCTCTGTGGGTAATTAGTTTCAGGGTTAACTGTGTCACTGTCATGAGCGATTGAGGGGAAACTAAAGCAGAGTCACACATGGCTGCATAATCTTCAGTGGACCACAGAGGGAGCGTTTCCAGGCCCATAGATTTTCATTCTAAACAAAAAGGCCTTCATCGCTATCTTTTCTCCATTCATTTCCCCCGGACTTCTTCTCTCTCTCTCTCTGTCATTATATCAAACTCTGGCCGATATCTAAATGTGGTCCATTAACGGAGATTGCGGATGAGTCTTGATCCGGTCCTCCGTTCCCCCCCCGCTCGTTTCTAGTTCACATGCTCCGACATAAAACTGCTGTTCTGAGCAGTGTCACTTCTGATGTGCCTCTACCAACTCACCTTCTACATACTCTAAATCTCTCCTACCCCTTTCCTTCCTCCTCTACTTTAGTACTCACTCACTCACGTATTCACTGCCCCCCCGTCCTTTCGTGTTAATGTATGTCGAGGGATGTGTTTTTAAGGACATGGTGGGGCGAACAGATGGGAGGAGAATTTACTTTTTAGAAATCAGGCTTACATGACTATCACTACCTCTAACACTCCATGGCAGGACCTGCAGCGCCACGAGAGCGTGTTGCACTGAGTCACAGAACAGGAAGTGGACTCTAGAGAGTGCGTGTTGGAGAGAGTGGACCAAAAAAACAATAAAATCATGTCTTTGTGCCTATTTATGTGAGTGTCCGTGTTCTAAAAAGGTATACGTGTGTGTGTGTGTTTAAAAAGCTGGCCAAAAATGAAAAAGCATTTCTGCGCGTGTGTGTGCGCGTGTGTATATGTTTCTGAGTGTATTGCGTGCTTGTCAGCTGTTGACATGTCTTTGTTTGGGCAGATTTAATTCCCAGCCGCATGGCTTCGGCTCATTATTCATCAGGCATAGTGCTCCAAACCTCTCCAGAGGGCTCAGCATGCTGGGAGATTAAACAACGCAAATGAGCACGCACACACGCACACACGCGCACACACACACACACACACACACACACACACACACACACACACACACGGTAACTCTAAAATAACACATCCATCCACCACGTCAGCAAAGCATTGGCACGCACACTTACACACAAACAGGAAGAGAGATGTCAAACTGCTTCTATTCTGTCACTGTTAAACAAAAAAGCCTATTGAGAGCTCTGTGAGCGGAGTAAAAAATAATAATACAACAACCCCAAAACAACATATACTACAACAACAACATTTAACATCTGATTCAGAGGCACAATCTCTTGTTCTGGGGCTTTAACCCGCCTCCCACCTCCCCCTTATCTCTCCCTCCTCCCGATTCCAATCTCTCCCCATCAAACTCTGCCGCACACACACACCCTAATGGAGTGTGTCAGCGTGCTCAGAGTTGGCTAAGCATGCACTCCGAATTAAGAATTAATGCCGCGGCTCTTCTTAATGCCTCAGAAGTCAATGTGGAACGCACGCGAATGCGTGTGTGTTGACATGCATTCCAGCCCGTGCAATAGGAAAGATAAGGCATTTATTGACAGACCCCCCCCTATACCCCGTCCATAGAGTTTGAACAGTGTTTACACGCTAACATAGTGATCAGCGCCGTCACTTACACTGGAAGTAAAGTTCCTCGTCTCCCTCTTGAGAGGCTTTGCTGTAGCCGCACTGTCTGCAAAGAGAAACAAAGAAAGGCATCAGACACAAGTTGGCAGACACAGACGAACACAAGCATCAGACGCTGTTTATGTTGCAACGCAGCAGATTGTATGGAATGTGCAGAAACGAGATCAGACGAGGACGAGGGCATCGACGGTGGAGACAGAGAAGAGACGGAGAGGCGTTCCGAGAAAGACCCCCGATGAGCAGCAGAAGGATCTGAGACCGAATAAGTGCAAATCTTGCCTGATTTGCCTGAGCGTGTCACAGGGACACACACCGATAGGCCGGGAATTGATACGCTATTGTTGTTTCACCCTGATGGAGGTTTTATGGAAAAGATGAACACACACACGCGCACGCACACACATGCGGGCAGCGGCGCTTTCTACACGCATGTGCACACACTGTTATCTCTCATCCCTCGCCACCACATGGGGTCTAAAGAGGAGAGAGCTCTCTATGATCTGACTGCTGATGGCTTTTCGGCTTAGAGGGAAACTTGGCTCTTAACACACACACACACACACACACACACACACACACACACGCACGCACGCACACAAAGAATCCACAAAAACACACACTGTTAGCGAGAGATTAACGAGTGATGAACGGACATTCTGGATGGCCGGCACCACGCTTACTTGGATTAGAGAGGGACGGGAAAAACAAGACAAGAGGGTCGCAGCCCGGGGAAATGCAAACAGGTTTTAGTGCATCAGAGGTTCCTCCAACAAACAGGGGGCTGATTAAATGTTTTTCTCAATACATCGCAGATACACGTGGAAATACAAGGTCAATAAACGGCTACATTCAGAAGGACTTTGCTGCCTTTTAGTTTGCATACTTGAGAGGTTTATGATATGTTTGTACATGGGTTCATGCCTACAATCGTCTGCACCACTAATTTAATATTAATTGCAAAAGCAAACGATTTCTTTCTTCAAATATTAATATTTGCATTGCGATTTTGTTCTTCGTCTTGAAATAGTTCTTCTCAATAATAGACAACTTTATTCTCTTAATGTTACTTTTATCTCACAATGTTGGCATTTTGAACGGGATTCTGCTGAAACACATATGAGCTGACTCAGCAGAGATAACATGAAATACGGAAACGGTTGATCTGCAGGACAGTAAATATTTGAAATAATACAAAATGCCTGAGAACCATACTACACACCATTCCATGATATGATTGTGTGTTTTCCTTTCGACAAACAAAGACATTTCTACCATTAATTGAGCTATAAAAAAAATTATGCAGAAAAATGATGTCTTTGATGCTGAAGATGTCCCACAGACAATTAATGTTGGCAGGGGTTGGCAATGTTGAAATGCCCCTGTGTGTTTAGATCTGCAAGCATCACATTTACAAGTGACCGTGTGACATAACTGTGACATAACTAACTGTGGCTGGGTATGTGTTCAGGGTCGACAGGGACAGTCTGGCGAGTGAGCTTTGACTGATGACACTGAGGTGCACGGTCTGTACGCGGTAGGGTCAACGGTCGAGGTCGTCCATGCATGCGTCTACAGACCTGGACACGTGTGTGTGTGTGTGTGTGTGTGTGTGTGTGTGTGTGTGTGTGTGTGTGTGTGTGTGTGTGTGTGTGTGTTTAAATGAAAGCTAATATCTTCCCAGAGAGCCGTGAGTTAATGCGCCTGTCGGAGCACATCAGCACTTCACGCAGAAGCAGTGCACAGCTGAGAAGGAGATCACAGAGAGCCCCATGCATGTGTGTGTGCTCCCGGATCTTTACGAGGATGCGCATGAGAGTAAAAATGTACGCGCAGACGCTTGCGTTTAAAGGATTGTGGGTTGTTTGAGTTATTTATTTATTGCATTTATGCGTGCGGGTGTTTGCATTGGAGGACGTGATAGGCTGACACATCCCTCAGACTGTGCAGCAGCAGCAGGGTTTGAGACAAGGTCAGGACCCTGTCTGTCAAAACACACCAGCAGACGCATGCAGCACAGATCCTCAGGGCAGGAGATACCAGACAGGGGAGAGGAGACAAGAATGAATAGATAAGAGAGAGCACAGCGGTTAGGGAGCGAGGTGGGGATGGAGGGCATGGCGGTACCAGGAGAATAATGCAAGATGCAAGAGACCTAAGAGAGCAAATGGTTAACATGACAGAAGGATGAGGGAAAAGCAGGGGATAAATCATTGAGAAGAAATGCGAGGAAGTCGGTAGACGGAGAGGCAGAGGAAATTACAAGGAAATAGCAGGTTACAGATAAGAGGATAATTGGGAAGGGTATGCAAGGAAGGAGACATATAGTTGAAGAGGCGCACAGAATAGCCCATAAAGTACATAGGGAGGGGCAGAGGAAGCAGTGGGGAGGGAGAGGAGGAACGGATGATGGTGACGAGTGCAGGGAGAGGATGGATGGATGTGAAAGATGAAGGAAGCAAGGAAGGGGGTGACACAACTACGGAGCAAAACAGCGAGCAGAAGTGGAGAAATAGCGGATTTAAGGGGACAAGCCAAGTGAGATGAAGGAGGCGAGGAGACAAGGAGGCAACTGAGCCTTGGAGAAAGGAAATAAGGAAAGGACTGCATGAGACAGGCAAAGTCGCATGACTGGAGTCCATTTCTCCTTTTGAAATGTCAAAATTGAAATAGCAGATGCAAAGCAGGTCTTTTTGGAGGGTGGCTCCTTTTTGAGGAACACTCACCGTCACATTTTCAAGATATATATGTGTATATATATATATATATATATATATATATATATATATATATATATATATGGAATTGGCCAAACAGCTCGACAAAAAGGTTAGAAAAAGGAGAACTGGGTTTGGCTTATTATCATTCTCTCAGTATGAAGGAAGCTCGAGGAAGAAGAAAGAGAAGCGCAGAGTTAGAGAAGAGATGGAAGGACAACTGGGAGGAAAGGAGAAGAGTAGAAGAAAGGTTGTGGGAGGGGGAGGGAAGGGGGGAGTGCAGGCATGCCAGTGTACCTGGGCATCAGCTGTGTGAAGGGAAGAAGAGGAGAAAGAAGAGGAGGAGGAGGAGGAAGAGTGGAGAAGGAGGTCGAAAGCAGCACCACGCTAGCAGGAGTTACATTGGAGGAGCTCGAGCAGACGCTGCTGGGAAAACAAAAAAACAAGGGAGGGGAGGGGGAGTGCCAATGTCAATTCTGGCTCTTCTCATTTCTTGAAAAAGATGGTCAGTCAACACAACTTTGGATTGATGAATAGATTAATTTCTCCCAAATCGAATCATCCTAACCAGTGGAACATGATGTCTGCTGCCAAGAAGACATGCAAAAACTATGAAAAACATTTATTCTCTATTTTGAAAATATAGGCTGGCCTTTTTTTTATTTTTTTTTATTTTTATGCTTTGCTAAATTGGTTTCCAATTTGATGCTTTTGACGAGAATTCTGGACCAATTTGAATTTCACACTTCTGAAGAACCAGATGGCAGGAAGAAGTGGGCGGATGCCAAAGCGCTGAAGATTACGGCCAAATTCTGTCACTGTCAGCTCAGCCTCATCAAACGTTAAATCTGGCACGAGTTGTCATCTCAGTTTCAGTCTTTGTGCTTTGGAGAAAATCTGAAAGCGCGTTTCATTTTGGATGCATAATTGTAATTAATGTTGAAGGTAGATGTACCAAAAAAAACAAGAACGTAACATATTTTCCCTGCATAGCAATATTAAAGTCGTGTTCTATACTTTTTGTTCGCGTCAACAAAGAAAGATTGGTTGGCCACCATGGTTTTGGGCTGACAGAATTAGCACTAGCCTCATCTACTTATACACTGTGCATCTCAATGGGACATTTTTTTGTGCTAATTTTTCCCCGAGAACAGGCAGGAGCCCACTCGCTCAGGCAGAAATATAAAAAGTGAATGGATGCTATGGAAATGAAGCCTATTCACTGCCTGCTCGCTCCTCTCCACACCGGCATTCTCCTCTCAAATAAAATGCAGCTCTGGAAATAAAAATGCATAATAGGTGAGACAGCGGGAATGGAATCCTAGATGACGGGTGTGAGTGAAGCGGAGAGGAATTAGGCCAGCGGTAAAAAGGTATGTGGGGCAAAATACATGGGAAATTGGGGGAATTTCACGAAAACCACTTTTAAGTTTTCTCCATTCATACGACTCTGGCTCAACTCAGCTTTCTTTCATTGCATTGGAAGCTGCTCCTCCAAAACTGAAGCATTCCCTCCCTTTTCTTGGGCAACAAAAAGGTAAAGCCGTTAAAGTTTTTAGGTTTTGGGTATCAATCACAATAAAGTAATCACTTATTCATCTGTGACTTATGAATAATAAAAGACAACATACTTCCAAGGCCCTTTGGAATGACAGCTTTCACATTTTCAAAATGGAAGCTGCGTGTGTCTGCTGGTGAGGGGCTTCTCGCAACATGGAAGCACTGATCTGTACGAGACGGGCAGGAGACGACACCACAGTGCTCCAGACCTTTCCTGCTCATTTTTTTCTCCTTTTCAAACTTGTTGGTCTCTGTGTCGCCAAGAGTCAATTGCCCCATGAAATGACCCTCTAGCTTTCCTTCCCGCCTCTATCTTTCTTCCCGATCCCCTCTCCATCTCCCGCTGATAACGTGTTACTCACTCGCAAGACGCAGACATTCACACGACACACTCGAGCAGAAAAGACACACACACACACACACACACACACACACACACACACATGCTCGCTGGTGTGGCCGGTGAAGGGTAAACAATCCCCACGCTGACCAGTCAAGCCTGAGCTTCCTGGAGAATGTTTTGGGCAATGCCCTGGAACTCTGGCTCCATCAAAGTCCGTCAGGCACCAATGGACTCTGTGTGTGCCCGAGCGTGTGTGTGTGTGTGTGTGTGTGTGGAAGTGTCAAGATAAGGTATCAAAGAGACAAAAAAAACAAAAACATTATTAGACGTTGGACGTGGTAGCTGTAGCATCAGAAGTGCGGCGGCATGGCGCTCCGACGAGACACAGCATAGTATGACGTATAAGAAACAAATTTAGAAAAGCTGCACCGTTTTATGCTGTTATTTCTCTTGACAATCCCTCAAAATATGTTTTTACCAGGAAACTTCTTTAAATATTAGGACTGCACAATAAAAATAATTAAAAAACACAGGGGCGCAATATTCGTTAAAGGCGAAATCCAATATTAAAACGCTAAAGAGACGTCCTGGTCTACACATCATATTCTATACATACCCCCGTAAAAATCCCACCACGATTAACTTTTATGTTTTTCCAATCAAAATGAGAATGATGCCGTACAAATGATAATTCCCTTCTGATATTGCCAATCATATCACAATTAGATATATCTTCAAAATCTTTCAGCCCTGTTTCATATTATATCATAATAAGAATGATACTGTAGGTCTGGACGCTAATACCTCAATAACTTTCCCCTCGTCCACTATCACAGGTACGAGACCCGAGTAAAAGACGCACCAAACGAGTTAGAAAGTCAGTACAGTAGATGCACCGGCTAAAGAACAAAGATGGCTGCCGTTACCGCTCCGAAAAGGACGACGGTGCATTCCGTCTCTCGTGTACTTTTACAGGAGCAAGCGGCTGCCGGTGTGTTTTGGACTACACAGGGTTGAGAAATGCTTCAAAAGACGCTAAGCAAACCCCCACCGCCGATACAAACCCTCCCATTTAACAAGTAAGCCGTGCAGAAGCCAGCGTTTTCTGATGTGTCTGCCGTCCAATGCGAACGCATACCTGTCAGCGTGACCGCCCCGCGTCCCCCCCCCCCCGCCTGAGGGACTCATTTGCATGTGTCTGCGCGAGCAGGGCGGATCGATGTAACCGAGACCCCTCCAGCTGTGACCGGGGGAGCTGGCTGTCTTTGCAAAACACCGGAGCATGGTAATTGAGGCATCAAGCCATTCCCTCTTTGTCTCTATGCAAAAACATGACGAGCAAGTTAATGGTCCAGCAGGGATGAACAATGCGGACCGCTCTCAATGAATGCGCCGATGGAAATAAAAGGATGGAAAAGATAACGATTATTATTCATCACTGGCCTGTGCACGAGGGGGGTGACGCTGCCTTCCCACAAAGCAACAGAGTGTGTGTGTGTGTGTGTGTGTGTGTGTGTGTGTGTGCGCGCTGAGAGTACATTTTTTACATATTCCGTGTGTTTCTACTGCAGTGCTGTTGCCTTCACACAGACGCTTGACTGACAGCCCCAGTCTGTATGGGGCTCCTGGCGGTGAATAGAACCAATTTCTACACCCGGTTGCCTCCATCATCGGACCGTTTGTGTTTATGTCGAATCGGTCCGGTGGTCTCGATATCACAATCCCCTCTTTATCGAGGGAAGTAGGTGCACCCGTGGAATCGGCCTGCTTTGCTTCATCGGGGATGAGAGTTGGCGCCGATGTCGATCTGTGTGTTTGTGTGTGTGTGTGTGTGTGTGTGTGTGTGTGTGTTTGTTTGTGTGTAGAGGATAGAACAAGAGAATACAAACAAATGCTTTCGCAATGTATCCGAAAGAAAATCTCCCCGGACAGATATCAGTTGAACGCCAGCCAAAGGAAAAAGAAAAAAACTATTGTTTTCCGGCCATGTGTGTAACTGTGTGGGAGTAGCAGATATGTGCTCCCCACGTATGTGCTTGCATGTGTGATGGCGTGTACACCACATACTGTGTAATTGTGTGTGTGTGTGTGTGTGTGAGGCGAGCTGGCAGAATATAGAATTGGACATGAGTCAGAGAGCAAAGTGGTTGGAACGGCGAGCAGAAATGCACTCTCACCCCGTTTATCTGCACAGCTGAATAAAACGTGCAAGTATACGGCAAGATATACTCGGTGCAATAAACAAGACAATAAAACATGCATTAAAGCGCCAGAGATTTCCGCCGAATTGCAGCGCCGGATTGAAACGAGGAACGCGTCGAGTACGTGGTTGATTGATAGTCCGCTTGTGTGTGACATTTCAGGGTTTAGAAGGATCATAAACCTCAAAGATGAATTCATTGATGCGATGCTCAACGCAAAAGGCTGACAAAAGGCTTTCGATTATCTGATCACTACCTGCACTGATTTGCACTGTTAGCCCAAACACACAGGTAAATGTTTATCTATTTAAAATGTCTCTCACAGCTAATTCTACTAACAGAAAGAAGTCAAATTTTGTGTGGCTGTTTCGCCTTAATAAGTGCTGAGTGGCTGTTTCGCCTTAATAAGTGCTGACCTGTTTTTCTTTGCACACTTACGGGCCTGTAAACCCCTTTAAGGTGACACATTGTGAGGCTCTAGCTAGCCAAACTGTTCGCAAAGCGTTCCAGAGATGGAGGGAAAATGTTGCTAAACGTTTTTAGCCTGCTGCTAACCGTAGCCAAAGGAATAGCAACGTTTTCTGCAGGACTGTCCGCCACTGAATCAGGCTTTCACCATCCGAAGGGACAGGCACGCAAATCTGCTGTTTGTAGAACAGCCAACAGCGACGCCGTCTCTCTGAAATGACCTGTGATTGGCCAAGAGGAGGTGCTGAAGTCTACTTTTCTCTCAGATCACTTGGATTACGTCATTCTGAAATGTTGTGTTGGAATTTTTGCCCAATGACGCCAAAAATAAACCGCCTACCACAGCCTAAAGCATCAAGCATTCTTCTCAATTTATGTTTGATTCACTCTTTAGTCCATTTTGAGCTTCTAGAGATACAATTCATGCGATTTAGTTATAAAATGTTCCCAAATGTAAGTGCTGCCGCTTAATAAAAAAATGAAGCTCCTCGCCCTTCCCGCTGCAGTCTCAACGATCACTTCCTGCCACCACAAAACTCTCCTAATTGAAAAAAAATATTCTTGATTTGATGAGACCGAGCAGTGTGTTGAAGAATTAGGTCACATTAATAGTGGAGGAGGCCGTGGTTACATTCAACTCCAACCATTTGCTTTAAGTGAAACGCTTTAGTTGCCTCTCATCTTCTAAAGATCTTTTTTCTTTTTTTTTTTATAAATGGAGTGAAATAATTAATCTGGACATCTCTTATTGTAAAAAGCAGTTTTGAAAGGCACACATATTGGTCTGAGTAAACCATGCATCAGCTGTTATGCAAGTGACACTGCTTTAACCTCTCTCTGATCTTCTTAGCCGTTTCACAATTCCCACTTATCTATTCGAAAACTAATTAGATAGCAGAGAACTATGAACTTCTTGCCAAGAAAATGATCAAAGAAGACTCTGACTCTGACCCCCACCCCCCAGACCCAGACGGCACCATTATCGCGCTGACTTCTTTATGTTGCATATTAAACGACGAGTGTAACTGGTTATCGTGTAATTTCAGCCATTCTCTCGCCGCCGCTGCAGATTCCTTTCACAGAGGGATTTCCTCCTGTCCCCGGATTACTGTAATCTGGATTATAACGGAGTATCATGTGACAGTTGACTGAATACGCGATGGAGTCCGTGATCGGGTGTTTGCACACACAAGCGTGTCAGCGTGTGTTTGTGTAACGTGCTGAGGGAATTAAAAACTGATGGAATGAATGAAGTGGATCGTGGATAAAGCATGTTTTTACACAAGCGTGTGTGTGTGTGTGTGTGTGTGTGTGTGTGTGTGTGTGTGTGTGTGTGTGTATAAGTGTCTACCTCCTCCAGATGAGCAGGCCAACTCCCATGGAGAGCAGCATGATCAGGGCGGCCACGGACACGACGACGATGATGATCACCGGATTCTGTTCGCTGGATGCCAGCGCCACTGGGAATGAAGAAACACACTGGTTACACACGTGAGAAAAAACGCACACTGAAACGGAAATGGGTGTGCAACGATTGGCTGGGCAAAAACCACACCATTAAAACACATTCTCACACGCCAGCATGCCATGAACATATACTGTCTATTCAATTACTTTGTATTCAGACCGTCCCCTCTTTCATTATAAGCGGCTGAAGTATTTCTCTTTCATAACTTACATATCGTCACCCTCCTAAAATAATGGCCTAAATCATCTCCTTGTGATATTGGCTACCTCTCGTAAAATTTCCTACATCCTCAGTTGGACAGATCATGCGATTCTACCCCTCTAGTATAACGGCCTATGTCAAGAGTGTGATTCATTTTGCCTAAATCAAAAGACAATCTGACAATCTGACAGCTTTTTAATATGGCATTTTGAAGCTAGCATTTAAGCTAGCAATTTAGTTTTGTCAATGAAAATCTCACTCAAACATAATATTAGCAATCATAACATAATTTGACCGTTATTACAGTAAGCCTGTTGTGCAATGTCTAGAGGCAGCTTGTGCACCCCGATTACATTGGTATTCATTTTTTGTGTTTTCTGAAAAACCTGAAAAAAATGACTTAGGCCATTATTTTAGGAGGGTGACGATATGTAATATTTCTTGCGTAACAAACATACTCATTTGGGGTCAAACAAATACAGGACTTTCACCCAGGAAACCACCGTTTGTGTCCTATGTGACTTGTTTTAACTTCCGTATGTACATTTACTTGCATTGTGTACTCAACTTGCGTCCCTTATGTTGAATATTTTAACCCAAACCATGATCTTTTCCAAACCTTAACCAAGTAGTTTAGTTGCCTGCGCCTAAACAAGTCGCTTTGTTTCAAATCCTCAACATTTGCCATGCGTTTAATACAGAAACCGTTTCACGGCGTGCGCCTGCCGCTGGTGCCGTCAGGCAAACAACCCATTCTGTCATTAAGGTGTGAAGACATGTTGGTTTATTAAGTGCGAACAAGAACAGGAGATGAGATCCAATAATAAGGCGGTGACCTTCAGGGCCGATTAGAGCGGAGGGTAAACTGATGCTTTTCTATTTTCGGAAGAGTCGCCCTCCCCCAACATGATTAATAATGAACTTGACCCTACTATATTACACTGTTTGAATAGCGTTTGTACACACTGTGCTTCACCAAAGACTCAAAGGAACAGAAAGTACACGATAATATAAGACATTATATGGTTGAGCAATGCAGATTATACTGCTGTCGTAATACTACTTTGACAGACATTACATCGTATTCATCAGCAGATGGCAGTTTGCCAGTCGTCATAGAATCGTACATATTCTAATAAGAAATTCAAGGACTTGTTCTCCATATTGGTTTAACATTTTAGTTTTCTGTTGACCTTGTATAGTAATAGTTTTTTTCATCTGCTGTCAAATTGAACTTGGAACACATCAGCTGGGACACAGCACAGCATCCAGTAGTCATTTATGTTCATTCATTAATCTTCAGCCCCTCAATGTTATGCTCTTTTACCTCTCTGTATTGGAGCTGTGCGCCTGCCGACTCTTATTGTTTCCTTTCGATCAACCTACAAATACCAATGCCTGATTAATGCATTATTTACTTGCAATCATGTGATTGCATTGTTTCAAATCTGTCTGCGTGCCTTCGTTTCGCACGCGGCCACTAGAGGCTGCTGTGTTTCTGCCTTGTGAATGTGTGTCATGTCATCACTCATTTGACTCTTGATCCAGCCTGAGGCGAAGGAATCAAACTGAATATGCATCGTCCCAAAACAAAAAAGTTATCCTGCAACTAAGAGCCCTAACCCTGAAGCAAAACAAAGAAATGCGAGACTCCCTTTAAAAAAAACGAATATATAATCTTTGCTAGAGCTGGTCTTTGGCCAACTGTACAAGATAGTGGTCTCGGGCGCTGTGAACAAATCCCTTTTCCTGGGTAACAAACATTTTTTAAACAAAGGATTCTTGAGAAGTACAGGGCTTGAAACCCACTTGCACACAAATAACACACACACACACACACACGCACACACAGTCCCAACCAGAACCTCAGGTGACACAAGGGACACAGTATCAACTCTCACAAAGAAGATGCATTTCACAGCTTACTGGTAGAATCTTGCATCTTCACACATAATCTCAGACAGTCACATCCCCTTCCCCGTCTCTCCCCGTCTCTCTCACTCTAGCAGCACGCTTTATTGTGTGGGCTGGCCAGGTGCCTGAACAACACAACCCCCCCATTATCCCAAGCTGCTCAGCGGTACTGAGAGGAAGGAGTGAAGAGAAAGTGAGGAGGAGAAAGGGGGGGGGGGGGGGAGGCGTAAAACGGCTACTCACACTCGCCAAGTGTCTGCAGCTCCAGGGGAGCGCTGTACGCTCCGTAGTCGATGGGCTGCGGAGAGGAGGAGGACGCCGACGAAGAGGAGGAGGAGGACGACGAGGAAGTGGCCGAGGAGGAGGAGGATAGAGGGGATGAGGACAGGGGTGAGGAGGGGGCCGGCGTGGAGAAAGGGCGGATGAGGAAGACGTATGTGGTGCCCGGTTTGAGGTTGTTGACACTGATCCGTGTGGCGGCCGTCTTCACAGTAGAATAACTCTGATCCTTTTGTTCCTGCGGAGACAGAAAAGTGCAGTGAGAGGCAGAGAGAACAAAAAAATAAGGAACAGGAGGAGAAGTGAGACGAGTGGAATCCATTCGTGAGATGCCTTGTTCACACGGTACGCAGTGCTGGGAGCCGTCACAATGTCGTAACCAAATCAAGGGGCCTTGGTAATGTTTCACTTATTGAGACAGCGGCGCAGTGTTTCAAAAGAACCAGACAAAAGTTTCCAGACAGTTTGCCAAGAGTTAGAAGTAACACGCTTTGGAATTACACGATCTAAATTAATGAAATAAAAACAGACCGTAATAAAAGCGCGGCTCTATTCAGTCGAGAGATCCTTAGAAAATAAATCAAAGAAGAAGTCGCTCGTCTGTTTCTCTCCAGTGAGAATGACTCGCTCACACAAGTGGACACGCCGGGGTCAGAGAACAGACGACGCGTCAACGCGATTACTCTCCACTCGCTGTCTGATACGTTTGTGTTCGCGCCGCTTCGGTGCAAGCCGTCGCTCCTATCTTTGCGCGTCGTGCCTCCGCGCGTCAAGTGAGATCACTCCAATTGCGCTTTGATGATGAATCAGATTTTTATTCATTTGTTTTACCCTTTTATTGCTTCAAGAATAGCACGGCACGAAGAAAGCAGAACGAACGTCAGAGGCGTGCAGAATGAGACAAAGGGAGACTCACTGAGAAAGTGAACGGCAGCTACTTTATAACGAGCGGCTCCTGTGGAGTGAGCCAATACAGTGATACGTGACACAGAGAGGAGACGGACAAGGGGAGGATGGAGTGGAGACGATCGGTGGGAGGCAAACAACAACGGAGTCAGAGATGACACTTTGCGGTCTCAAGTTACGGGTAAACGGGGAGTGAATCATCGGCGGTCATCATCGCCGGTCATCATCGGTGACGGTCATCGCTGCCCCTCGACGGATTAAAACGCGCTTTAAAAAAAAGGGAGTCGTAGTGCCGTCGAGGGATTTTAGAAATAGCGGTAGATGTGGGGCCCATAAATAAAAGGACAAAATAAAGGAGGAAGAAAGAGGATATACACTGACTAAGCAAAGCCATACTTCATACTTTAATAGGCTCCTTGCTGCAGTGTAGTTGTATTGCCTTTTCATTTCATGGCCTGTCACCAATTTTCCTGTCTCACTGTCAGTTATTCTCCATCTATCCTTTACTCTCTCCCTCGCTCTCTCTCCATTCGTCTGCCTCCCTCGTTCTGCTTTTCTCCTCCATCCAGCCTCTTCATTTCATTTCTCTCCATCGCTCTGCTCTTACAAGCATCGTTCCACCAAGTCATCTGTCCCTAATACCCTCGCTAACCTTTTCTCTCCCTCAGTTATTACACAGGAACCTCTACTGTGTACCTCTTGTTGTCTCTCCTTCTCTTCTCGCCCATGCCTCCTCTAAATCTTTTTCTAAATCAGTGGGAGTAGAGCAGTGAGGAGCAGGGCTTTATTAAATATGGTGAAGCATAGAGGAGAGGAGGAGGTGTGAAAAGCGGGCGCGAGTGTGACACCGGCAAATACAAAAGGCCTGGTTTATGCCAGAAAATGCAGCGTATGAAAATGTAGAAGTGCGAGCGCGACAGCTGTGATTTACGCGCATGACAGATTTACTGTGAAGACGAGGGCTTGTTGACGGGCGAGGCCGAAATCTGACAAAGTGCTATGTTAACTGAGCGCAATCAGGCCGATGAAATTACAGTGGTTATCCGCTGTAATTTGTAAAAAGCTAAATAAAATGTGGCAGTAATATGGACTCAGGGTTCTACATAAAACCCTTGAAACTCACTAAAATAATACTAATACTATTTTTGAAGCCATTTTTCAACAATTATTTAATCTCGCAGGAAGGATTGTAAAAGAATACCACCTCCAGTTGTGGTAACTTTCTATTTTCCTGAAATGTAATCACTGTAGCGCTACATTAAGTATCACTCATGATGGACTGGCAAATCAGCATGGCGCACCAAATAAAGAGGAAACAAATAGATGATTTTGGGGGTCCATGCGGACGCCACAACCGGAGCCCGAATGATGGGCCGACAGGATTGACAAGTCCGGTGCTGAGATTGATGATTGAGAGTTAGAGGAAATATCAAATAAGTAAATACTTTTTTTTAAACCTTTTGGGGACATGTTTCAACTGCTTAATAAAAACATTTCCCATCCACAAATCTGGATAATCTCAACACAATGAGACGTCAACAAGCTTTTGCTAACCGACTAACGGGAAGACCTTTTTGGTCCAAGAGGCGTTTTTGGAGAATGCTTTGGGATGGATGCCAAGTGTTGTGTCAATCAGACTCACGGCATGAGAGTATGACTCTTAAATTGTATTTCGAAGACCTGTTAGAGCAATAAACAATGATGTGGACCGCCTCAGATGAACCAGTGGATTTACCTTCTCATAGTACTTGACCTCGTACTCAGCGCGGCTGCTGTTGGGGTACGAAGGCTCCCTCCACACCAACGTCATGCTCTTCTGCTCGATCTTCTCCGCTCGCAGCTCACTGATCAGAGATCGGGCTACAAAGAGGAAGAGGAGGGAAAACAGAGAGAGATGAGTTTGTGGATTCCAGTCTCAATCAATATCAATACAAGAGCATCAGGGGCATCAGAAACAGTCTTTTACTCTCCTTGTGTTTCCAGTTTTCCCACAAAGCGAGGGAGGAAATTGTCTTTCAAGGAGGACATCGGCAGAAAGCAGGCATTGAGATATTGATAGATACAGTACATATATGCAGTAAGCCCATCTGAGGTGAGAGAGCAGAAGAAGAAGAAGAAGAAGAAGAAGAAGAAGAACAGACCATTTGGCGAGGAAGTAAGTGAGTGAATGAATAAGGACAGAAGTAGGTAACGCATTCATTATTGAAGCTGATCTGTGTCAGAGCAGACAACTTCATCGCACTCCATGAATGGAAAAGCGCTCCGTAAGTTCTTTGTCTCTCTCTCTCTCTATGTGTGTGTGTGGACTGACAATAGATCAACACAGATATGGATTGACTGACAAGTCTGTATCGACACGAGGCTCCCGGTTGGAGAAGCTCTTAATCTGGACGCCCCGTTTCCTCTCAGAGTCTCTGCAATTAGGCTGAAACCTCAGACCCTTTTTTTCTGACTCAATCTAGAGGAGCCGCGGTGTAATTGAGCCTGACAGATATTTTCATCTCCTATTGATCGCAATGGAGGGAGCTAAATTGAAGATGGATATTGCAGCGCGAAACCTTCCATATTTAGATGGCGCGGGCCTCGCCAAGCAAACAGCATAATTACTGGGGAAAAGCCCAGTTCTTTGTTTCCAAATGACAAGCAGCACAAAGTATGATACTCGGAAAAGCACAACCCACTCTTGCCAATTTATGCCATGTATAATGAAGTAGCAAAATGGGTTGTCACTCAAAAATACTAAGAAAAACAAAGGGGTGCAGTTAGCTTAGTCAAAAGGCCTTCATGTTCGGGAGGAGCGCTGCCATCAGGGTTCAATTTAGTGGCAGGGGCAGAGTGTAAGGGGGGTTTCCTGTCATCTTGTTTTGTACTAGATGATAATCATCTCCACCAGGAGGATTGTGCAATTGCTCGCATTTGTGCGTGCGTTCATGAGCGAGTGTGCACCTCCTCTGTCTGTCCGTGGCTAATCTCGCATTCTGCTGCAACACGCCGCATAATATTGCGGGTGCCCAGTTACGGCGGCATGCTCAAGGACCCCTCGTGGTTGCGGTGACTCCATTTTCTCAAAACACCATTGATGGCCCGTTTTATACTGCAGCTGACTTCTTGCTGACTCCTTATGTACTACTCTCAACCGGTATAGGGCTGATAATAAAGCTGAGTGCGTCAATTCAAAATGACATTTCAAATCAAAATAATGTCAATTATAAATTTCTATTCTATTTTTATACTAAATATGAAAATAAAATAAAGCAAGAAACATTAGCACTAAATATAGACACCTAACACCTAACTCGATTGAACGTACATTTGTCCTGTGTTTTTGTTTGGTATTTATCTGATCTTCGAACAAGATAAAGAAAGTTTGGTGCCCATTATAATTTACATAAAAGCAGAAATAAAATAGCCGAAATAGTATACACACACACATTGAAATCATGATGCATTGCAATGAGGTACAACATGCAACCTCAGAAGATAACTGGTTTAACAATGTTTGATTTGTAATGTTTTGGTAAAAGCTCTAAAACACACTAATTCAATGCCTGAACGTAAAGAAAAGAAAAAGAATAGTCATTTGTGTTTATTTCAAAGTGTTCAGAAAACGCTTAAAATGCCAATTAATGTCATTTTGAAAGGGTAAATACGTTTTGCTCTCGGCATCAAGTCATTGTAATACATAATGCAACATAAGCCACCGATACAGTACGCTGTGGGAGAAGGACAGATGCTAATGAACAGCATGCAGGAAAGCAAATAAACACAAGCAGAGAAATTATTCTGTGATTGATTAATATGCAGGCATTCATTATATAGAGGAAATAAAATGCAGCCTGGCTCATTAGAAAAATAAAGCAATTACTCCCACAGTACATGAGAGGCAGCCACTGGCTCAGACGAAAGACGTGAGCGAAAGTAAGTTCTAACTGACACCCCACCTTTCTCGAAGCCCTTCTGCCACCCAAACACAAAGAGAGCTCACTAAACCAAGAACACCGTGTCAACGAGCCTTCTGCAGGCTATTGTTTGCTGCTTCTTCTTTTTTTTTTTCGCCCTTCCTTCTGTGCTAAATTATGTAGAAGACTGGTGCCGGTCTCCAGACCGAGCAAACATAACGGCTCAATCCGACGCGTACAAAACAAGTAAGCAGGAGTCACACACTCACACACACACACACACACACACCACAATCACCTGAAGGCTCAAAGACAAAGGTGATACGCCGGTTAAAGAGATTGTTTCCACCTCTGCAGCTAAAAAGAAGTGGGTTCAAACACGCGTTGCAAACATACGAGCAGTGTCCAAAATGTTGTTCAAATTTCTAAACCGTGCACTATAAAACTACTGTATGTGTGTATGATGCCATGATTGTGCCCCCTGAACAGAAACGGTCAGTCCTGGTGTGTGTTCATTTCCGTTAGCCGTGAGCGCCGTTAGCTAAACACACCGCGGGATTCTGCTGCCCAGTAGGGTTGGGTGTTATGTTTCAATTATTCCAAACGGACATGGATTGACGTCAGCCCAACAACCGGCGATTGCCGGGATATTCGCTTTTGTCATTTGCTTTGTGATAGTTAAACATACATGCTTTACGATTGTGTTACCTAAGGCATGGAAATGGAGAGAGACGGACAATTTGTAATTCGTAGCAGAACCGAAGCACGTCTGGATGACTTGTGGCACCTACCGGACAGTTAAGAGGGTTCCGGGGTCAACATTCAATGACGGTATAAAACAGGGAATAAAATACCTTTTCAGAAAAGTGTGAATCACCGCAACCGCAAAAGAGGTCATTGATCATACAGTCATAAATGAGCAAAAACAACATTAGGTTGATGCGTCCAGCGGTATGCACACCCACTAGACCGAATACATAATCTCCTGGCAGAGAGAGACAACAAATATGCACTGTGTCATCTCGAAAATGTCTTTCGGGGACAAGGAGACCCAGAGAATGATGAGAAAGGTTCAATCTTTTCAGGACCATCAACTGCGTTTCTGTCAGAATTTGCCTTTTACCTTTTTCCACATTTCAAAACAATTTGTGTATCTGTGGGGAATATGGAGACAACCACAGAGAAATGGTTACTGTGTGGACATAATAGCTTCCAAGACATACTGACACGTTCAGCTGGCATGAGTGCAGATACTGTGCGCTCACCACTTCAACACACACACACACACAAAAGAGTGTATGGCAGCAAATGGCGGGTAGTGTTGGTTTTGGCGTTTGTACTTGAGAGGAAGAAATCGATGCCGACTACCATCTGAAATGGCTTTTGTACTCACACAAGTACACACGCGGACAGAAAAAAAAACACACACACAATTGCACAATGAATTTCGCAAGTAATATAGGAGAGTAGATGGCCTTGTGGGCAATAACAGCTCTGGCAGTACGGCGAAGACGTTTTCAAAGTCTCATCATACAGACAAAATCACATGGCAGACCCACTGATAGGCACTCGTCACGAAGACATACAGCTCCTGATAAGATCTGCTATGAAAGCTTTGCTGTACACATACCAATCACCGCCAGAGATAATGATCCCCGGACTTCAAAGGGATGCCGCGATGAGAGCGAAAAAGTGAGGCATGAGGGAAGTATAATGGATGGAGTTTGGCACAAAATGGCAAACAGGCAGCGCACAGCTGTGCCTCTCAGTGCTTAAACCGCCATAGGCTGTGAGCACAGGCCAGGGCTGGGTCTCAATTAGGCTTTTATAGATTCCCACTCTGCTCGTGAGTTTATCCGTTGAGTACGAACTGAGGGTATTTATTTATTTGTTTTTAGTTTGAATTTGGCAACAAAAGCACAGCAACAGATGGGGATTGGGAAAAGATTGTTGGTTTGGGTTCAAATAAGTTCCGATCCTTTTTCTATTTTTTTTCATGAATGATTTGGTATTATAGCAATTTGTTTGGTGAAAAGAAAATATGAATATTCTCTTTCTTGCAACACACTAGTTACGTAGTTGCTATCTTTTAGTTTGGATGTCTATTTTTGCTTAATCCTGACCACCACTGGGAGCATAAAACACAACAACGCTTACATCACACATGCTGCATTACGTTAGCAACAGGTGGGCCTAACTTGCTTTCAGAAATGGAAACGGCTGAATTGGAAAGCATATTTCTTAACAAATCCTTGGGGTCCCTCTGAGTTCCAAGTCCCGATTCTCGATACCCAATCGTGCAGGCGCTGGGGGGACGCTCGGGTCTCTATGGCAGGTAGACCCATGAATAGACTGTGGCACCAAATGGCAGCCCCTGCTGGAGGCTCTTGCACAGAGGCAGCTGAGGTGCAACTGGCATCTCTGTGCCGTTATCAAAGGAGACAGGCACGAGGAGCTGCTCTCCCCAGGGGCGTCGGCACATACAGCGGGGCTGAACATCTCGGAGTCATCCTCACTCCTCCACCCCTCTTCCTCTTCCTCACTTCTATGGGTCCTCTCTCTCGCCGTCTCCCTGCCTCTGTTCTCGGGGGAAATCTGCTGTTCCCCGCAGGCCCGTTTGTGCCTCTGCTGAGATGACATCCATCTTCTCGGCAGGGGGTTTCATTGTTCTACTTCTCGACACGTTCGCCTCGCATGCAAACTTCTACGCGCTCCCATGTGCCTTCGCATATTAAAGAGCGAGAGGCTGAGCTCGTGTTGGGAATGAGAAGGACAAGACGGGAGAGAGCGTGTAGCTATAAGTCGCGTAGGCGGGGGAGGATTGAGAGAGCTGTATCTGTCAGGCCTGTTCCTGTTCAAACGGTTAACGGGAAGCAAGAGCGTTGTTCCCTTTGGGCACTGCACCTGGGGTTAAACGGATACTGACTGACAGCGGAGGAGTGGGAGCATTTGGTTTCTTTTGGTTCGGCTGTCCCCGGGGCATTTATTACACCTACCTGCTGCCACAAGCATTTCTGTCAGCGGTTCCAAAATCCCAGTGGAGCGTGCATTTACATGTGCATGAGATTAATAAAGACTTTAAAGTTTCACACGGCCGAGAAGTTGGGTGGTTAACTTTTGCAAGTATTTTCATTCAAATTTAAGAAACATCTTCACCAACTTGACTGCACACAAAAACATCAACTTGACGACACATGAAAACCTAAATTTCCCGAACTACGAAAACATCAACCTCTCAAACCGGGAAAACATCAACTTCCCAAACTAGGAAAACATCAACTTCAAGACACACGAAAAGACTTACATTAACTACTCTCCAATTGGAATATGATAATACTAGTTAGATAACTTTGCCAGTGCCGCTATACATTCTTTTGAATTGGTAGTCTAATCATAAGCTAAAGGCTAATGCTTGGTTAACAGCAGATCTGCAGTCTTTCTAAATGCTACACAGATGTTGTCAAACTGGTGAAGATATGTCTTCATTTTCTGGTGAAAAAGAAAGAAAAGCTGATCAGGGAATGAGTTATGTACTGTAGTTCCTCTGAGATTGTAAGTATTCTAAATACCCTGCTGACAAAGTTATTTGATAACCCGAAGCCAGAATCCACTGCTGCACACTTTCAACTATCATCTGTGCGGATACGTACTGCAGCATCCTCTCAGGTGGTATCCATAAAGCAAAGCATTCCTTGCACTGACTGAATTAGAAGCACACAGGTTATCAGCAGCTCTCTGATGTGAGAAGAAAGACGGGGGATTGCAGAAATACATCTAGCTGTCGCCACGAAATCACTAACAGCAAAGAGTGACCCTGCTTCAGATTTAAACACTAAACAGTGACAGTAAATACAGTTTCTACAGCAGCTTTAAGTCTCCCTATTAAGGCATTAAAGAACATCTTTTATCATCTTTCCCAAGAAGTAAGCTGACATGTATAAACATTTGGACGGTTCCAAACTGTTCCGTTCAAAGTCTCAAGATCTTTTACTTCCCGATTCACCAGGTGGCCATGTGTGCATGCATGTGATTGCACCCTAATCTAAATGATGTTGTATACCAGAGCAGCTACCCCACCCAGGTCTCACTATCTTGCAACGCGTCTTGCCGTTTTTCATCTGCGGCTATTGCCCTGCCCCAGCAGTGGAGCGCTATCTGGCAACGTCTACCCGCCCGCCATTCGGTCTAATCGGCCTCCATCAGCATCCAACCGCCTGGACGCCCCCAAATGCACAAATGGACACTGAATTATTAAGGGTACTATCTGTGGGTATTATCAGAAGGAGGGAGTCTCGTCTAGGTGCGACACACGCGCACACACTTTGCTTTTTGTCTGTGAGGGGGAGGAATGGTGCAGGGAAGACACCTGGATCGGGGCACATTTCCATCTGAACCGCAAGATTATATGTTGCAGGGGCTGGATCCACCTAGTGTGTGCCTGTGTGTGTGTGTGTGTGTCTGCATGTGTGTGTTTGTGCAACGGAGAGGAGAGTCTCTGTGATGGAATGATTAAATGTGTCAGTCAGTTGGTGGGTGGGCGAGAGAGAAAAAGACCGGAACAAGCGAGCGAGACAAAGAGCCTCTCGCTGCATGGCATATTCAAAAAGGGCTCCATCAACATAATGCAGCTGTGCAAAAACACCAGGTCCTGGGCAGCAGCTTCCGATGGAAAAGGCGACGCATTCCTGCACATGCACGCAATTTAAGTCCAATGAGAGGATGTCGGGTCATATTAAGGGGGCGATTTTATAGAAGAAAAAAAACACGCGAGGACCTGCTGTATATGTCAAGAAAGAACTAAAGAATTACCTGTTACCTGACGGCTCGTACTTCGGCGCTTAAAAAATCTGTCAAATCTGGCATCCCACACTCCCACCAGGGGAGAGAGCGACTAGGGCCGACTTGCTTAAACTGCTCTTGACAGCTGCTCACTGACTGATTCTGAACACTCTTCAGGCCCAGTGTGCTCTAGCCTAAAGGCAGAGGCATGGTCTGATCACGACACATCCGTCAAGCCAGACAGACTCGGCCCGGAGCCTCCAACAAATACAAACACAGGCCACACATACACACACACACACACACACACACACACACACGACGAGCGGCTGACCCAAGCCTGCTGCAGGAGATTGGCTGAGAAGGTGAAGAAAGCGCTATCTGCCCCTCGCATACTTGCAGTGCGAGCAAACGCATGCACACAAAACGCAATCGGCTCTACATCCCCTTTCTTTTATGCCTTGCTTTTATAGTGCAAGTCAAACATGTTGAGAGAGAGAGAGAGAGATAATATAGTCTAGGTTTGGAGAATGCAGTGCCTCACAGGGCTGCCCACTGCTCCCTATCCAGGGATGGGTCAAATGCAGAGAAGAATTTCCCCAAGGGGATTAATAAAGTGCATGTTTCTTTTCTTTCTTTCTTTCTTAAAAGGTTGTTGTTGTTTTACGCAGGGTTGTGAGACAAAAAAAGCAGTATTTACCTCGCAGAATACGGCGGTAGCTCTTCACTTGCCTCAATTGGTTAGTTTGTGTGAATTATTCTGTGATGTTAGTGATTTAAAAAGGTTAGTTTGGCACACAATAAATGTTAGACCAGCAACTTTCGTGAGCTGTTAGGTAAAATAGCTGTTTTTGTCCAAGGTGTCTTGTGTCTTTGAAGAGTGCATTGATTATTGTCACAGCTTTATACCAATCCTCCTTTTAAAATAAAATGACCTATCCCTTTAAACAAATAAATGTAGAGTACAAAGTGGTAAAATAATGTGTGATATTTGCCTCCTATAAAGTACGGAAATGTACAATTCACTCAAATGTTTACTTAAGTGCAGTACTTGAGTAACAGTTCTCAGAGTTAATTAAAGAAAAAAAGATCCCACTGAAAAAGACAAAAACAGTATGTCTTGGAAGTGTGTTGTTCTGATCTCTTTTTTTATTACATGAGGTCTGTCACCCACCTACTGCTGCTTCAGAGAGGTCATTCAGAAAGACTCTCTCTCCCTCTCTCCCTCCCTCTCCGCCTCCCTCTCTCCCCTCGCAGGGTAGAAAAAAATGACAAGTTTGAACTTCTTTTCTTTCTAGTCTCCTCACGACAATAAGAGAGTTTGCGTCTTGTCCTGTTTTCCTCCCCTCCTCGGTTTGGCAAAATAAGTTCATCAAGGACAGTCCTCAAGTCTTGTATAGCACTCTGATTACGAGGATAACATTGTGTGTGTGTGTGTGTGTGTGTGTGTGTGTGTGTGTGTGTGTGTGTGTGTGTGTGTGTGTGTGTGTGTGTGTGTGTGTGTGTGTGTGTGTGTCAGTCATCAACTACCTCAAATCTTTGTTTTTGTTGCTAAGTGAACGCAGCAATTCCCCCGAACAACCAGGAACAGCCTGCAAATCCACATCCAGAGCACACATACTAACGACCCTGAGAGTGCCTCTTCATAGACTCCAATTATAAGCCAAGAGGTAGGCAATTAAAATTCCCATCACAGGGTGAAAAAGCATCTTAAGTGGCTGGGCTATAGCCCTGAAAAGTAGCTTGATGACTCTATTCATTTGCTGCCTGCTGAAGCTTCACCTTCCCATCACTTCTAATTAAGGAGGCAAAGAGGATCCAAACACCTCTATGCAGAGGGCTGGGGGCGGGGATTAGGGGGGCGGCGTGAAAACAAAAAAAAGAGGGTATTGGAAACGAAATGACAAAGAAGAAGAGCTTTGTACGGTTAACAGTTGAGGAGCGCTCATTAAGTGGAGGAATGAAAAGAAGAAAAAAAAACATTACCTGATGTTTTTTTTTCTTTTTCTGTCACGACGCAGGGAAAGTTTGATCCCAAATTAATTCAGGCTCAAACCTATAAATATTCAAACAGCCAAACTGAAACGTGTACTCAGAAGTCAATCAAAGTTCTTCGAAAATCAACAGAGTCAGAAGCGGCAACTCCAACCGGTCTGTTTGGCCTCCGTTCTCATCACTCAAACATACAAGAGTCTTTTTCTCCTTGAAATCATTTGACCCGACAGAAAACGGGATCACAGGCGGCGGTGCAAAGTCAGTACACTCATCCAAATACTGTGCTAGCAGTTAAACCTCTCCAATATTTCCCCCCAAAAATGTAAACATTATAGATTTTTTTTAATAAGGAATAAAGATTGGCGCCGCAGAACACTCGTTTCTCCTTTCCTACCCCATTATATGACAACTAAATAATATAATAAAGTGGAAATGTTACTGTAATACTGTACTTTTACTTTTTTTTTTTATTACAGCTGTCCCTATGGATAAAAGTGTGTTTTCCGAACGCCAGAATCCCTTCAGAATCCCTCTCATTGTACTGCAGCGGTCTGACAGTTCTGCTCTAGCTCTCCCTTTCCTCCGGCGGGGCCCAGAAACACGACCTCGGTCGGCAGATTCGTTTAATTATGTAGGTCATATATAATCGAGGCATAGGTATCCTTTGAGACTGTTTTATTACCAGTTAAAAGTCCCTCACAGAAACGTCAAGTTGGATTTCATAGTAAATGCAACCACATTCCCTCCAGTGTCTGCTTCCCTCGGCTTAACAACTTTATTCTCCCGTATTCCCAAACCTGTGCAGCTCATCTCACTCTCCCTCGCTCCTTTGCTCCCATGACTCCTCATGCTCCTCTTCCATTTCCCCCCTTTTTTTTTATCTCAAAACCTGACTTAAATCCACACACAACAACTTCGTAAACACACATCATATTTCTTTCAAGCACCAGATAGTTCAGACCGAAAAAATAAGTAAAAACTTTCTGCTGTTTTGCACAGCACATTTTTGAAGAAATACATGTATTCTCGCCTTTGCTCTTCACCGCTCGCCTCCTTCCCCCTTCACCCAGAAGACATCCTGCTCACAATGCCACACCGCTCACCTCTCTCCGTCTCTCCACTTCTGTGCTCATCCCTCGCTCCTCTCCTCCCTTTATGCATCTACCTCTCAGGCCCATGTAACTCCACGGGGACCAGCCATCTAAAGCCAGGCCAGTAATCCTCTCAGGATATTGAAATGCCAATCCTTCCTCCTCCCTGACCCGCACCTCCACCCCCGTCTCTGCAGCCTCCCCGCATCCCCTCTCTTCTTCCCTGCCTCAGCTAAAGCGCTTTGGATGTACCACTGGGGGGCAAGACATTCAACCCGAGTGTGTTCTGATCCCTCACACACGCACACACACACACACACACACACACACACACACACACACTGAACGATGCAGAGGCAACCTGTCACTACGGCATCCTTTTCTTGCCCGTACACAAATCAAGCATGAAGCGATGCACGGAGCGCATTGCATGCAAGCGTAGTAAAGCACGCAAATTAAAAACCGCCTCATGCACCTATGGGCCTGGTGCACGAAAGAGCAGACACTCACACATGCATCGCTAATCCACAGCTGGATAAGGGGCCCTGTGAGACCGGGAGCAAAAACTGATCCCCCCCCAGCCCAGGCCCCCGGTCTCCTCACGCGACTCTAGTCATGTTTCTATCCCTTCCTCTCTCCATCCTTGACACACCATGCAACACTCCGCCCCCCTTTCCCTTGGTGGCCTGGAGAGTCCTGATAAAACCCCATCTGTCTGGAAGCAATCCACTACTCCCCCTGCGCATTTGCAAGCCTTCGGAGAAGAGACAAATTCAATTTGTATTTGGTTTTAAATGGAGGGTTTTTAATGGTCGCCAGATTTGAAATGCTTTTCATCCGCGAAGAAAGAAAAAATCTCATAGTGTATGCACGGATGTAAATTGACCCCCTGTGTGTCTATGTGTGTGTGCGCGCGCTTTTTTATTTTTATTTGGCCATAATATAGCACCCGTTAGCACCTTGGCTCCCTGACTCCGGCTGTGCCCTTAAATCCTCGGGCTTTCCTGGCCCTCAGCTGCCAGCTAAACCGAGCCACCCGCTGCTAACAAGCTTACCGCGCCCAGAAAAAAAACTAATACGGTACAGTAAAAGAGGATGGGGAGAGAGAGTTGAAGAGAGGATCGAGAGAGGTGAGGAGGAGGAGGAGGAGGAGGAGGAGGAGGAGGAGGAGGAGGAGCGTAGCTGTATCAAGACAAAAAAAGGGAAGATGGTGGAAAGAGTGGTGGTGGATGAAGTGGTGGCAGCAGGAGGAAGGAGGGAGAGAAATGACCATCTAAGAATAGTGGAAAGGATACGGTGGGGGGAAATGAGGAAGGAAATAGAAGGTATATATACAAAAAAGAGGGAAGGAGGAGGTGTGAGAAAAAAAAAGTAATAAAGAGATGATGAGGTGGCAAGAGAGGAAGGGGAAGTGAGAGAGCGCGTGTGTGTTAGCTTTGTTCCACATCCCTGCTGCAGTATTCATAAAGGTCAGTGAGTTTTGATGGTGTAAAGACTCGGTGTGGAGGCTGCACTCACATGTACGGACACAGGGCTGAGGTTTGTCCACGGATGTTTTTAGTTTTTTTCTCCAATTCTATGCCTGACCTGGCTGCAGAGCATTTCCTATGACTGGGTGAGCTATACAGTGTTATCTGGTGAACATCTACGGGGCTTATCCTGCAGCACAAATACCGACAGTCTTTATTTAGTTTGAGGCAGTAGATAATAATGAAAAAAAGGGAAAACAAGAACATTATGGGTCCATCCCTGTTTCTCTAGTTATTTTTTCTCGTCTCCTGTGGCAACAGATAACCGAATGCTGGCAACGCAAGACTCCTGGACGAAAGTGCATGGTGTTAATGTTGATGGATGAGATTCTTCTTTTAAAATAAATATAAACAACAACAAAAAGAGACAGGGAGATGCAGTGCCCTTCACGCGTGTGCACGGACCACGGTCCTCTCTGGTGAGCATTAGTTATTAGAAAATGTTTTGTGCGGGATATTAGCATCCGGCGCAACCATCGTCAGTGCGATTCAGATATGGCATCAGTGTTGTAGTCCCAAATCTGCGGCGTTTTGACGGATCGGTTCGACCTCACTTGACCCGAGGGGGAGAGCCGGTCCGTGGAGGAGAGCGGGCACGAGGGCTCGGGTGACCTTTTCGTTGGTTGGCCGTTGGTCCCAGCCGGCATTGTGTGGAAACCACATGGGCCCTCTAATAAAAGCTGACACGCGGCCGGTGGAGTCAGGAGAGGTAAGACAAGACGTGCGTAATGTAATTCTAAAGCAAATACTGTCTCCTTTTGAAAGCTCAGTCTCCCCCGCTCTCTCTCACACACACACACACACACACACACACACACACACACACACACACACACACACACACACAACATGTCAGTCTAAATCCTCCCTGACACAGAAAGTCTTCTGAAACCCCTGCAAACACACTCTACTAACCCCTTGTCCAATCCCTCTGGATGACACGGTTAGCGAGGCAACTCGCACCCTAACACCCCATAATAACCACAAATCAACGCCGTGGCAACTGCTGACAAGACAGACGGACAGAGAAGAGGGGAGATAAAAAGGGGAGAAAGGTTGAAGGAACTGTGGGGGCAGGAAAAATGATCAGCGCAGGTCTGTCCTCTTTCCTCATATAGTGTCCCTAACCTTGGAGCTCGGAGGTTCAGGGAGCTGGAGACGGCGTGGTGGAGCTCTTTAGCCGTGTTGGCGTCAGCCGGCTATCATACTTTTTCTTTCTCAGGATATGGTGCACTAAAGTTTACGCTGGATCTAAATTCACAGGTGGATAGAAATTAAACTGGAACAACATGACCGTGATGTTTATTGTTTGCTGGAGGTGTAAGAAGGCGAACGTTCGGCGAGATGAAAACCTTTTTGTGTTTTAGTCTCTATTGTGTCTCTGGTCCCGTCAAATATTGCTTAATGCAGCTTCACGTTTTAAAATACTGTAAGTGGACTGCGAGCATACTGAAAGGGGTATTGTTGTCCAGATTGTAAAGCCCTCTGAGGCAAATCACAAATTTGTCTGAGAGGGGTGATTTTGGGCTATACAAATACATTGAATTGAATACCAGGTTGTTTACTGGTTGTCTTTCATGTGTTGTGAAAGGTGGTCGTTAACCAGTGCAAACCTGAAAAGCTGTAGATATATTTGTGGTTTCATTCAACATCATGGATACAGACTGAGTACGCATCAAGTCCGGGACAGTTATCAAATATTTCGTGGTATTTTCGCACACTTTCCCTACCGGCTAAAATCTGGCCTATAGGGCACCACACTGGTCGGGGCCAGCTCTGCACATATCTCTTAGGCTCTCGCACACTCTATGGGGTCCTGATGTCCAGATGTTACTCTTGCGTAACATTTACAGTTGGCCAACAAGAGAATCTGGGCCACTGGGAAGCACACACATTCATTCTAAATCTCCTTGAAGCTGCCATATTTGTAGACAGCACACATGAACAGCCAGCTTTCGACAAAGGAAAAACTCAAATTCTCTTTTTTTTATGCAAACCTCTCACTTCCTTGCAGTCATAAAGTGAGAGATCACCATAAACAAAGTGTTATAGCTCAACTGAAACTATCCCGAGACCCCCGCTGAGTGCTGCTGCCACCTCAGCACTCGCATATGACTCACAACCGTTCTCCATTCATTATGAGGCTCGTTCCTTCAAAAGCTAATTTCCAATCAGTGACAAAAAAAAACAACCCACACAGCCATGTTCTCACTGTCTCATTGTTTCTCCGTCACCTGCTTCCACGTGCGGCACCTTTCAGCCTCCTCGGCCCCCACACAAGCCTCATTATGCTAGCACGCTGTTTAGACTAATATTTAGTTCAGCAAATAAGCAGTACACAAGGTTTAAAAAACAACAACACTATGACAGTATTAGAGAGTGTTTATCAGCGCTCAAGCCCAGAATGTGTTCTTGTACATTTCTCAGTGTGTGTGTTTGGTCTTTTCACACTTGAGCTCCTCCCAATAGTGCTGTTGCAGAGCCGGTTGACAGGGCTAGTTGGCAAAGTGCTTTTCAAGCCGTCGGCTAATGGCCTGCTGAAGACTTCTGCTGATGAAAATGAGATCACCTCGAACCGGGCGAGAAATTTTGCTCCGTCTGCAGTGACGGGCAAAGCGTGTGTGTGTGTGTGTGTGTGTGTGTGTGTGTGTGTGTGTGTGTGTGTGTGTGTGTGTCAGTCTGCTGGATGCACAACTGCATCCGTGAATGCCTCCGCGTATGTCTGAGCAGGAGCCGAACGTGGACGTACGCACGTTGAGAATCTACACGGATTACGAGCGTCTTCAAAAGGTCACCGTGCGTCCGAGAGGCTGCACGAATCTATTTATGGACAGAGGCATACAAGTCTGCACATGTAGGCAGCCTCCACTGATCCACCACTGATGTTGTAAAAAAAAAAAGAAGAAAAAAAGAAAGAAGAATGGGCTTTTATGAAACAAAACCGTAAAAGTCACAAAGTGAAGGTCATACATTTATTGCGTGAGGCCGATTTTCCCTTTCTTTTTAAGGCTGCCTTGTAACGGATCCCAAAAGATTACATCCTGTAAGAATCAGACCAAAGCCGGCTTTTGAACATCAGCACTACAGCAAAACAGAACAAATATTGCACTGAACCCTCTGAAAAAGAAAATTCAGGTCCTTGTGGACCTCCCGAAAAACGTGGCCTACAACAACATATTCAAATTGAGAAACACACGCGGCGCAAGCTGATTTAAAATTCATTTTCAGCTGAGCCGTTGGAGCGTGCTGGTATGTGCCATTTGAGTACATTTGCTACAGTTCGGAAATGCAGTGTGACCTCATTCTTGCTCAGCTGTTGTTTGCCTCCTGACTGTGCAGACTTGTATTGTACTGTAAAATGGAAGAAGAAGAAGAAGAAGAAGAAGAAGAAGAAGAAGAAGAAGAAGAAGAAAAGGCCCTTTCCTCGCGCATGCGGTTATTATTACAGGGCATTCTGGGACTCACCTGGCAGGCTCGTGGACACGTTGACATGGGTGTAGAACCTCTTGCTGGGCAGCAGCTCCGACACGCCGTTCAAGGCGTCGACGGTGAACGTGTAGTTGGTGTTGGGGAGGAGATTGACCACGGTCACCGTCCTCTCCGTCAGGCCGACCTGCTGGGGCACGAAGCCGACGCTCGCCCCGCACGGCTCGCACTGCCGGCCCACGCACCTCCGGCAGCCCACGCTGTAGGTCAGATCCATCCGGCCTCCCGCGTCGGACGGCGCGGCCCACTCCAGGATCAGCGTGGACTGCTTCAGGGTGTAGACCAGGTCTCTGGGCGGCGAGGGGGGCCCTGGAGAAGACAAGAGCAAGAGGGTTGCGTTTTGGTTCGTCGTTGCATGAATCAGCCTTTTCTTTTTTTACGAGTACAAACGAAGACGGAAACGGCTGTTGTACACATCAGTACGTAATCAAACGCATCCTCGCGTCTATGCCTGTTGTACACACTGGAGCGACCACAGCAGCAGCATTCTTTACTCCCAAAACTGTAAATGTAAAGCTTGGCATTTTCTGGAAAAGGAGCTTATATAAAATTTAAATGAATACCACATTTAACTGCAACACATGCAGCATTTACACAGCATGGTACGGTACAGTTTTACTCAACCTAACTGGCTCTTTTTGGGGTTTCCTTGAGACAACACGTTGTCGATAATACCTGGAACCTCCACCTCGGCCAAGGTGCCAAGTGAGTCGATACTATAAAAGGTGGCAATAAAACACGACTGATCGCTCAGAGAGAATCATTACTAGTGTGGCACAGGACACCCTGCCAAAAAACAGCCTTTAAAAAAAAAAAAGGCAGTCTAGTCGAGCCATGTAGTGGAAATCAGGTAACAGGGCATCAGAGAAGAGACGTCGTGCTTCAGCAACACAATGTCTATTGTATTACGGCGCGATTGCACGGGCTCAGTTGGCGCATCATGCTAAAATAATCCTCTTCCATCCAGGATTTGATGATGAGAAACAATTGGTTTGATACAAAAATAAAAATGACATTTGACCCAAATGGGAGCAGGCGATTGGGAATGTGGAATTATTGATGACGCAGGAAAAACACACTTGGGAATAAGGGGACTAAAAGCAGTGGCTGCGTGTGTTTCGATGACTTAGAGTAGCTTCCGTCTGAACAGCTTGGAGAACAAATTTGTCCATTACGTACTGATGTCAACAGTGCTGCGTGGAACAAAATCCTCCACTTAGCATCGGTAAACAAAGGTGAGTGACCGTGGAGAAGGCTTTTAGCTCTACAAGAACATCAATCTGATTTCATATGAGGGTCGTGATATGCCGGACGCATCACGAGAGCCCGAGCTGCCCACCATAGAGGCTGTGTGTGTGCGTGTGTGTTACTATTATACGAATACGCCGCTGTGCCGTGCACGGGGCCTTGTGTGTCATTTAACAGCTCAAGTGCTTTAAAATCACCCACCACATGTGACAAGGGCAGCTGAAATTTAAATACACACTCCCGTATTCAAAAGGGCTGTAAAATGTGAGACTGGAGGACTGTATCTCATCACTTAGTCAGTGTCCTGACTGACCTCTGCCTCCTCCTGCAGGTCCTCTGCACATTGCCGGCTGAATGAAGCCACGGTCCATTTAAAAAGGCCATGAATTCTTCTACGCGCCCCCCCTTGTATGTGTGTGCACGTGCCGTGTAATGAATAAGTGAAGGCGTGCGAGCTGTGGAACGTGACGCTCGCCCGCAGATGCGTCCCGGGCTCCCAGACACACGTGGAGCACATTGCATAAGCCCGGAGAGCATTCAGCGTGTGAGCACACGTACACGCCGATTAAATGTCGACACAGCTGGGCCTTTTTCTCTCTCTCCCTCTCCCTCCCTCTCTCTCATCTGCCCTCCGTCGCTCTCCATCTGTCTCCGTCTTCCGAGTGTCCATCCGAAGGACTCCTTGACTCCCTCGCCGCTGCTGCTCCAACACAATGACTGAATAGTCTGCATTTATGCATCTCTCTGAGCCAGACAAGACAATTGTTGGACACCATTGTTCATGGGGCTCAGTAAAAAGTAGGGGTTGTAGCAGCTGCGGTAAATAAAATATATATATATATATATATATATATATATATATACACTCACCTAAAGGATTATTAGGAACACCATACTAATACTGTGTTTGACCCCCTTTCGCCTTCAGAACTGCCTTAATTCTACGTGGCATTGATTCAACAAGGTGCTGAAAGCATTCTTTAGAAACGTTGGCCCATATTGATAGGATAGCATCTTGCAGTTGATGGAGATTTGTGGGATGCACATCCAGGGCACGAAGCTCCCGTTCCACCACATCCCAAAGATGCTCTATTGCAGTGGTTCTCAACTGGTCTGGCTCCGGGACCCACCATCACCCCTGAAGGACAAGCCGCGACCCAAATCGAGGAACATTCTCAACTTCTTAAATGTATTTAATGAAAAGATGGTGCAGTTTGAACCTGAGATAGAACAGAATATGTACGCTAACACAAAAACAAGTTTAATAACCAAAACGAGCAGCTGGTGGCGATGATAGAGAGGGAACTATTCCCTTTTACACTCAATTAGCTGCATTTTAATAAAAAAACTAAAACTGCATCTTCAGGACACGAGGTATTACAACATATATAACAATTCAGAATCTTCAGCTATTTTTAAACAGACTCAACAGCTTTCATGCACAAACAGTCCAACAACTAAGAAGTAGTTTCAAAAAGACTGAAATGACCTAACTTTAACTGAGAACACACACTCACCGAATCTATGACCAACACTTTACTGTGGAACACGTCACTGTGTTGAGGAGCAGCTTTTCCACTAACTCAAAATAAATTAAACAAAAGTGGAATTCAAAAGTATTCATATATACAGCATTAACTTCTCTTGTGATTACCTCATCAGTAAATACTGAAAAACATTGTGCTTTACAGAAAATTAAGCAGCACTCAATTCTCCTCCCAACCCCAGAGTTTTTTCCTGTCATGCAGGCAGCGCCATCAGTTGTCAATGTTATATTCAGTAGGCTGTTTAATTTAATTATCCTAAAAACCCAGAGTCTCCCCATATCAGGATGGTTTGACCCAACCTGGCACATGCTGCTGAAAACATGGAGGGACAAGTGCAAAACCAGTTGAAACCAGAGCCGGCAAAATAACGACACTCCGCTGCATAAAAAGTCCTTTCAAAATAAAACCACAGGATGAAAAAAAAAAAGAAGAGATTATTATTTATTTTTTTCAGGCAAAGGCCTGCGACCCACTGAAAATGGGTCCGCGACCCACCAGTTGAGAATCACTGCTCTATTGGGTTGAGATCTGGTGACTGTGGGGGCCATTTTAGTACAGTGAACTCATTGTCATGTTCAAGAAACCAATTTGAAATGATTGGAGCTTTGTGACATGGTGCATTATCCTGCTGGAAGTAGCCATCAGAGGATGGGCACATGGTGGCCATAAAGGGATGGACATGGTCAGAAACAATGCTCAGGTAGGCCGTGGCATTTAAACGATGCCCAATTGGCACTAAGGGGCCTAAAGTGTGCCAAGAAAACATCCCACACACCATTACACCACCACCACCAGCCTGCACAGTGGTAACAAGGCATGATGGATCCATGTTCTCATTCTGTTTACGCCAAATTCTGACTCTACCATCTGAATGTCTCAACAGAAATCGAGACTCATCAGACCAGGCAACATTTTTCCAGTCTTCAACTGTCCAATTTTGGTGAGCTCTTGCAAATTGTAGCCTCTTTTTCCTATTTGTAGTGGAGATGAGTGGTACCCGGTGGGGTCTTCTGCTGTTGTAGCCCATCCGCCTCAAGGTTGTGCGTGTTGTGGCTTCACAAATGCTTTGCTGCATACCTCGGTTGTAACAAGTGGTTATTTCAGTCCAAGTTGCTCTTCTATCAGCTTGAATCAGTCGGCCCATTCTCCTCTGACCTCTAGCATCAACAAGGCATTTTCGCCCACAGGACTGCCGCATACTGGATGTTTTTCCCTTTTCACACCATTCTTTGTAAACCCTAGAAATGGTTGTGCGTGAAAATCCCAGTAACTGAGCAGATTGTGAAATACTCAGACCGGCCCGTCTGGCACCAACAACCATGCCACGCTCAAAATTGCTTAAATCACCTTTCTTTCCCATTCTGACATTCAGTTTGGAGTTCAGGAGATTGTCTTGACCAGGACCACACCCCTAAATGCATTGAAGCAACTGCCATGTGATTGGTTGATTAGATAATTTCATTAATGAGAAATTGAACAGGTGTTCCTAATAATCCTTTAGGTGAGTGTATATGGTTAGCTAGCTAAGTCTAGCCAAAGCCAACTTGCTCCTGAGTTGTTTTCCACTGGTGCCGTTAAGTCTGCATTTATGCATTTCTCATAGTAAAAAGTTAAAACTGTTATGCTGCAACTTTATCCTTCCTCCTGGAAGGCATCGGCTCCCACTGTTTTAAAAAATCCATTTGCAGACACGCACATTGGCAAACATTATGCATTACTTTTTCTTAGTTATTATGCTACAATCATTACCACTGCGGTCCTGTCAGCGGTGGTTCTACTCTGCCAAAACTGGAAACAAAGACATCTTTCGGTGTCCCCAGTGAGCCGCTTTCTTTCACTGCTTCCAAAGTTTGACGAAATATCTAATGCGCCGTAATGGAACATTTGTAAATAGTCGTCATTAACAAAAGGTAATTACTCAAGTCGGGGAATATAACGAGCCGTGTGTTCTTTCACCTGTTTCAAGTTCTTAAAACCATTAAGAGTTTATTGTTTTAAAGAGACAGCAGAGGCTTCCAACTGCGGTAAACACAGAAGGATTTAGGTACTTTAAACGGCAAAAAGGGAAAATAATTCAATTACTCCAGTATTATTCTTTATGTGCAGAGAGAATAAAGTGTGCCTATCAAACCTCATTCGTCTGACAAAGTCTCCCTTTTCTCTAGATTCATCAAGCTCCGTCTCCCTCCCTCTTTTTTCCGCATTTACCAGACAGTGGATTAGCCAAATCTGGGGATGATCATAATTAGTGAATCAATAGTGTAATTAATGTGGTCATTAGGCTGCGATAAATGTTATCGCACCGGGATCAGAGAGCTCGTCGATCAATATTGTAATTACACCTTCCTCCATCGCAATTACCATAAAAGACAGTATGACCACACACGCGCATAAATATCTACACACCTGTGAGCATGAATGTGCACGCTGGCGCATGCACCGACCTTGTGACCCCACAGTTTTACTGCCCTGAGTGCTCACAGGACATAGAGCCCATTATTCCTCCATCTCATTACCAAGCCATATCAATAGGCTGCTCTCCATGCAGGAATCAATCGGGCCATACCCCGCGTGCTCTTTGTCTTATCGGCCTTGTAGTGCATCTTTACTGGAGAAGATTGGCATTCGCCGTGTGTGAGAAGGGGGACTGAGAAAAGGCAAGAGGTGAGGGATGAGATCATGGAGTTTCGTCGCTTAAGGGATAGGGGGATGAGATTTCCGTTTTGACCGAGGGAAGAGGAATGGGGTGATAACGGCCGAAAAAAATGACGAGGGGGAGGGGGGCTGCAAAGAGGCAGTAGGTGGGAGGAGAGTGATGGGCGGCCTAGTTAAGAAGGCAGAGAGGAGAGAGAGAGAGAGAGAGAGAGAGAGAGAGAGAGAGAGAGAGAGAGAGAGAGAGAGAGAGAGAGAGAGAGGTCAAGGGTCAAGAAGGGCGGAATGGGGGTTAGGAAAAGGACGGGGTGGTCCGGCGGAGGGTGGATAATGGATGTGTGGCAGAATATGGGTCTCTAATGTCAGGCTGGAGAGGTGGAGGAGTGTGAGTGAATGTGTACGAGGTTGAGCGAAAAGATGGAGGAAACTGGATGGGCTTTTTTGGACAAATACATAATGTGGACCTAATGTTAGGAGAGATGACAGGAGGGTTGAAGGATGGGTGGGTGGGTAGGTGCTAAAAGGGATAAAGGCTAGAGGCAGAGAAAATAGCTGCAGTGGATTGACACATAATGTGTGGATACTATTAGACAGAAGCCCAGGTCAGGAGGGGGAGGAGGCAGTCCACCTTAAAACATAAAACAGAGTGTAAGTGTACGATCACGTTTCCCTTATGGAAGATCAACTTATCAAAATGTGTCAAGCAAGAACTGGATTTATCTGACATCCTTAAACATGTGCAACATCTAAGACTGATTACTCCAAATAAATCCCCACTTTTTAACTCTCGCTCAAACGAGACAGCGAATGTTTACTGATGCAATCAAGGGGAAAGGAGAGGAAACAAATCCTTTGAGCTTGTAGCTGTAAAAAAAAAAAAAAACTCTTTGACCAACTCACAACTTCATCATCAATAGAGCCGCAAGTATCCTGTCTCTAGTTTTTGATTTCCGGACTTGGGATAATTAAAAGGCAAACACCCGGCGCATTTTTTTTGGGGTGGATTTTTTCCCCGTCCTGAAAGGAATGCAATAATAGAGGAGAGGGTGCGAGATGAAGGAGAGGTGAAGGTCGGGCGAGACGAGACATGGAAATGAGGTGATGAGGGAGGTGATGAGGAGGAGGCTGGAGAATGAGGACGGATGGCAAGACAGAGGACCGAGGAGGTGGGTGCAGGTCAGACGAAGAGGAACAAATGAGGGGGGGGGGGGGGGGGGGGGGGGGGGGGGGGGGGGGGGGGGGGGGGGGGGGGGGTGGGGGGGGGGGGGGGGTAGGGGGGGAGGGGGGGGCGGTAAGGGGTTGGATGAAAGGATTCGGGGTGAAGGACGGGTAAAAGTCATCATTAAGGATAAAGAGGCAAACGTCAAGGGCAGACAGACGAGAGGCCGAGCGGGGGGTGGGGGCGCGATAATGACCGGCTCACAAACACAAAATTGCTCGCTTAATGCAAAGAGTGTCTCAGCGAAATGACATAGATGGAGATAGATAGAGATAGATAGAGACGCACACGCGAGTACAACACACATATGGTCTTCCTACTTGTGCATGGGGCCGAGGGCGTGGTCCAGGGGGGGTCCTGAAGATGGTCCTCCTCGCACACGCACGCCACAGATCCTTCCTCCTCGGAGACACTGTTGGCCGGGCACAGAAAACACTCCTGCTGCCTGGAGGACATCTTGTAGGAGCCACGGGGACACGCTGGGAAAAGAACACACAGAAATATATAGAACATTAGATGTATCCAAAAGAAAAAAAAAGAATGTGATTAACCCGTTGAAATACATATTTTTAAGAGGTTTATGTACAGGGGAATGAACGCAATAATCATACATTATCGTGTAAAATAAATCTGAAAGCCATGAGATATTTTGTGACATGATCTAAATTGTTTCTCTTCCGTGTTGATGACTTGTAGTATTCAATTTTTTTTGTACACATTTTCGGCCGCGTGAGGCTGAAGTGCACCACTACCCTGTGTGAAATGACTTTGACCGTTTAATATTATCAGAAAGACAAAAATAATTTTGCTCAGACTTACAAAATGGTTCACCAGATTCTCTCTCTCTCTATATATATCTATATATATATATATATATATATATATATACAGCTAATACAAATTCTTAACCCCTTTAATATATATTTATAGCACTTCTTCCCTCCACTTCTTGGCACAGCAGCTCCAGCACAACACATGCCTGGCAGCATTTTAAAGCCGAAGGAGAAAAAAAAAAAAAATCTCACTTTCAATTCATGAGAGAGAAAATTAAGAATGAATGGGGAGAAAAAAAAAATAGAAAAGGGAATCCAGAGGGAAGTATGGATGAGGAAAAAAAGCATATGATTAGGGGATGAAAAGAAGTGGACACTTTGGCTGAACCCATCTCGCATTACGCGTGCAGCGGCCTGCGGCTGGATTGAACCGGCGAGGCGATGCGGAAAAACGAGCCGAGGCAAATGCGCCGCACGCCAACATTTGTATTGTCCTTTTTCCACATATCCAACTTTATTTTGCCAGCTTTGAAAGCATCACCCTCATACAGCATGTGGATTAGGTCGCCGGCTGTAGAGAGAGGCTACGAATAGTGAGAATGTGTGTGGGGGGGGGGGATAAGCACTCGTGACCTTGCGTGTGCAGCACACAAGAAGGCACACCGTGCAACAGAAGCCCAATAATGCATGTGTGACTCGCTTACATAAACACACACACTCTCTCTCTCTCTCTCTCACACCCTCCCTCTACGCAGTTTCATTTTCCATTGTAGCAGGTGATAATGGGTGTGAAATCAGGCAGCCGATACTCTGGTCTCCTCTCTTCTGAGACTGTATTCTAAACAGCGGGGCCACATTCAGCGTCTCTCTCTCTCTCTCTCTCTCTCTCTCTCTCTCTCTCTCTCTCTCTCTCTCTCTCCTCTCTCTCTCTCTCTCTCTCTCATCTCTCTCTCTCTCTCTCTCTCTCTCTCTCTCTCTCTTCTCTCTCTCTCTCTCTCTCTCTCTCCACGGTTCTGCTTTGCATTCTACTTTTCTCTCCTCCTTCGTCTTCTGCATCTCTGTTTTTGCGTGTTATCTGAACCAGGTTTACAAAAGGCAGTTAAGAATCCACGTTATTCACCAAAGACAATTTGATTGTTAAACAACGCACAAAGAAGTGGCGTCATACAAGAACTTAATAGATGACTCAGAGATGAAGACTTCTACAACACATACATCCATCTGTTCCCTCTGTTCACAACCTCAAAGAGCTCACTGCTGGACACAAAAGACAAAGAGAAGACAAATAATTAAAGGCAGTTTTAAAGCAGTCTGCCTTGTTGCACCGCCGTGTTTCTACAGTAGCCAGAAGGGACAAACCAAACACTGGCTCTAGAGAGCCTTGAAATGGGAGCTCTCCGACACCCTTGTGAAACAGCGGTAATGAGCGCTGCAGGGTAACAAACCGGTCCGCCCGACTTGTTATTGATGTTAAGGACGGCCTCTGAGCGAGGCAACCGCCTTGCCGCTGGTGTCGCACACTGCTCTCGTCACCCCAGTCTTGCGGAAAGGGAGCCCTGAGCGAAGGGGTGTTCAACCACGCCACCAGATGTCCGCCAAATCCTACACATTGTCCCTTTGAAGCAGTCGAAGGAGACTTATTCAAAGTTGTGGCTAATATCAGCAAGCTTGCACAACCGAGTTGCATAAACCATTAGCTATGTTAGCAACGTGAGTCAGCTATCTTGCCACCAAGTGGTGTTCAGCAGCCTTTTGAGAGAGAGAGGAGAGAGAGAGCAACAAAGACCTATTTGAATATGTGCGATCTCTCCATCCCGCCGGCTCCGTATCACACGAGAGCACAGTCAACTCTGCAAGGGAGGAGACGAACAGGCTCCCCCTTTGTGTTGTGTGTGTTGTGTGTGAGACGGGCCCGCTGAGGTATAGGACGCACACAAAGCTGCTGTTGGCTGACGAACGTTCGTCAGACCACAAGTTATCCATCTCCTTTACGGAACACACACACACACGTGCGCACAAAAGTCCTGCCATCACACATCGATTAGCAGAACCTCGTCAGCCTCTACTGGCTCTCAGTGTGTGTGCGAGTATGTTTTTTTGCGCCCTGTGTACACGTATGTGTGTGTGTGTGTGAGTGTGTGTGCCTGCGTATCCGAGGCTGTAAGAACCTTGTAATCGACTTTCTAATGTCTGTCATTACACAGAGAAAAGCCTCTCGCTTTCAGCTCACAGCCAGCCAAGCATGGGGACATAACAGAAACACACACACCCTGTGAAGCAGCAATGGAGTAGACTGGCTTTGTTCCTGACCGTGCTGCCACTATCCTTTCCGCACCACGCCAAGGACATCAAGCGTGAATAGCGCCCGAATCAACCAACCGCAGACAAA
>JBAMJR010000028.1:0-60000 GCA_038501785.1 Myoxocephalus aenaeus
ATGCCGGACCGTCCTTAGAGCCAGATCCGGCTTATATTTGGGTGGGATTTACTACAATAAGCAACTCGACACAGATGCTACACGGAAAGTGTCTGAAAGTCGGCGTCGTGCACTCGGTTCTCGTTTCTGACATTTCTACACGGTTGAAAGAAATATGCAGCACACGGCTCACAGGGCCCTGCATTTAGGCCATATGAGAGCGATTTGGGGCTGCAGGGGAAACTCTGGGTGGTTTGAAGTGTTCCAGAGCATGTTTAGATTGTTGTCACAGTGGCAAGGACACGACCAATTAAGCTGTCGTCTGAGGTGACGCACAGGTCAGTCAGACGAGATCGGCCTTGAACACTGTATGAACTCACAAACCGACATGCAAACTCAGACGGACATTGCTTCTTTGTGCACAGGCATCCACGGCTATATAATTGTGCTCAAGCATTTATACTGGAAATGGATAAGAAGAAAAACACCTTCCTTTCTTAAACACGCTGATCACCTCTCGCTCTTTTCTTACTTCTTACTTACAACTTCTTAACTGACACAGAAGGGCCTCTGACAAAGCCGCCAGTGTTTCTGGGGGAACTGCTGCCAAGACATAACAGGCGGCCTGCTTTCACAGACGGACATTTCCCCCAACCTTCGGCACACTCGCAGCCACATAGAGCGCTCGCTCCAGATGTGGTGCCTGTCACCCTTCAATACCCCCGGCTGCCCCACAAGTAACTTTTTTTTCTTTTTTCTTCTTCTCTTGATTCTTCCCTCCTTTTTGCCAAAACCCACAACGTTTTAATCTCGTATCATATGGCCTCTGATGTGGCGCAGCATTTAGACAATTTAATCATCCCGTCCCACACAGCTACCCCCACAGACACACAAAAGTAAATGGACTCTGGTCTATATTGTGTCAGACAGGTAATCAGACCTGAGTGTTCAAGAGGCCTGAGCTAGTGGGATATCATTTTTAAACTTTTACTACCAGCTCTACTGAAGAAAACCATGCATGGTGGTAAGGAGGAATGTGGCACAGTCATCTCATATTGTGTGTGTGTGTGTGTGTGTGTGTGTGTGTGTGTGTGTGTGTGTGTGTGTGTGTGTGTGTGTGTGTGTGTGTGTGTGTGTGTGTTGTTTTTGTTCAGGTTTAATTTGATCAGAGTGTGGGCCCGGTGGCGCGATGGATTAGCGAGCTAGCTCTCTCAGTGTTGTGATAACTAGCAGCGTCTGCGCTATTTAACTGAGTCCAGATGAATGTCGGTGAAGGAGAAGGATCCTGTTACTAGTGCACTGAAGAAAGAGACACACACACACACACACACACACACACACACACGCACACAAACCAATACCCCAGCTTGCTATGACTTTTAACCCTAACCCCGAGCCTCTAGTCTTAAGCCTCCGTGATAAAAGCAGTGAAGTGACTTGATTGAAAAACCCAGCATGTGGATCCCTATGAGAAACGCAACGTGTGTCGAACACTTAACCGTTTTATTAATGGGGTGGATTCAGGCACACGGGTGGACACCTCCACCCACATTCTTTCATGCCACATGGAGAGAGAGCAGACAGACGTAGAGGAGAAAGCTTGGCAACACTCCACCACCGCCTGGTGAAATGGATTTTGCTCATGCAGGGTCTTTTATTAAAAAGTGCTCTCCTGGAGTGTTTCTGTGGCCAGGCCCCCCCAACTCCACCCAGCTCTCGCTCCACATTTGGGAGCCATTAGCGAGCTGAATGTGAGGCTACTGTACACCCCCACACATTATGTGTGAGGCCTGGCGGGGAAAAGCCTGTATTATGATACACCATCATACAGGTGTGTGTGTGTGTGAGCGTGTGTGTGTCTGTGTGTATAAGACAGTATAAAAACAGTCCTATTAAATCCCATATTCTCACTGCTCTGTGATTTATATATTTTTCATACAAACTATGAGACACACAAGACGACAGTTTTGACCCGTGAGCGCCTTCTCTACCGTTGCTCTCTCTGTGCCCCTCTCCAGGCGGAACATTCTCCTGACGGGCCCGAGGTGGGCTACGGCTCCTTCCACCAGCAGTACTGGCTGGACGGGCGCATGGTGGCGGTGGGGGTGATCGATATCCTGCCGACATGCGTGTCCTCCGTCTACTTTTACTACCACCCGGACTTCGCCTCGCTGTCTCTCGGCTCCTACTCTGCTCTCAGGTTGGTTGCGAGGACTTCGACCATCCGCATCATCCCCCTTTCTGTTGTTTTGAAAGCCCCTAAAACATATTAGATGGTGGAGATTATTGGTAGCGGCCATAGCATGTCAGGGTCCGTGCTCATGCTTCATAATATCCATATTTGTGTTGCTTCATGTCGCAAAGAGGATGCTGCAGTGTCTTTTTCCTGATATTATATCCGGATATTAAACAAGAATTTGCTGCAGATTTCCTGTCAAATGTAACCCAATGCAAATTATGAAGTAGAGAGCATTAAAGCTGTAGGAGTATCCAGATTATTTACAGTCACTACACTGTCTTAAAACGAATAGTGTAGTGATTCACTGTTGCTTCGCCTCTCGTCGGTGACCATTCCCTTCTTTTGTTCTCTCTTTTATTCTCCCTCCCTTTTCATCCCTCATCATTTTGCCCTCCTCTCGACCTGCTCTCTCCCCCCCGACTCTTGATCTTTTTGTCTCCTCCCGAATTTTTGTCTTCCCTTAGAACTGTATACTATAAGTGCCATAATACTGTAGGTTGGGAAAAGTACCCGCTTTCTTCACACTTGATTGGCCGGGGCAGGGTCCGTTTGTGGTTCAGCTGACGACAGCTCTCTCGGCCAAGATGAAACAAGAGAACACACACATACGCTACAGGCGCACATATCTGGCGTTTCCTGTAAAATGTAACCCAATAATGTGAGAATGGCTTTTTAAACATATTTCCGCACAGATGTGCAGATGTGCGGGATCTCGTCTTCAAAAGTTGCCGCGTGCAGGTGTTCGTATGCGAGTTGCGAGCCCAGCGGTTCGGACAGACGGGCTCTGCTCGTATGAAGGGAACACCCTGGTCATCACTTGTTATTTTAAGAGTCTGACTCCAAGAGAAACACAGAGTGCTCGGTGTGTGGAGGAGGCCTCGGAGGAGGGAGCCAGCGGGACTAAAATCCTCCCGTTTGTTTACAGACACCAGAGCCCAGGCCTTTGATCAGGTCTGGACACTCCCTAGTCTGCTCGGCCTGGCTGACTCTGTCCAAAACGTACTGTTCAGAATGCATGTGCGCACACAACGTGTGCAAACATTTACAACATCAGACGGTGTCTCTTCTCCACATTAAGCTCAACTGGATTGGAACCTGGGCTGTTCAGCCATGTACAAGTGCACTCTTTTAAAATAACAGAGGAGCAGAATGTTCCTTTCTATAAAAAAAAATGTGGGAACCCATGTTTTGTCGGGCATATTTGCCCTGTCATCATCTGAGAAAACAGCCGTAGAGTTTGGATTATGTTACAGTTGTGGTTCAAGATGTATGTTTCAAAAGTACAAAAACAAGTACAGCACTGTGTGTATTTCGGTCCTCTGTACATCGGTATGTGTGTATTTGTGTGGTTCGGCAGTAGAAACAGAAGAGGGGGGTATTGAGAAACTTCTTGCAGGAGGAGGAGGAGGAAAGAGGCACATAATGATGTGCTTGAGGCGCTGTGTGTAGGCAACACAGCTGGTGTCCAACCTCGATCACTTTCTTATGGGGATGTCCCGATTATGGTTGTGTTGCCCCTGATCCTCATCCAAGTTCTTAAATATTCAGTAATTGCTGATACTGCACTCATTAAAACAAAATTTTTACATAATAAAGTGGCAAAAGGCACATTTAGGCTGCAGTAGGACTACTTTTAAAATAAGTAACACTGTTTTGATTTTACATCTGCCTGGCAACTGACCATTAATGATTTATTTTTAAGTAATATTTTGTGTAGTGTCGAATCGTTGTGCCTAGTTTGCATTTTAAGTTAAATCTCGATGGCAAACCACAGCAACATGTTGTGTACACACCTGCAAAGTGTAGCAACAGTTTGCTTCAACACAAAAGGGCTCTGCACGCATGGCTTGCTCGACACAATGTCATATCAACTGCTGCCTGCTGTTGGTCGATGCTATTTAGGTGACACAGCCTCTACTAGATCACAACTTTGTACAGTTCAAACATTTGCAGGGATCCCGTTAGAGCATTTTAAAGCTGCTGTGCGGAGCAAATAAACAAGGCATTGGAAGTGGATCAGGCTTTTACATAAACAATAAAGGGCTGGATTTGCAGATCGGCTCGGGCATCCCTAGTTTTTTTATATATATACACAGTACGTACATCCATGTGATTTCAGGTTCATTCCCCAGTTACATGAGCCTCTGTGTGCTTCCCATCACTTGTAACTCACTCTGCGCTTTCAGATCTGTAGTGTTTGGTAATGAAATGTTTTCTGCATGCATGCAAGGTTGCTCTGTGTGTGTGTGTGTGTGTGTGTGTGTGTGTGTGTGTGTGTGTGTGTGTGTGTGTGTGTGTGTGTGTGTGTGTGTGTGTGTGTGTGTGTGTGTGTGTGTGTGCACGCACATCAGTATGAGGGAAGCTGTGCAGGAGCAGAGGGCTTGATAATTGGCTTGTGCTGGAGTGTCAGATGGCTGAAGAGGGGATAATGGCGGACTCAAGCTGCTGCCATGGAGGTGGGGGTGTGAAGGCCTCAAGTGAAAGAGGGGGCGCAGGGCTTTTTTGTGAATGGGCCCCTCGCCTCTCTTGACCCCCCCTCCCCCAATTCAGGCCTGTCGGGCGCTTTTGTGGAAAGGGGCTGGGAACCCGGGAACCTGGCAGCAAGCGGGTGACCTTCTAGCACCTCGCTCTAGCTGGCTCTCCTCTCCCTCCCTTTCTCTTTCTTGACCCTCCTCTTTTATATTCTCCTCCTGCTCCCTCTCTCTCCCTGTCGCTCCCCCTCCCCGGCTTGGCCCGCTTTGTCCCACGTCTTATTTTTCAGTGCATCTATTTTATTTTAAGGCCTCTTTCTCTCTCCTCTCTGTTAAGTATTCTAAGAAAGGGAGTTCTCCCCCTCCATTTAAGCGGGTGAAACACAGAGGGTGGAAGGAAGAGCGAGACAAAAAGGAAGAAGAAAGCGGAGCTGGAATTTAGTTATGGAATACTGAAGGAAACGACAGAGGGAAAGGGGAAAATGGGCTTTTAGAAAAAGGATGCAATTAAGGAAGAAACTATTGGGGGGAAATAAAGCCGGCCAGACATTTACTGTATTTGAAGAAGCCATATAAATCTTCCAAGTTCTAAATCTTCATTTTACACGCTTTCTCCCTCCTTTTTAACCACCTTCTTTTCTGCTGGGGGGCTCAATGGCGATAAAGAGAAGGCAGTTGTTTTTGTGTAATGAAACGAGACCAAGAAAAGCTGCTTTTTTGAGTGTGGGTGTTTACTTCCTTCAGCTTCGGCACTGCTCGAGTCAGAGCTGCCTGCACCGGTTTTATTTCTCAATGGCCTCATTTATATGCTGTTGATATATTAAACCAGATTATGTACTTTTTAAGTTAGTGCACGCTTAGACACTTCCTTTTAGATTGCAATATTAATCAGTGTATTCTAAATTACTCTTCACTTTATCTGGCTTATTGTTCTCCAACTTGCTGACCATCTCTGCTGTTTCTGTTGTTACTGCATGTGTATATGTTTGTTGCTCAAACACAGTCATTGTAGGAAGCAACAGCACCGAGCTGCGTGCATATGTGTCGTTTCTGAAAGCCTGAGCCTTTTCTTTCAGTGCCTCTCTGTAAAGGTGTGTCTGTGTGTTTCCTGCCACAGGGAGATCGCTTTCACCAGGCAGCTGCAGAAACAGTCCGCCAAGCTGTCCTACTACTACCTGGGCTTTTACATCCACTCCTGTCCCAAGATGCGCTATAAGGTATGCATCGTCTCGTCGACATGTCCAACAAGTTTCTCATGTTTTTCCCCTTTTTTATTTCAACAGAATCTCCATGTGCTGAAAGCGATGTTTGATACTACGATCAAAATATAGTCGTTGAAACCACATTCCCACATCAATTTAAGCATTTTTTCACATGGTATTATACTAGTATCAGGGTGGAACAATATGGGAAAACAAATTATTGTGATTTTCATTTGAGGCCAATATTGCGATTTGTGATTCAGTACGTGATTTAAAGACGAGGCGGAAGTTTATTGTCTTCTATAGTATTCACTATACACAAGGAATACATCCTTCTATAGTATGGCCAACACAACATTGGATACAGTCTACACAATTCCTGCTCTTTCATGTCGGCCAGGTCTACATGTTGTGATGAAATGAGATTTGTTGCTTTATTTAGCTATTGAACCTTCTCGCACAGCATCAAAGCGTGAAGCGGTGTAGTTTTCTTCATCTACTCCCGCGTGCACGTGTCACATGATGCACAGGTTAGTGCCTTTGCACTTGAAGCCCGCTGGGCTCTTTCAGCCCCTCTGATCGGTTAGATTGTGTCGCATTAATAAAAAATAAAAAAAACATTTATTTTATTTATTCCAGCTTTTGTGATTTGAAAATTGCATTCTGTTCATTGCAAAGGCGTTTTAAAAATCATATAATCGTTCACTCCTGACTGCGTTTAATATTTCAGCCTTTTGGTAACATCGGGAGGATTGCTGCAACACTAGATGTACTTGTGGGAGTGAAACTCCTGGCGGCGTACATGCAATATCACATACATCATGCAAACTTTGGATTTTATATAATATACTTCTGCCCCTAAACCATGATGGCAACCCTGTTCCTTTCTCTTATATGTTAATGATAGCCAGTTGTAATATAGTTCATATAAAGTACAAGTCTTTGCCCTGCTTCCCAAAATGCCGCGATGCTCTATGGCTCACGTTTTGATTTGCAAGATCGTTTTGCGAGAGACCGATGTTTCTCTTGGTGATTTAAATGTTTCACATGGGCCTCGCTTTCACAGCGTGTCTCTGTATCGGCCCTTTACTGTACGGGTGTCATGTGTGGAGAACAGACAATAAAGTTTAGCTGTTTTATGGACACATCAGATTGATGAGTCTGTGTCAGTTTCCAATGTTGATGATCCCTGTCACACACTATTTACTTAACTAACGTATCTCTTTCTGTGTCTGTCCCTGAACCGGTCCTCGCCTCTCAGGCCAGTGACACAGTGGTTTCTTCTGCTGATTACTTTTGCATAATGTAGGTTTCCAGCCCATCTCTTTTTCCTCTTCTACTTTTGTTATTATAGCTGCAAAGGCCTCTACAGGGGGGCCTACCTATGTGCTTCTCTCTCATTTCCACACCTGCTCTTAATTTCTCAAGTATTGCAGTTTGGAATTCTGCTGTCTTTCAAGCTTAGTGACACATATCAAGTATACTTTTCAGGAGGAAATGGTAGATTAGATGTGCAGTAGGGGCTTTATCTTAAAGATACACTTTAACAATGTGGTTGTAACCATTCAAAGCTAGATCAGGGATGCATTGTGAGAGATCCACTGTAGCCATCAGTATGACTTCTACATGCACATAGCAAACATTATTAAATCCAAACAGCAGATTCATGTGCGGTAAAACCTCAAGACAGGAGGAATAAAAACAAGGAGAAACTTGTGTGGGAGAGAAATACAAATAAAAAATCAGACAGAGGGGAGGTACAAGCAGGCAAGAGAGGCTGCTGAAGACATTAGAGGTTGAGAAGAAGGTCACACTGGTGACGGCAACTGTAACTCAGTAGCAAGGAGTGTGTTGCATACAAGTGCATACATACACAGTGTATATATGTATGCATAGTTTTACACAAGTGCAGTTGATGTACTTTTACACAAAATTGCATAATGTACATGCATGCACATGCCTGGAGCCACTAGTCACGGACGTGCTCTCATTCACACCAAACAGCCCTTAAAGATCTATAGCTTCAGAAGGATGGTGAAAGAAAGCAGCCTCTCCAAGTCCAGTGCTCTGGCCAAGGTTTGCCATTCATCCTGTCTTTCTCTCATCCATCTACTAATTCATCCATTTCTCTGTCAATTCATTCAGATGTTCCCAGAGATTGTTCTTGTTCATGGGAGACTGATGTCTTGTTGGGGATTATGGCAAAGTGCCACGTCTTCTTTACCATTTACAGCTTGTTTTGGGGTTTGCGTAGCGCTTTGCCCATTTTCTCAGTTTGGGAGTCTGTGTATGGAATGCGTGTGAGTGTGTTTTCTCTGTTTACGTGTCTGTGTGTTGAATCCTGATCACGTTGTTTGTCTGAGAACACCGTAACCACAGAGCCTCACCCCCCCCGCGCTGGTATTTACTCCCCCAAACCCCCCATATCTGTTCTTGTGTGTTTGCCTTTGGAGCGTCTCGTTCACAAACCTCCCCACTTCTTCCTATTTTACCCTTGTGGAGGAACACAGAACAAGGGTGAGAAGGTTGCCCAGTTCCCACCTTTTTGGGGCTCTCACGCTCCCACAGAAACACACCCGCGCTCCACACACCCTCACCACATGCACAGTGTGTCTCGCTCCATTGTCTGATTTGCATATGAGCCCAAGTAGTTCATTAATGCACAGACATACTGTGGAATTGTTCAAGCCGCTAAGATGGGGAGCCCCTAAACTCCGCTGTTATTGTGTTGGAGGTCCTTTGGTCTCAGTCCTGCTGCTTGCCTCCTTAAAGACCAAAACACCAGCACTTGAACCCTACTGGACACCACTCCGACCCCTTAAACACCACTCCCTCTCTCCATTTTTACCCACGTACACCCTCCTTTCACCTGCGGCCGCCTCTTCAGGGAACTCCCTCTACCGTCCGTTCACACTGATGTGGATACATTTAAAGAACATTTCTGCCCTTTGAGCCTCCAAATGTGGTGCTTTTTACACCCAAATTCTGAGCTTTTGGGAAATATTTGAATATGTATGAATGTACTTGAATAATGTAAAGGAAATATTAAAAGTGCTGATATATAATTGTCAGCTTGTAAACGCGGCCGACATAGTTCACTCAGCAAAATCATTGAGGGGCTTATTACTCTCTGTCTTACTCTATTGTATTACTGTTCTTGTGTTTTAATGCGACCAGTTATCTAATGCAAGGGTTAACATTTATGTGTTTTTGGTTGCAAAATAATGCTTTGGTTGGAGGGCTCAGTATTGCAGCACGAGCATTCCTGTGAAGGTTAGCAGGTATAGCATTTATGACCCTCAGTCAAATCAGTGATTTATACGTGTGTGTGTGTGTATCTAGCCAAGCTTTTCAAATTGGTCTATGGTTATCATGGAGGCATCAGGTGAGGATTCAAATTAGGAGAAAGCAATATATTTTTATATTTATTGTGTTTTAAAAAATGTATTTCCATATGGACAGCAAACTTTAAGATCACAATCTGATTATTTGAGTCATTAATCTACGTTAATGTGGTAGATATGCCCTGCATTTCAGTGGAAGCTTGGGTTGGATCACTCAACATGCTGAGAGGAATACTAAAAACATCTTATCTCTCTAAAACCAGCTTTATCCCAGTGGAATTTCACACGGTATTTCATACAGCACTCTCATTCCCTGGGGAGTAATATAAGTGCATTGTTTATGTAACTGACACCAGCAGCATAATAAGAAGGTTTTTTCTTGGCGACTTCATAAAGTGTTCAAAGACACACCGGAGAGTTTATAAAACTCGTAGTGAGGTAACTCTTGTTTTTAAGCCTCCGCCTGTTCTGTTGTCCGTGTTGCCCCCTCGTATGCTCCTGCTTCATGTGTGTCAGGGATTTTGGCTGCGTAAGGCTACAGTCTCCGACTGGACTGACTCGTTTCTGTGTTTCTCTGTTCTTGAGTTGGAGGGGAAAAAAATATTTTCCGCCAAGTCACATCTCTGCATGCCATGGGGAACGGCTCCATGTGCGATGGGTTTAAAAGGTCTCGGCAGTGCCAAAGCCTGGACATGGTCCTGCAGAGCAGCCTTAAAGGGTCCGAGAAGACTTGGAGTCCAGCCAGGAGCAGGGGGCTGCCTGGCCAGTGTCAGACCCTCACCTTTGTTCTCAAAGCTAGGACGGGGCGTCCCTACAGAGCCTTGCTGGTTTGGCTGCTGGGTTCAGGGTTAGACGTGACATCCTGCCCCTGGCTCCTGTCCCTGGTCCTTTGGCCCTCCCTTGGCCCTCTGATGTTGAGCTGCAGAGAGCAGAAGGTGAAGCAGTTGGAGGCTAAATGAGACCAAAGGTCTTGGCCCGTCTGCCACTCTCTTTTTCTTTCACTTCACTCTCATGTGGAGCTCAAAGTCAACCTGAATGAACTGTCTTGTGACTTCAGACAGTAACTGAGACTTTGTGGCATAGAGTGCTTATTTCTTGTTGTTGATAATGACCTGAAAGGTCATGCAGCATACTTGTTGCTTGTTTGGATGGATTGTGGTCAAATAGGAATAAACACTGAAAGTGTACTGCGTCACTGTGTCACTGACATTTTGCAATAGGCCTATATCTAGATGCAGCTATAGTTTACCCTGGCCTGCTGTCTGATTATTGTATACATAAATATGCGCATGACGGGATGCTATTCGGCGTGCCACTGTAGTTTATACATTGTCTTTCATCACCTTGGGTTCATGTTCTCGACATGGTCTGCCTGACCCATCACTTCAACTCGCACGTTTTTTCTCACCATGTTTTATTCCCTCGTCCTCCAATTACCCCGCCGTCCAGCTTCAGCAGCTCGCAAAACGTACTCGGAGTCTCATTAGCTTCCATTTGATACATTTCCACTTTTCATTTTTGGACAGAGCGAGGACTTCAAGATCCATGCCACGCCGTAGTGATTTTTCCATTTCTTTGCAGAGGTGTGTGTGTGCGTGTGTGTGTGTGTGTGTGCGCACTTGTTCATGTCGGTTATTTTTAAGGACTGAATAAGCAGACTTTGATGATAACAAACGAGGCGGTCACCTACTTGGCTTTACCGATCTGCAGTACCTGGTTTTAACAGATCAAGCACTTTTCAAGTGTGACACACACACACACACACACACACACACACACACACACACACACACACACACACACACACACACACACTCGGACAGAATACCCAGTTTGTGAGGGAGTGAGAGAGTTATATGAAGTGGCTCTTACTCTTGTTATTATTGTTCACAGTGAAAGAATGTCTCGTTCTGAGCCCAGGAAACCATTACATTTTCCACAGAGGGGAAGAAAGGAGTGAGCAAAATAAGTGAAAGGAGGAGGAAGAGGACAGATGGAGGAAGAAAAAAAGGAGTGACAAAATGTGTGCCAAATGAGAGAAGGAGGCAAGATGAAAAGGCGTATTCGTTTCCCGGCGGTACTTCACTGACTTTTAAAGAGTCCTTTTTGCGGCAGCTGCACCTCCGTTCCCTTTCAAACCGGCTCCTCCTTGCTCACAAACAACAAACGCGTCAGAGAGGCGGTCAGTTCTCTAGCAACAGCCAGCAGTTTACCGCATGGCTTTTAAGTTCAGTGGACCTGAAACGAATCCATCCAGGTGTCCGCCACTGTGTGGAAGAGTATGTTGGGAACACGGCCGATGAAAGAATCCGACGCTGGTTTCAGTCCGTTGCTGCTTTGCTAATGTTTCCCTTAATCGGTGTGTGTGGCTGCAGGCTTTTTTTGTCACCTGCTGCAAGAGTTCAGTTCTCATGACATCAATTAGACATGACAAATTACCTTCCCGGCTCAGGCATGTACACAGGACCTCATTTTCTCAGGACGCACATGAGCTGCACATAGATGTTTTTGTATTTTTAAAGTCGAATTGTGATGCATACAAAAGGACTCTTTTTATTCTTTTCTCACTGATTTTAATTTTAGATCAATCAAATCCTGAATTAGCTTTTTCCAAAAAAAAAAGAAAGACAATACTTATCTTTTGTGAATCATCGCAGTGTCACTGATGACCTGCAGCGTTTCTATTAATGTAATGAATCTCTCCGTCAAACAGTCCCCGCCTCCTCTCCAGGTACGCAGTTGCAGGTTGTGACACGCTGCAAGGCTCCGGAGCCACAGCTCTCAGGACCCTGCATGCGTGTTATTTACGCTCGGGGGCCTCATTCAGACAGTATGTTATGTGTACGTGTGTGACCTCGCATTCTGCGTGTCACTTGTTTTACATCTGGGAAGATTAAGAGTGACAGTGAGTGACTTTGAGGCATCTAGAGGTGGGTGTGGCCCACGGAGACCTCCATCGCTGCGTACCGTGCTGTACAGTACGCAACTTGTTTTCGTTCGCGAGGACATTCCTTTCTTCCAGTCCCTCCTTTTCTAGGCATAAACCTTTCTAACCCTTTTGATAGATTTTGATGAGTTGTATGGAAAAGGTTTACAGTGAGCAGCAGTGTCGGTGTGGAACTGTGGATTTACACTTCACAGGCCCTGCAGGTTCAGGCACAGTACAGCCACCCCTTCTCCTCTTTTTGTTTTGTTTCCCTTTGCCTTTCAGCAACTGTTTAAGAAACCAGCCACCATGCTGCTCGGGATGAAAGATTGATAGAGAAAGAGAGAGAGAAGGGTTCAGACTGAACAAACTCAACAGATTTCATTTAAAGATAAAAACATGGCATCCCATTTTGTTCATTTTCGGACAATTCTCACAAAAGTCACGACGGCTCTCATAGAGGTGGTTTGAGGTTACTGTGCTGAGTGCAATGTTTCATGTCGAATCTGATGGGCTCAAAAGTGTTTACTGTAATATTATTTTTTCTTTTCTGCTCTGCTTTCTTTTCCTCAGATGAAACGATATTCAGTTGGTTTATATACATAACATTTTTCCAGTCGCAATACCTTCCAACACTCCTCAAGTTATAAAACCTGTGCCCATCAAAATAAGATCAAACCCAACCCGGCCCATTTGCACCCTCTCTGTGAAATGAATAAGCTGAAGCATTCCGTTTTTGATCATTTCTCTTCTCTTTTATGCCTCATCATCTCTTTTTTTTTTTCCCAACCACGTGTCCTGCCACGGTTGTGTTTTTAACAAATCATTAACAGGCTGGAGCAGCGTCTCGGGGCAGCCACTGCCTGGCACCCCCTAGGAGGAGCGCTGACAGGGTGATGGTCTGAGGGGGCAGAGCTCAAGAGGTCAGGTCAGACGCTTCAGTCTTACTGTGTGTGGAAGGACCAAGTTGGGCAGGGGGGTGGGAGGAGCGAGGGGAAGGTGTGAAGGTTACAAGAGCGAAAATGAGAGTTTGGAGGTGGTGTCACGCTGAGGTGATCCAGAGCCCACTAGCTGCCAGCCTGAGGTGTTTGCCTTGCCATTAACTTCGCCACTATTTATTTTCAAACCTGCTGCAGCTGCGCCGCTTTGTCTGAAACGCCTGGTTTCTTTTTGGCAAGGGGAATGCAGGCCGATCTTTTGATAAGCACAACTGCACAGAATGAGCCGGGTCTCATAAATGCAGTCAGACACATATTCAGAGTGTGGGTGGAGGGCATCGCACTTAGAAGTTTGAGGTGGGGTTTTAAGACCCAGATTAGGGGCTGCGGCTCCGACTGCAAGTCAGTAAGCTGCGGTCTGTGTCAGACAGGCGCAACAGCTCGCCTGCCCATAAAGACCAGAGGAGATAAAGAGATAAAAGTCTCCCAGTCTGTGAGCTGATGCCCATAAAAGCGCTGCCATTGGTTCTCAGGGCACCGTGGAAATGCGATCCTGTAAAAATATTTTCTCCTCATTAACCTGTCATCCGTGGAGCCATGACGCATAGCCAGGCCGGGGGAGTGCCGGGACAGAGTGGGCCGGGTGGAGGGGATTGTGCGGGTTGTTTAGGGGCCCGAGGGGGAGACTTACCAGCCTAGATGCTTTATTCGAAGGTCGCCCTGTGGTAATGTGTTGAGCAGGGTGAAAAGGCCTCGGTGGGCTCGGAGTGCTTAAACAGCAGCAGTTAGCGTAAATCTCCCCAACTGAGATGCACTCTCTCACACAGACAGATAAACACACACACACACAGAAAGACGCACACACAAATGTATGTCTACACTTTGTCATGGACTGTGGTGAAAGTGGGTCTCTGTGGTCTATTCCGAGACACGGGTTGTTTGGACGTGTCTTTCACTGGTGCTGTCCCTCTGTCCAGCCTGCTTTCGGTGTTATTTGTCTAGCTGCATGTGTGTCTGTGCTGTTTACGCGTGTCCATCAGCAGCAAGAGGCCCCCCTGCCATCGTGTGCGTTTTCTTAATGTGACAGAAGGGGTGTATTGTGAGAGCTGTATGTTTGAGAGAGTGTACGGATCTCAGGATCGGGGGCCTCTGTTTATTGTTTTTTTTTTACTAAGATTGGATGAATGTGACCCTGGGTCAGGGTCCTGGCCCGGGCCGACATAGGTTAGGTCTGCTCGGCTCTGCGTCACATTAGGCCCCTTTGTATACCCACTGGGCTCAGGCTTGCCCTGAGTGACACCCAGCTGAATAACGTAGTGCAAGGAGACCACAAATGTAACATGGTGACCACTGACCGTATTTGTCCATTTGGGTCAAATGTCCTTGTTTCCGCTGAGCGTGCTTGACACATGTTTAATCCTGAACCTAATATCCCATTCACTATTGTGTTCAACCTCCTCTATCTAGTTTTGCGTGTTATTTTTGGATATCCTTTGCCCGGAGCAAACAGAGTATGGGGCTACCATTGGTGACCTCATCTATTTTGCAACCCGCCTGACGTCACACTCGTGGAGCCGCTCTGTCTCGCTCTGAAGTAGGTGTTCAGTTGACCAGCAGATTACTGTATAACTTAATGCTCTTTTCTGTGGAGATTTGAGCCGTTCTGACACTGTTGACAAGAATAGGTTCATTGAGACTGCGTTCAGACATTCGGCACAGTGCCTGACTTGTGAGCGCGCACACACATAAAGGGACACCTCAGCTCGGGGTATGGTGGGTGGAAACCAAACTGGAGATGTGAGCAGGAAATCAGCAGCAGATGTGGGTGTAAAGTAACGCAGATGGAGGCAGGGAAACCCTCTTGATAGGACACCAAGTCCACCCCCCCCCGTCTTCTGTTCTTTCTTCCACCGAGCCTGAAAGAGGATCACTTTGAACCATGACACTGCTGTGCAACTGCAAAGCAATGAATGATCTCACCCTCAACAAGTCTCCCTCCGATGCACGAGGTGGTGGAGATCTCCTTTGTGTCAACACATTGGTGCATTTTATGATATTGGGACTGATGAGTTAACAAGACGATCAATATTGTCTTCGTTAGGCGTAAGCGACAAACTTCAGACGAAAAAAAACATACAAAAGAGCTTGTGTAAGGTAGCAAACTTGCCAAACGTGCACAATGCATCCTGGTACCTGTAGGCAGAGCAATCTCTTTTCTTGGTCAATACAGCTCCCACTGGGAAACTGATTTTTTTTTCACCGGATTACATTTACCATCAGCACTGATTGGACGTCCATATTTCGCTTTAAGGTGATATTAATTCGGCTGGCCTTCACTCCTCATTGATTTTCTATTTTCTCAATTCGATGATTAATTGCTTGGTCCATGTAATGTCAGAATATTTCCCAAAGCCCAAGTAGAGGTTTTGAAATCGCTTTTTTTTATTGTCTGGCCCAAAGACATTCAATTTACATTGATTTAAGACAGAAAAGCGCCAAATCCTCACATTTGCAAAGCTGAAACCAGAGAAAGATTTGGCATTTAAATGATTCATGGATTATCAAAATAATTGCTGATAATTTTTTTTATTAATCGATAAAAGAAATTCAAAAGCTTGCATGCATTCATCCACAAATCTGTCCGTTTTAATACCGCTCAGACTCCCGTCAGGGTGCTTCCTCTAACGTGCGTTTCAAATACAGCAGCAAAATATTCAAGTTTGACTAAACTATTTTACTGGTGATGTGCTGAGTAAGAATTTGAATTCAATGAGAATTTGTGTTTCTACCCGTCCACCATTTTGGACAACCTGGAGATGTGAAAGAGCCTTGTGGCTGATGGTCTCTCACTGGATGAAAGCTGCCTCAACTCTACACGTACCAAACTCATAATCGGGCAAGGTGGACGAAAACAAGCAGAAGGCAAAAAGCGGTGTCGGTTTTCACGAGGATTCCTCGGGTGCTGCGAGGCGCTCCATTCATGTGTCTGATTAATAGCTTTTCATATAAATCATAGGTACGGGCCTGGGGGCGTCGCCCCCTATCTTGAGGTGTGTGAGAAAACAAGACAGGAATTGTGGGGGGGGGAGGAGAAGGGTGCACAATGAAGAAGAGGAACACGGTGACAGCTATGCGTTTGAGTGGTTGAGTTGGTAATAAAGTTCCCTATGACAGCAGGGCCTCTGCTATCGGTACGCGTGTGTGTAAAGTCTGTGTGGCCTGAAAAGAATGAGTGATGCCGTGTCACCGAGGGAGCTCTGAGTGATAATGGATCCGCAAAGTATTGTGTAACTGCACGTCGAGCCCTGGTGGAGATACGTGTTTATTTACTTTTGATGAATGAGGTTCTGCAATTGTTTACTCTGGGACGGCTTGTTATTCAAATGAAGTCGAGTAATTTCCCCCGTCCGTCTCGTTACAGTTCAGTTCACCGGGAGACCTGCACTGTAGGAGATTGACTCCCCGATAAACGGTGACCATTAATTACCAAACGCGCTGCAAAACAATATATCTGAATGACTGAGCACGCGTTCTTGGACTTTTTTTTTTTTTAACGTAGCGGCGTTTGAATGCAGCACTTTATTTTTCTAAACCGCCTGTTTTCTCTCTCGTCTCCATCATCAGCGTCAGTCTCTTTCCAAGCCCGCCCTCTTCATCCCAGCCCTCCCAACGTCCTCAGACGCTCAGACTGCTCCTATCCCTTCCATCAGTCCTGGTCTCAGTGACGTTAAATACCATCCCCGTTGCCCATCTCCACCTAATTTTTCTCTCATCCCTCTCATTCCCTGTCCAATCTTCCTCTCATTTCTCACACCATGTCCCTCCTGCTGCAGTTTATACATGTTTCCTTCTCTCTCCACTTGTTTTCCTTCATCCCCTCCTTTTCCATCTCTCTAAACGAGTCTTTCAGTGGTTGTCCGTCATCGGCATCACCTCCATACCCGTCTGAACATGCGAGCACGGAAAGTAAGGAAAAGGATGGAGGGATGGTGACGGATTGGTTCGTGAGGGAGGGTTTGAGCATTTTAGAAAGGGAGGAACGGAGCCACTGAAGAGGAGGACCAAACTAAAGAGAGATTCTTCGTCTGAAATCCTCAACCTGTTGATCGGCCGTGTAGCGAACTCAATTGAGTAAACACATGTGCATGCACACACACACACACACACACACACACACACACACACACACACACACACACACACACACACACACACACACACACACACACACGACACTCGCTGAGCTAACAGCCACTCAGGAACATAGATTTGTCGGAATAGGCCATTTCACTCCCAGCTATTAGATTGGCTCTTCGTCTCGTCACATCAGTCTTCTCTCTCAGGGATTTAAGTTTCAGGAATCCATTACTGCATCCTCTAAGTTCTAAGTTTCTGTTAGATAAAGTGATGGATGTTGTGAGCGAGCCCACGCTGAAGCAGAAAACACTTGGCTGAAGAGGAGCCGAGGGAAGCTGCAGGGGGAGCTGTGAATTACGGGCCTTCAAGCCAACCTGGGGAAGGAAGGAAATAAGAGGGGGGAAATAAAGAAAGTCAGTGGTAAGCTCAGTCTTCACTTTCGCTCCAATAAAGAAGAGAGGCTGACAGATGGGTTGTGGCAAACCGAGCTTTTCGTTTCTCTCGTCTTTCTTATTTTCTCTCCCTCCTCTGTCCAGACCACTAATAGCTGTGTCCTCTCACACTCCTCTGGCCTTCTCTGCAGCCTTTCTTCTGTTCAGGGGGAGAATTGAGGAATTGCCCATGTCATTTTGGACCGTAAACACAACACAGAGGCGTTAAGAATCCACTTTTATATCAGTGTGTATTTGTAAAAAAGAAATAGTGCAACACCAAAACACACCCGCTTTTCTTCATGGAACAATGGCACTCCCAAAGGTTTGTTTTCATTCTTTCCCCATCTCTAGCACTCTTTCTCCTGAAAGGCGAGCTACTCCGTTCGCACCTCTGCTCCTGCTCTGTTTCTCCCTCCCGCCGTCCATGTACGCACCCAGGTTGGGTTGAAGTGCAACGTCTGGGTGTCTCACTGTGTCTCTACTGATGAGCAGGTGTGTGTGTGTGTGTGTGTGTGTGTGTGTGTGTGTGTGTGTGTGTGTGTGTCCCACTGCAGTGTTGAAGGAGTCCATAGAGGTGTGGCAGAGTGTGCGAGTGTCAAGCTGACTGCGCTGACAGTTGTAGAAGGCTGTCGGTTGTCGGGACATGGAAAGCATCCGATCAATGTGTGTCCAGCGCGGCTACAGATGCATAGCATTCCACCGCCATCCATCTGTTAGCAGCGGCACTTAAAGCGCGTTAGTGTCTTTTGCTTCTGTCTGAATTGCCATTCTCCCCCCCCCCCCCCCCCCCCCCCCCCCCCAATCAGTTTTTGGCCTGTATGATTTTATGAATTCAGGAATAGATTTTGACGTTTCTCCCGCACCCCCTTCACTTAATTATGGCGCGTAGCAATAAGATGGCGGAAGATGAGGACGGAAAAAGCCTGACTGCGAGTGAATCCTTCAAACTCAACTGTTTTATTGCTGTAAGGCGCCACAGTTCGTCCTCATGGCATCCTATCCTGCATGTGAAAACAGGCAGCATATTTTCCATAGAGGGCCCACTGACGGATGGGTCGTGGTCAGGGATGGTATTTCCTTTGTCCTCTGAGTTCGTAATGACATCTGCATTTTTTTTCTTCTTTTTTCGTCCAGCACTTTTTGACCTTGGTTGTGTATAAAACAGTGTGTTCATGACATTTTGGAGTCTTCGCCCTCCAGTTTAATGTCTCTAAAACAAATACATATTATGGTGGCCGTTGAGATGGTGCAGAGGGGCTTGTTGCAGCGCCTGTGTGTATACAGAGCTATCTCAGCCGTTTGTGTTGGTTTGGTGGCGTGTGATAGAACACAGGTCTCTGATAATGGAGTCTCCTCCTTTTCTGTTCATTCAACCTCTTTTTTTCTTTCTTTTTCCCCCTCTGTACCCTGCAGCTGTTTTTGTTCAGCTTGGTTTACTTTCCATCCAAAACTTTAGGTCAAATACAGACTTGTACCCGTTTCACAAGCACACATTACAATACGCTGGTGTGTTTACATTTCCTGCTCGGCCTCGCAGACAACATAACACTCCTGACACGGAGACTCAAACAAAGAACTTAAACAGAGCAGAGCTTGATCCAGCTCTCACCCCGGATCCTGACCCTGAGGTCAGTTTACAACTTGTCAGACCTTTAACCCTCAAAGGTTACCAGCGTAGTGTTGAAGGGCTATCCTAGACCAAAGAGATTCATTCAGCATGAATAAAGCATTAAAAATGGACCAAATTAGTCTAAGTCGACTGTAATTGTGGTTTTCAATATTAATTTGAGCCGTTTTGTGTATTGATTACAGTATGAATGAATTAATGGGAATATAAAATAATGAAGGAAATCCTTACTTTTAAGAAACCGTTAAAAGAGTTTATAAGATCCACAACATCGAGTAATCCGCCTTTTTTTTGTACATAGTGTTTATTAATTTACCTATGTTGTTTTTTAGCCATTTTCCTCATGTGTTTGTCATACTGTATTGTATCTGTGCTGTTTATGTCACTTGTGTGAACTGTGCTATTGCCTCTTGGCCAGGTCATCATTGTAAATGAGAATTGGTTCTCAATTGATTTTACCTGGTTAAATAAAGGTCAAATAAATAAAAATAAAAAGAGTTTACAAGATAGTAGACATTTTACATTAATTGACTAAACAATAATACATCTCTTTAGCAGGAGGCCTAACCCTCTTTCTCCCTCCCTCTGTCCCTTTTTGTATCCCTAGGGGCAGTACCGGCCTTCAGACCTCCTGTGCCCAGAAACCTACGCCTGGGTACAGATAGAGCAATGCCTTCCCCAGTTGGAGAACTCCCGCTACGCTCGCTTCAACCAGGATGCTGATGCAGGTACGACCATGTGACGCTCCACCGTGACCATCATTCATTTAACGTCTGAAACGGACTGACCTGCCACCTTGAGCTCCGTCTTCGAATCCTGCAGTTCTTCCTCCACGCTGTCTCTGAACGAACCCATGAATCTTGCGTCGGCGCCTGATCCCGTTTCACTGCGATGCTTGTTGAAATCTGTGGCCTTGCTCCGAGGAAGCGTGCAGTCACAGAGAAATGGTAAACAGAGGGCCGGCAGCTCTGATCACACAGTTCTCTCTCCCTGTGATCCTTCAGCTTGGTCAGAGCAGAGCCAGCACTTTCTTTATGGAAGGACCATGTTGCCATTAGATGAATAGTGATATATTTGCAAAAATAAACCACATGCAGAAGGTAGACTGGCAGACGCCCATCGCCGGGACTGGCGAGCTGAGAGATGGGGGCCAGGCAGCGCGTTTAATAGAGTGAGTTGGAGAGGAGAGTTTTGAATGATTTTCTTTTTTGCATGCATAGATGTTTAGCTAGAGGGACCGATGCATTTTCTATTTCCTTATTTATTTAATCGGTCACTGCTGAATTGATTCGGCATTTTTGTTGCTCTTGGTGGTTTTCAGTGAAGGAATTCCTGCGGCTCCCAGAAAAACCGAACGGAAATTGTTTGCGTCTGACGGCTCTGCATGCGGAGCAGAAGGACTGTAGGCTCACATGGTCCAGTGTAGGGCACTGATCAGCCTCGAGTGAAGAAGTTAAATAAGGTTTACTGTACATATGCTCTATGATAAGAGATGACTGGAGGTTATTGGTATGAGTGCACGTTGTGCATGGATTTAAACATACGCACATACATAATATGGATATTGCAAGTAGTTGTAACCTGAGTGGTTGAGTGTGCAGGGGCCAGACACTGATCGACAGTAATGGGAGATGTCAAGTAGACTAGGATTGATAGATGAAGGGTAAGACGTGGAGTAAATGAAGATTAGATGGAAAGAGAGAAGGGGAGGCGTGATGAAAATGATTTTATGGAGATTTGAAGTGAAAGGGAGGGAGGCTGGTGGTTGTGTGCTGGCACTAGAAGAGAGAGGTACAATAAAATGAGAGACAGATTGACAGGAGGGTGGAGGAGGAAAGAAGGATATGTGTTTCTGGGGAAAGTTTGTTTTCGTGAGGTCATACCTGGACTCGTGCCGTGCAGAGACCAACACAAAAGACAAAAGGCACTGATCAGGAGGCAACCTCCGGTTCTGAAAAGTGAAGCCAATGCGGAAGTGCCTTGAACTTGCATTATCTCTACTGGCCAGCAGGGGGCGACTCCTCTGGTTTCTAAAATAATTCTGATCGTATGGAAGTCTATGAGGAAATGACGCTACTTCTCACTGGTTTAAACATTGTAAACATGAGTTTATGGTCTCAATCGCTAGTTTCAAGTCTTCTTCAAAACAACACGATGCTCATTTAGTAAGTTAGGGTCCTATTTATTATAAAATAGATGATAAGCTAGGGCTACCACGGAGATGTCCGGTCTTAGAGTTGTCAATGTTGTCGTCTCACAACTTTAAGCCTTTGTGTTTTCAGTTTGTGAAAGTTAAATGCAACGGGTTGTGGGTGTTTAAAAATGTCTTATTCAGTGTTCCGTTGTACTTCGATCCAACCTCTTGTGTCACTTCTGGTTGCCAAAAATACAAGATGGCGTAGCCAAAATGAAGAACTCGAGCTAAATGGCATTCCCCAAACCAATGGGTGATGTTACTTTGACTACGTCCACTTTTCACATACAGTCAGAAATAAAATGTTAACACCTGTTTCAAGGAAATAAGGACTCTACATGTTTGATTTCATGGCTAGCTTTTCTTGTTGACTCAAGTGGTGGCGAAAGCAGGGGAAAAAAATGTAAACGACTATTATTGGGCTGGTCATTTACCACGTTGCCATGAACAGCTTATCCAGTGGTAGGTCTGACATTTTCTTGTCAGTCATACCACTAATCCCAGAGTGGGCACAAATGACTGAGGACCAGGTGGCGGTTTCAGAGTTGGCCCTTTTCACTGTGGCCCGAGTGTTTGTGTGTCTGTGGCTCTTGCGGAGCGTCCATCGCTGCGTGGACTGATGATCTTGGACGAGCCTGGACATTAGTTAAGGGCTGGCTTTACCGAAAGCAGTCTCATTAAATTTCCGTGCTGGCTGTCTTGATGTTTAGCTCTCAGATTGGTTGCCAAGCTGCGTGGTGCCAGACTGTATAGTGCTTATGTGGAAGGTTCGGTCTCCTCCAGAAATACGCCCAGTGGTCAGTCTGCAGTGTCATGTCAGGTTGGCAGCACGGCACACTGTTGAGGCCGGTGGCCCAATCCTAACTGGCAGTATATCAGTGTGTGGCGGCTCTGTGGCCTTACTAAAGACATGCTGCCATCTGTTTTTAAGTCCTGGGGAAGTCCTGACTGCGTGTAATGGTGTTGGAATCTCTTCTGCATTGTTAAGGCGGTAACTTTTATTCACCTTTTTTAAGATGCAGAAAAACGTGTCCATGCCTTTTTCTTCAGCAGGCTAGACTATTGTAACGTGTCTTCACAGGTCTTAGTAAAAAAAAAAATATCCGACAGCTGCAGCTCGTCCAGAATGCTCACGAACACAAAGCAAGTGGAGCACATCACGGCGGTCTTTGAATCACTGTGTTGACTTTCTGTGTGTCAAAAGATGGATGCAAAATCCTGTTCCCCATCTATTTAAGCACTAAATAGAAGCATCCGGACCCCTCAGGTCCGGATGCCAGCTACTCAAGTCAGGCCAGCTACTTTCAAATAAACTAGAACATTTGTATCTGTAACTATTTATTAGCTTGCTTTTGCTTATTGTTTTTATTGCTCTAATCTGTAGGTATTTATTTGCAATTTTTTTAAAGCTTGTCTTTATAAATATATTTAATGTATTTCTAAGGCCATTTAAAGCACTTTGAATTGCGTTATGTGTGAATAAATATCTAAAGATAAATTTGCAGTGCCTTGCCTTGTTTTAGTGTTTTGGAATAATGATATTTTGGCCTTTTTTGCTCACTGTGCGCTCATGAAATAAGAGAGTCATACTTATTGTATGTTTCTTTCTGTTGACTTACAACAGATTGTGTAATTTATCTCAAGCACATTCCTGAAATGTGTATCCATAACCCTATTAACAGAGTTAAGCTAAGTTATTGATGCATAACATGAATGGGCTACTGTGAGAAGCAGTATGTTACAAAGCTCGGTAGAGATTAGCGGTAGGATTGTAGGAATACACATATTTTCAAACAATTCATACTGCAAGCCCGAGCGTGTTTGACGCTGATCAAAAGACACCTTTGAGATGCTCTGAAGTATCTCCTGCTCCTTGAAGTCTACGAGTAGTTGGTTGAATGCAATATTACTTGTCTATATTACTTGCCAAAATAACAATTACACTTACGGTACATTCTCCTGTCATGTTCGTACACAGACTGATAATACAACTTGGAACGCTTGAAAGTGAGAGCGAAATTCAAACAATGTGTATGAGTTTACAGTGTCAGCAAATTCCCCATTAATTCCTTGAACTCCAAACCTCACCCAGGGGTGAAAGAGAATTAGGGAGGGTGGGGGTGCGTTTAGATTGTGGACCCGGGTGACCAAGTCACCGAGCTGCAGCCTTAATGAGGTGTGTAAAGACAGCTAATCCAAAGTTTACACTACTCTGTCCAGAGCAGGCTCACATTGATTACATGCCTGTTGCTGACACATCGGGGGCCCCAGCAAATGTACATACAGTATTTACACTCATACACACACACACATACATTCTACACAGCACATATGTGTTATCTCTCACACACTCATAATCTAGTGTTTGCTTGAGGGAGAAAGAAGTAGGGGCATTGCCCGCTCGGCAGGATAAACACTTAGAGAAGTGTGTGACATAAGTAGTCACCCCCAGGACCTTGAGTGCGTCCAGCAGGCGCCAAGCCAGACACACACAATTACATACTGCAATACACAAACTCCGCTATGCATTTAGAAAATATTGTTCTCATACGACACACACACACACACATTAACTTCTCATCAAGCCGATTGCATTCGAGGTCGACAGCATCTGTGCTTTCAACCATGCAAAGTGAGGCCTAAACATTAGTTGGGGTAGACGGCCTGACGGCGCCCACCGCCCACTTCACCATGTTTCTAGCTTTTACAGTTTACAAGACACCGAACCCTAAATTGCTCCCCGGGCGCCGCTCAGGGCAGCCCACTGCTCCCCAAGATACCAAGGATGGGTTAAATGCAGAGAATACATTTCATGTATGTATGTACTATGACAAATAAAAAGGATTTCTATTTCTATCTTTTTTCTATTTCTATCTTGTCTCGCTGTCAGAGCCACTTTGCTCTGCTCTTCAGAAGGCTTTCTGCTACTTAGCCCGACTTGTGCTAATGTTCCCATCCAGAGTGGAGGGGAGACGGATACCACTCCCAGATCTGCTGCACTTTTACTGCTCATTTTAACATTTAACATTAACAATGATAATAATATCCTTTTTAAAATCCAGGGGAATTCTCTGGTTGCTTTGTTCGCGGCGCGGAGGTCAAAATTCATGGTCGGCTCCAGAGATGCAGGGTCAAGCTGGACGGATGCGCTCTAACACAGGGGCTTGAACCCGGGTCTTATGGTCAAAGTGCAGTCTTCTTGGTCACTCGACTACACCACCATTTTGGCCTTTTTCTATTCAAGCGTCAGCCCTGCTTTGGATTTGCAACATTGGGTCATAGGAAGCGGTCATAACCCGGTGGCCTGCCTTTGACCACAGTCCGGTGTTAAGAGAGTGTTCTGAGAGTTGGAGGTGGATGGGAAGAGAGAGAGGGGAGCGTGGCGAGGTGTCAAGGCCCCGAGCCTCCGCTCTGACCCTCTCACTCCCTCACCGACCCTCACCACTCCTCTTCCCCCCCCCGACCCTTGAACCCCCGACCCTGAGGAGCCGCGACCTCGGAGCGGCGTGTCACCGAACGTCCGGTGGGCCTGGCGGGAACGGGGTCTGGAGCGACTCAACGTGAGAGGGTGGGGAGGGGCGAGTGAAGAAGCAGTGAAAGATGTTTATGTGAGGAGCGGATGTTTGGATTGCCTTGAGTTGGACAGAAAGAGGGAGAGAGAGAGAGGGCCATGCTCTGTATTGCTGTTGAGGTTAAACCGTCTTGAAGCTGCTCTCCGTTTCCTAATCTGTAATACGTCCTCTGCTTTATATCTTCACAAGGGGACAGCGGCGCTTTAGAGCCGTGTCGCATTTGAGTAAACAAAATGCGCCTCTGCATTACCGTTGTGCAAGTGGGCTGTCACACTGATGAAGAGAATGAAGGATGCACCTCGCATCTCAGAGAGACAACTCTGAGGGTTATTTAGGAAGCGTTGAACTTTTAACTACTTTGACTTACATCCCACCAGAAACTCGTAAATTCTTCATGGGCCATAATTACGGTCATGTGGAAGTTACATAACATGTTTACATCTTTTAAATCTCTCCCCCCCCCTCATGGCAAGACTTAACATACTGCTGAGTTTAAAAGTTTATATCAAGCATTCCTGAATTATGTGACTCAGCTGTTTTTTAGAGATGGGGAAAGACACGGTGGTTAGGGCATTACCGAGCAGGGAAATGAGGCTAATAAATAAAATATGAATCCACAAGGGAACTTTGTGAGAGAAAAAAAGTTGGAATATGAAAGTGTCTTTGGAGATTTTGGGGTGCTAAGGAGCCTCGGGGCTTCGTGTTGATAACGAGCTCCCTTCTTCCCTCCGGCTTGCTTTTCAGGTAGCGTCTGTGCTGCAGTTGGGGATATTCACTTACTGTCTCTCTACCTACCGACGCACGTGGCTATTTTAATTCTCTCAGATCGCAACTCTTTCCCAAAGTGCATTTCGTCTGCAGCGAAGTCGGTTGACTCATAGTCCTTTTAACAAGTTTCTGATCACACCCAGCCCACAAATAGTCACGCTTCAGCCCAAATGCCTCCCAGTGCTTTGTACTGCGGGGATCCCTTTCAACATCTTGCACAAGAGAAAATACTTGTTTGTGGCATTACATCACAGTTTAGCGGCGTGCTTCTCTGTTGTCTTGTTTTCCCAGTTTATTGGGTGATTAGGTTGGCTTTAGCAGACCTGTGACGAATATTTTTCGGAATTAGGCAGAAATATGTGCGCTCGGCTCACTCCCACCACCTGGGTGCTCAGCTGTGAGCCACATGGGTGTTGTCATGGGGAGCGGCAGTGGCGGGTGGGAGGCCCTGAGCGCTATTAATACCAAATCTAACTCGCTCCTGTTTGACTGATGTGTCGCCATGGGCCTGGCAAGCTCGTCCACTCCACTCCATAGCCCGGCCTGACGTTTATTTTCATCTGCTTCCTCTTAGCTAGGCCAGACCCAGGATTGCGCCAGACAGGACAGACTGGCTGAATGAAGCACTGTAGAGTTTCTAAGGGTGTACATTTCATGAAATAAAAAATTGGTTTAACAGCAGAATGCTCAGAGATGACGAGCTGAATCGCAAATTGATGAGGGGGGAGATGGAAGCATTTTAAGGGCAATTACAGGGACTAGAGCAGGGGCGTCCGACTGGGATGAGATACTTCTTGAACGTCCAGTGAATGCAAATGAAGGACTCCTCAATGATTAGAGCTGGGTTTTGAGACCCACTTGCATTCACACATTGTGTGCAGTGTATCCGGGTTCGCTTGGCTCCGTTGAAGCGGCCTGCTGTGCTGCCCCCTGCATGTCCTCTTGGCGCCGGCCTCGCACTGCTGGAGGCAGCTGTTTTAGTGTCAGAGAGCGGGTCATCTGGTTTTTACCCCCTTTTTTTTATTTTTTTCCATCCGACTTTCCAGAGGACCATTTGTAGCTGCGGAACACGCACACTGGAGAGATTAGCAGTGTTTTCACTGGTCTGATGGGAGCTGGCAGTGTACGACACGGGACCTAATGAAATGCCGAGAGTTTGGCGAGGCAGCGGGGGAGCAAGGCCCCGTAAACAAGGCCAACTGACTGGCCTGCTCACGCACCACCGTGACTCCAGGGTTAGGCAGACGGGGAATTAGAGCTGTAGGGGCGGGCGGAGGGGGGGGGTGCTCTCTGCTCCTCCAACAGCTTCTCGGAACAATGGCGTATCCTTGCCAAGACGCTCAGAGGTTAACTCATGAGAAGGAGGGGAAATAAGGCCAGTGTTAATTGTGCCTAATGTGTCTACTCTGCTCCTCATTACGTCCTCTCGTTTGTGTCCAGGAGACCCCCGTGTGCTGAAGGACGTGGGCAGAGCCCTGGTGCTATACAGACGGGCCGTGATGCCGTACGCAGCCTACTCCCGCAAACGCAAAGGCTCCAGCGACGAGACGGAGGTGCAGCAGTACGCCGACCTGGTGGGCCAGGTCTGTGCCGAGAGGATCTTGCTCTACCGCGCCTAAAAAAAAAAAAAAACACAGACGGCGTCACACCACCGCACCTTTTTATTATGTAACGTACGTCTGTTTCTGTGCGTCTCCGCGCCGTCTGTGAAAGTGCTTTCTGCTGCCGCTCCCAGTAGTCTCACCGCGCTCAGCCACGCAGAGGCTGGATCACCGCAGTAGCCAATCACTGTCTATGTATGTATCCATTCACCCATTGGCCTCATTCATCAGTTATGTCTCCTTCAACATTTATTTCCATTTTCCATGTTATTCTTAATAAATGAATCCTGCAGCATCTATTCTCAGTTTACTTTGTCTGCATCCTTTTGTTTTGATTTGTCTCCCTTCAGGGACCGGCCCCTTGAATGTAATTAATCGCTTTGATTTCTTTTTTTTCCAACCTCAATTCTTAAGTAGCTGATGTTCCTGGTGATGATGCTCACACAGGTGACAGCTCTCCTCTGAACTCACACAGGTTTAATCGTGTTGTCCTTTTGAATGTTCAGTGATTTTGGTTGTCAGTTGCTTCCATTATATCTCCAACCTTAACTACACCACGACATTAATTTTCTTTTCTTTTTTATCACTGGGTTTATTAGCAGCAACAAACTCACTGTTCTTAATGTTGTTGTCTCTTATATTTATAGCTTTATCTGATTTTTCTTTTAATATTCACACTGTTATGTTTGGTTAAGCCAAATAAATGGGTTGTATATTCCTTGCTTGGATTTTGTGGCTTTCATTTGCACGCTACACAATAATGCAACAATAAGGCATTAAGAGTCCTCTAGCTGGCACAAACTGCGTACACACTACTGTATGTGTACAAATATTCCCATAACAAAACACATGCACGCCCAGATATACATGCTTGACTTGAGACTTGTTGAATTGGGCCAACAGGTGTTGGATATTTGAGCCGGCAGAACACAAACTGCATCTCGCCCTCAAACCGAGTGTCAACAGCAGCTCATCTCTCAGCCAGAAGACGGGCTCGGCTTTTTTATTGCACAGATTTCAGATTCATCAGATACCATGGTAAGACTGTTGGCTCCAAAAAAAAAAAGTGTAAATGTTGTTTCTGAAGCCTCTTTTTGGGGTTTACACTAATCTCTGAAAGTTTCTAATGACGAGTGTCAATGTCAATTTAGAAATATCATCATGTTCATTTTGTATGCCTTCTTGGCGGCAACAGCCGTGGCTGCAGGCATTATGTTCTTCTTTTCTTTTGGTCCGTCTGGTCCTCAGGAAAGTTCAATTTCTTCAAATTTGGCACAAACATCCACCTGGACTCAAGGATTAACTGTGTAGACGTTGGTGGTCAAAGGTCGCTGTGAGCAATAACTCAAGAATTGAGTTTCACACAAATGTCTGATAAGATAAATTGATGAAGGGATGATGTTTTGGACGTAAAACTTGGTGGAGGCCTAAAACCGTGACGCGATAATTCTACACACACTCTTTCTGACTGTTGGTTCTTTCAAATCTATGATGTCCATCGCTAATAAATCAACTTCAAAATCGTCCAAAAGGCTGTCTCCTATAACTCAAACCCTTGCCTTGATAGTCATAAAACTCAGATTTCTTCTTTGTATTTATAAATAATCGAGTTGACTGTTATTGTAACATGCATAGTTACAGTGCAAATAGCAACTGTTCGACATTAACAGTGCCCAATAAATGTACTTTTTAAATCCTCCTGCACACATGAATGCATTAGTGAGGGGGTTAGCCAAGTTGACTCAGTGGGTTGCGTGTCCTATTCTTCTGGACGCTCCCCTAGAAACACACCTTCATGCAGCGAACTGAGAGAAAAGTGTAACCACACACTGTAAAAATGTCCGCCTGACCCTGGACTAGACTTGTATTTGAGCAGCAGCTCTGCTCTCCAGTGTCGCCCTGACCCGCCACCCATTCTGCCTGTCTGCACCCAATCACAAGAATACAGTGGAGAGAGTCAGTATCTCAAGTCTAAACTCAACCCGGGTTTAAAGAGCGGCCTGTGTCCTGGAGAATTAGAATGGATTGACAGGCTAATTCTCCGAGAAGGGAACACTGACGCTGGCTAGTGGCCCTGTTGGATTGACTGTTTCTTTCCCACATTAGGCATGCTTCCCCTTGGACTTAATGTGCACTCACACAGGCGCACACACACAAACACACACTCTTGGCACTGTCACAAGTAGTTAGTCTTGGTGGACGCCACACATAAGGACATGTGCCAGTGCTGTGGTGGACCTCTTTCTGTCAAAACAAGTGGCCCGGACCGGTCGGCTATTTTATAATGAGTCCATAATGCTGCAAGACGCAGCATGGCAGAGTTTGGACATTACCCTGATATATAATAGTCTCACTGCTCATAATTCTTATTAGGCATGAGGTCTGTACTGTCCATGCACTGCTGCTGAAATACCGTTCAGCCAAAGGTCAGCATTCACAGAATAAAGGGGGCTTAGAAAGAAGGCTTTATTTTCATGTCAGACACAGAGATGGTTTAAATATCGCTGTGGTTTATTTTAGGCTGTGTTGGTGCCAAATGAGGAGGGGGGTGTGTTGTCACTCTGGAAAATAAAGAGAGAGTGTGACCCTGTAGTGAGATAACCTGAAGAGCCATTCTTTTATTCTGAAGAAAATGTGTGCACTGAAAATTGCACACAATCTTAATATGTGTATCATTTGCATGAGAAATTAAAATTTCAGTTGAATAAGTTGTAGTGCCAGAATTAGTTGTGCATTGCCAATGGAATAATAATAATAGTAATAAAACGTGTCACTTGTTGTGAGGGCAGTTTAAATGTCACTATAAGGTCAAGTAAATAATGAAGCTATGGGTTAGAAGTATTTGTATATCTGTTCGGTTTCCTCCTCCTCCTCCTCCTATCCACTATCTGCTGTGGCAGTCTCCACACATGTATTGTGGCCAAGTGAAAATGCCAGGGGACCCACAGAGGAAAGAGGACGTGTCAGCGTGAAACAGTTTGGGAAGGAAAAGCTAGTCTGTCGACGAAGGAAAAGAAACGCCGTTTCTTGACGTATTTCCCTTTTTCCAAACGTCTCATCCAAACTGTAAAAAGGGAAATCATTTCAGATAAATATGGAATCGTATTCCTCAGCTGTTGACATGAATGTATCTCAGTGCGATGTGCTGCTTCTGTGACTAATATTTCATTTTGTGGTATATAAGAGGGAAAAGTGGGCTTTGGAAAAGAACAGTTATGCAGATTTTTTTTATTTTCTGTAATAATAATGTTCCCCTTCCAGTAGGAAAACAATGCTGACGCAGTTGAAGCGTATATGCTTCATCCACAAATATCCTCCGATATCACATCTACTGTATGTGAGCAACTCGGGGCCCCACGCAGCATCTGAAGGGCCCATTACATGACGCGGTCTTCCTGTTTGTAAATATGAAACGATCTGTAGGCAGTGAGCGGTTTGAGCCCTGTCTTCTTGCAGTACACACAAGCTTTGTTTCGTCATACCCGGGGGCAGAATGTAAACACTGCCTCTGCCCACAGTGTGTAGTGTGTGTAGTGTGTGTGTGTGTGTGTGTGTGTGTGTGTGTGTGTTTGCTCTTGCTGAGCGTGGGCTGCTTTGTTTGTATTAGCTCCCACTTAACAGTGTGAATTTACAAGTCTATTTATTTAATTTTTTGTATTATTCTCCCATGCCATGTGTTGTTTGTGCCGTTGCAACGCGGACGTGTATTATTGGCGCATGTTTGTACTGGCACCCCCCCAGACCAGCGGAAGCTCCCAGGCCAGAGGAAGTGCCGGGCTCCTTTGTGAACTAGGCCCCCCCGGATTAAGCGTATCGCACCCTAAATGCAGGCCCTTTCTCCTCAGGAATTAGCTGGGGGACGGGGCCCTGGGGCCCTGTCACCCACATCCAACACATCGTCACTAGGCCGCTCCCTAGCCTCCTCGCTAGGATACAGGACATGAGGGGACGCATTGTGTCCCTAGAGACAACGCTAAAGTGATTAGCCTGAGTTATTAGGGGAGCATGGAAAATGCATTTTGACACGGGGCTTCAAGTTGATCCAAATCGCTGAAAAATATTCACGAGCATCGGGTTGTCGCGTACATATGTTTAGCTGCAGGCGTGGAAGTCGAGAGTGAACTGTTTAAGCTCAGTCGGTTTGTTTGCAGAACAGTTTGAATGCATTGCATACGACGGTCAGAGTGATGTACAGTTCAGAAGGAAATTGAAGGGACAGAAGCACATTTATCTTGGAGATAGATTTGATTTATATTGATGGTTGCTCACTTTTACGATGATCAATGACTGAAGACTGGACAAGAACTTCAAGCCGTTAATGTAATGTACGTAATTACGTAAATGTAATAATTTGCAATATTTGACTACTTGATATGATTACACTTTTGTACTCGTTATTTACTTATATACATATAGTATATCCAGACAGTTGTAATTACTTTTCAGATTAAGAATTTGCATAAAAACATTAAGACAGGGGTTTCCAACCTTTCTCACTTCTACCCTTTGCTAAAATGACTTGACTTGATTTACACAGATGTTCTTCTCAGATGTTTATTTGTTTTTTGTTTCAGGCTCAACAAAACTTCTTAATATTTCACACAAAAAGCAAACAATCCAATGAATGAGTACAAACGTGTGTGAGGAACTTTGTAATTTCTTTTTTTCAACCCCATTAATCATCTCATGACCCTCCACTCTATATTGTCACTGTTTCAAGGCCTGACCCCTACATCTGGACCCACTGGACTAAACTAACTACTTCATACTACTTTCATTTTTCATACTTAAAGTACATTCTGCTACTAATATTTCTGTACTTTTACCCAAGGATTTAAAACGCAGGACCTTTGCTACTTTGTGGTAATTTTACTGAAGTAAAACATTTCGGCACATGAGGTTAAACTATAACCGAAAGCCAGCTTTGCAGAACAAAAGCTGCGGGGTAATTCATCAGTATGGAGTCATTGTGTATCCTTTAAAGGTGAACCAGGGTGCACAGGCATGAGAGGAGAGCCCCTCTGGCCTTAAACTGCTGCTGCGTCGGCATGGATACACAGACAATGGCCGCGGGAAGATAAATGTTGTCTTCATATAAAACCCCTCTGTGGTGTTAATGCTTCCCTCCCTACAGGTCTTTACCACATTAATGTCTCTCTTCTGTTCACCCCTTCATTGTCCTCTCTCCTGCTCCTCTGGCACAGGCTTGTGCGCCTCTTTCTCTCGGAGGCAGTCATACATATTCCCACTGGCATTAGAATACTAATGCGTGAGGGTGAATAGAGCGGAGCTTTCGGCGGCTGTGGGAGTCGACCCACCTCTCAATATGTGCGCTGTCTCTACTGGGTAATCTAAATCTTTTTTTGATTGCTCTCTCTCGCTCTCTCTCCGCTGCTTTTATGCCTCAATCTCATGTAACGCCCCCTCTCCCTGCCGCCTGTCCCCCTTCCTGCTCCTCCTGGATATGGGAAATATCATTTCCAGGGGTTATGGAACAGGTAGAGGTGAAAGTCACCACCGACACCGACCGCCTCCTAAATCTCTCTGTCACACATGAAAGCAAGCACAGGCAATATTTGCAGAGCTCTAAATCTTCGCTTGTTGAACGCGGCTCTTGTTGCCTGTTGAGGGGAGTGCTTGGCATCGTCCCGGCAACCTGCTGGGTCTGAGGGGGAGCTGGAGGAGAACAGAAAAATGTCTGTTTGATTAAGATTATAAAATGCTGATATTGATGGCCTACGCCGGCTACATCGCTCCGGCCTGGAGAGTGAAGTCGGAGCAGAGACAGTGATCCCTTTTTTGATAGAGAAAAGACGCTATCTAAATTTCCTCCTTCACTTCCACCTCGTTTCATGTTATAAATGCAGTTGGCCCTGAAATCCAACCAATAAAGAAAACAGTCTTCACCTCTAATAGTTTATAATATCTTAATAAGTCACTTTCCCACCACTAACGGTTGTTTTTTTAGGATTAGGTTTCACCCTATACTTATAGGGAGGTTCCTAGTTGTCAAAGTGGCTAAAAAGGGCTTAGTTTCACTATAGCACTGCAAATTGTACACAAGAGTTCATGGATTTATACTCACAGCATGGTGGACACATGCACTAATATTTTCATAAAGTTATATGGATGTGAACGGCCTATAAACCTATAAAAATATATAAATCACTGGAAGATCGTTTTTCAAAACTACATGTTCTACCCCCACAGTGTTATACAGCTGTACAGCATCCCCTCCTCCCTTTGTCTCCCCTTGTCCCCCAGTTAGAGAATCCTCTTCACATGAGCAGCCATTCCTGATTAGCCACACATTTGAGAAATGCCAGAAATGTTTTATGCGCCTTGTCTCAGGAGCAGTCAGATGTCCATGCCGGACGGATACGGGCTATGGGTCGGGGCAACCATTTATTTTCGAGGTTGAACCCTCAACCAGCTTCTGCTCCTCTACGATGTTGCCAGGAGTCATTTTGTGAAAGAAAAACTGATGTCTTTCTCCGAGTAATAAAGATGAGCGAACTGAAATGAGTCCATCATTAAGGACCAGACCACCTGCACTTCAGGCCCCGACAGCCCGTGAGACCATCGAGCCATTTGTCGGAACGCTTAACTGAACAAATATTTTTATTTCTGGCAATAAAGTGGGCACAGGCCGTCAAACTGCCTGGCTCGGGACGACAGTGGAAGAGTGGAGCTGCCTTTATGATATTATTTTTAATATGACCCCACCATTGTGCGTCGTCAGTCAGTGTGCTCTCAAAAACACTCCGGAGAATAATGTGAAACTATGTAAATCTATTTAAAATGTCAAGTACTGAGGGTTCAGGTAACAGCCAATACATCAATATAAACCACAATTGTATTAAATACTTTGGTCGATGTGGTTTGCTTAGACAGTGTGCGTAGAGTGAGAATTCTTGTCTGGCTTTTGACTCTGTGGTTTCTGCATGGCGCCCATAACGTCGAACCAAATAAGGGCCTGTTGCCAGATATCATGCTCAATGCAAAAGCAGAGCCTTTGAGCCATAAGGAGATAGAAGGAGAGATCCACTGAATCAGAAATCCCCCCGTGGCACGCAGCATGGCCTGCTCTCATTGGTGGCCCGCAGAGCCTCACAGAACTACACATTGCAGACTTTTCTGACGCATGAACGGGGATGCACTGACTATTTCTTCCTACCAGCACTCAGACAAGTAAAAAACAGCTACATTAAGTGGAAATATCTCACTACTCATTTCTTTGACATTGTTCTCCCAACATTCGACTCTGGGTCACTGCTTTTGAGAGACAGCTTGGGCCAAAGTCCCTTTCAGCAGTGATTCAAAGGACGCTTGCTCGGGTCAGCATATGAGGCCGCAACAAGGAAAGTTGTTGGCAGAAGGTATTTCTCAGAAAACATCCCCTCCGCTGGTTAGCAAGCCACAAATCCCTGCTTTGGCCAGAGGACTTTTGCTGAATGTGCAAGAAAAAAAATGGGGCTAGCAGATGAGAAAAAGGGAAGAAAACAGTGGGCCGCCATAGAAATTAAAGGCAGATTCTGTACGTATGATTTTTACGTTGAAAAATGAAAAAAGAAAGGAGAAGATGAAAAATGGAGAGAAATAAACATCATCGGGCTGGCAGGGCCCCCTTGTTTCATTTGGCGAATTGAGGCTCAGTACCATTACAGCCCAGTCATTACCCAGGAATCCAGAGTTAGGGAAAAGAAAACCAGGTCTTTCCTTCCTCTTTTTCTTCCTCTCTTTCACTTGGTTTCGCTCAGCCTCTACATCCTATACTTCTCTTTGCTCTTTTTCTGTTTCTCATCTGCTCCTTTCCTCGTCTTCTTACTCGTCTCTCTCTGGTTTGTTCCCACTATCTGTCCTCTGTCTGTTCCCCGTTTTAAAGACATTCAAATAAACTTACTAGCCCTAAAAGACCCCAGCATGCTGCACATAGGGACTAGTTCAGCCTGTTTGGGGTCTTCCGAATAAGTCTACTGTTAGTGTGAGGTTGGACTAAGAAAGGTTCTCAAGTACGCCACTTTGAAAAAGCACAAGATAATTTGGGGTTAGCGTTTATGAGGCACTCTGGCGGCCAATACTGTAATATTAAGAATAATATAACAAAAACCTGATCTGCAGAGCTGTGGGAAAGGAAGTGTTTTGGTTTCTGGTCACGTTATTAGTATTATTCTTCATGAAATGGGCTCCTTTCTGGTGGGAATGAGGAGCCTCAGTGTGAGCCCACGTCGGTCTGTGGCCTCTGGGTTTTACTGTTCAGTAAACAGAGCAGGGAAGAAGATGGTCTCCGCCACACATGTCGAAAACCCGAGAAACTTCAGCTCTTGAATCAAAAACGTCTGTGCAGGAAAGCTCTTGGAGCCCACTGCCAGCTTCACCACACAGGATGAAGCAGCTTGAAGTGAGGGGGGAGGAGAGGACCGTCGAGGTGGGGAACACAAATTGAGAAGCGGGGTGAAAGAACATTTTTCTTTTGTTCGCCTAAGACTTAAAAAACTAAATAAAATTGCAGCCGTATGCATATCACAGTTAAGATTTTGTGTCTCCTTTTTTTTCCAATCCAAAAATGTATAATGATAAAAGTAATTGGTGTCATTGGATATAGAGACAGATGGAGGGAGATACGCAGAGACAAAGACAGAAACAGTCATGCGTGACTTGCATTATCCCTGATCACCACACTGGAACCAGGTTGTCGTCTTTTGTGGCAAATTACCATAACAAACTAGTCACCGAAACGGGAAAGAGATATTCTCCTTTTGAGATAACACGGCATGTGTCTCTTTAAAAAAATAAAAAAAGTTCTTGAAGTAGTTTGCGTGTTAGTGTGTGTGTGTGTGTGTGTGTCTGTGTCTGAGGCTGGCCCTTTAGATTATCTCATCTTCTGACAGAAAGACTCCTCGTTCCCTTCCATTAGTTTCCTCTTAATTCTCCTTGGGTTCTTGTAAGCAGCTGGCTTCAGACAGGGTGAGCTGAGTGGCTGGCCGCTCAGGCCTCTTTCCATCACGCTGAGACAGGACGGGGCCTCTGCTGGCTGGGATACCCGGCCCTCAATGAAGGGGTGAGGTATGGGGCTGCGGTCATGTACCTGCAGGGTGTCGGGTGCAAACCTGGTAACATGTTTTCTTCTTCTAATAACTATATCCTTTTGGGAACAAGCAAATGATTCAAACAAAAATATCAGCAGTCACAAGTTTCTAAATAAAGCAGTATAAAACTATGCTTCCTTGGAAATATATTAAGTTATCCTTGCCAGAACATAAAACAAAAAAAGTTAATTTCCAGAAAAAGGTTGGCATTGCACACATTATTGCAGCTGTGACAAAGCTTGTTTTGTCTTCACTATCACAGCAAGCTGACAGCAAAACCATAGTAGTAGTAATAGTATGTTGAAAAAAGTTATAATAAGGTCAAAACAGGACACGGTGCTGTCATGCTGCCGCTTTCAACATAACTATTACTACTATTACTCGCTTTGCTTTCGCGTTTGGTCCGTGCAAACCAGTTGTACTGCTGTAAAATGGTAAATGGACTGTACTTGTACAACGCTTTTCTAGTCCTCCGTCCACTCAAAGCACTTTAACACTAAATGTCATAATTCACCCGTTCACACACTGATGACACGGGCTACCATGCAAGGTTCCACCTGCCCATCACGACTAACTAACCATTCATATAACATTCACACACCGGAGGCACGTTTTGGGGTTAAGTGTCTTGTCCAAGGACACATTGACATGGACTAGTGGAGCCGGGGATCGAACTGCCGATCCTCTGATTAAAGGACGATCCACTGAGCCTGTGATAAACCGTTTCCAATTAGCAGAGTTTACAGAGCACCATGTTGTTGAGTCTCTGTCTAAAACACTTTCACACTTAACTGGATCCTAGCTTGTCCTCCGAGGGAGTTCATGCTCTGAAATGATCGTACAAATGATCGTGACTTAAATTATCACGCAGCAAGGGAAACAAGTGACAACCATTTGTGAAACACATTAGCCCTTAAACTTTGACCTGCTTCGTTATTTTTGTATTTAGTTTCTTACACTCTACAATCTTACACTAATTGTGAGCATTGTGTTTATTATCAGCTGTCTCCTTCCTGCCCATCCGCCACGACCTCTTTCTTTCCTTCTGATGTTGTTCATGAGCCTGAACACTTCGCTAAGCGCTCATCCACAGGTGGCGTTGATGTTCTTTAATATTGAACGATCAGAAAAGAATAACACGTGTGATATAAAATAGCAGGTTACTTCTCGCCATGTTTCCTGACTGACATCGTAATGCAAAAGAAACTCCTGTGATTCCTGTCGCTTTCCTGCGGCTTCTCTTCTTTTACATCTTGTCCTCCACATGTCTTCATGGAGCAGATTCATAAAAGAGAGGAGCAATCGTCCGGGAAAAGCTAATTGACGTCCCCACGGTTTATAGTCTATGGCTGCTTTTATTTTTGATCAAACAGTCATGACGTGCAAACGAGGATGCTCTGTAACAAAAACAACGCTTTACAAGCTCTGCCAATGGTTTGAAATAGTGTACACTTCCTGTCTCTTAAACGGGCGTGGTAATGACATGTTTGCCTCTCCCTCCATACTGCTCCTACTCCCCTGAGCTACAGTATGTGCTCGAAAAATGTCATTTTAGTGTCAGAATGTTCAGAAAACTGTGATTTTTTTTTCAAATATTTACTTTGGTAATGACCGTACTAGCCACTACACCACTGTGCAGCCCTAAAGTCCTGCACAGTAATGACTTTTTTTGTATACATATACTCTCCCAAATTGTAGAAAGTTACCCAATTTTGACAAACTGTGGACGCCATATATGCTGGTGCGAATATACACTTTGTAACCTAAGCTACTGTCCAAAAATAAAAAAAGAATATACAAAAAAACTGTTGTATCCTGTTGCGTGAGCAGATCCCGAGCTAACAAAAGGTCTGTTTTTCTCTCAAACTATGGTACCATCTCCAAATTCTGATATTTTTTATCATAGGTGAAAGGTTTGATATAGTAAATGATTTTGAATATCCTGATCCAAATTTTAATTTCAAGAAACATGTTTAAAAAAAAATGGTAAAAACCATAAATTGCAACTCGTCAACAATAGGTGATGAGTGAATGAAAGAATAAACGGGAATGAATCTTCCCCTTGAGAACACTCTTGTGTTGGTTAATAAGAACTGAACAGTATAAAACCCCATCGGTGCCAAATTTAGCAAACACTAAATATCCTGTGATGTCGTAGGACACAGGGCTGTGCTCCGAGCCTCCTGCCAGGAGCATCTGTGTCATTGTGCCAGAGGGAGGGTGGCATCAGTGTCAGTCTTTTCACACCAGCCACCATCCCTTGTTGGTAGATTTAGCATGGTGCTTTCTTTCTTTTCAGAGAGTCTGGAGGGCCAGAGGAACAGACAGAAAGAGACCCTGTTTAAGACTGGACGAGGTGGAGTCACTGGGCAGCGTGCCCATTTGCTCTCCTCTCCTCCTCCCCCACGGACAAGGGGCAAATGTGTGAGGCTCAAACTTTTGTCGGTCATGTTAGTGAGTGGCAGGCCTAGACCAAATGGTTTGTAATATGTGTGTGTGTGTGTGTGAGGAGGAGGGGGAGGGAGGGCGGGCGGGGCTTGTCAGTCAGAGAGGCTGACAGACAGGCGGGCTGTGGGAACGGGTGACAGAGGCCATCCGAGGCCTTCATGGGCTAACTTGGGGGCCTTTTATGGGTTTATCAAACCGCTGACCCCCCATCACCCCGTACACAGGAAACGCTCTGGCAGATGAATGGAGAGATCATGTCAATGTGGAGGATGGGCCATGGGACAAGAGGCTGGGTGGGTATGAGTCATGTGGAGGGGGAGATGAGCACAGGGACGTGTGGGTGAGCTTGGTAGGTTGGGATGGTGAATCTTAGAGGAAGGTTTAGCTCATACCGCTCTCATTTTAACATCATAAATAGAGAAATTCATCCAACTTAAAAGCTTAATAAAAAAACAGGAATAGTTTAGTGTTCTTGCCAATAATAAGATGAGCATAAAGTTGAGCACAAAGACTGGAAACCGGGGAAGACAGCTAGCCTGCCTGTGTCCAAAGGTAATACAATCTTCTCATCTCGCGCTTGGCAAGGAAGAAAATAAGTACATTTTACAACATGTCAAATTATTCTTTCAAACTACTCTTTGAGATTAAACGTCATAAAAAAAATGTTCCTTCTCTTGAGAACATGGAGCAGTCTTCATGCTGCAGTCTGCCAGATACTGAGCTTGAGGCTAACTGTGCGAGTCGATGCTGATCTGCTTAAAACAGTCTTTTGTCGTGTCTCTGCCTCAGCCCGGCAGTTAAGTACACTATTGGTAAACAGATCATGTAGCATTGCAGCAGTGAAGCGAGCAGTCGCAGACAGATGCGCTGGATGATAGAGAAGGATGGCAAAAGTTAGCAAGAGGGAGGGGGGGGTTATGAAACGAGAAGGGGAGAGAATGGGAGCTCCAGTGTGCCATACAAACATTACATGTAGCATCCAGTGTGGGGCCTATGCCTGTCACGATGAAATATCTGCAATATCAGACAGAGATTTTAATCGGTGCGTGACTTTATAGTTCATCCCTCCACAAATCTGTATACTGTAAATCCACTTTTTACACAAACTGCTTTTTATCAACCTTCCATATGGGAGTTTATCACAGAGCATATCTCACCCAGAGACAGATATGTGAAAGAATAACATGAGAAGTGGAGCTGAACATCAATCTTCCCGTTCAAAGCGCGTGGAGCTGAACACATTTATATGAATCTGACCTGTGACCTCTATAACTGAGTTTAAGGGCAGTGAAAGTGAGCTGCCTGCCTACCTCTACTCTCTCTCTCTCTCTCTCTCTCTCTCTCTCTCTCTCTCTCTCTCTCTCTCTCTCTCTCTCTTTCCCCCTGTGTCTGGGTTGGCTTGGTCGATGCTGGGCTGTCTAGATTTAAGGCCAGGGCCCCTGTACTCTGCGTCTGCGTGTCTGGGTTCGGGTGTCCTCCTCTATCCAAGCCAGCTTATTTATGACCTGAGCCATGGCTGTTGGGCCAGGCTTGGAGAGGAGGGGAGGGGAGGGATGGAGCACTGCGTAACCCCAGTGCAATCTGCACACACAAGACCTGACTGACACACATCTGCACAAAACACACACAGATAAGAGATGGAAATATCTCCCATGATCTCATATCAGAAACTTTGAGTGCTATGCTCAAAGTGGACCACTTTCCCTCCCTAATATATGTTCTCACCCCTTTCTCTCTCTTTGTCTGTTTTTCTTTGTCTAGTAATCACCTTCGGCAACTATTTGAAAGAATGAAAGAAAGAATGAAAGAATTTATTTCGATCAGCAAGAAAAAAAGAAATATATATATACAACCAAAAAGAAGATAGATACCTGTGGCTGACCGAAAGGGTTAAGGCTGAAGCTATCTAGCTTATTTCAGGGTCATGGCCCAGGATTTACCCTAGAAGTCATTTCTCTCAGCCCTTCAAATTGTGTTTTTTTTAACACTTATGTAAGCAGACACATAACAAAACACATTTTTTAATACAGCCACACCAGATGAAAGAGAGGGAGTGTTGCGCAATATCTATACATCGCAGTCTTCTACAGTGTGTTTTCGATTATGCTACATTGTACACATTTTTTATATTTACTACACGAGGAAGCATTTCCCCCTCTGGTTGGAGCCAACATGGTGGATCAGGAAAATATCAGCAGGTCTGGCTGCCAGGAGAATCAATTATGTGACGCCCCACATTGCTTTCATTTTCTGCCCCATTTCAGTTGACCTTTGAGACGTTCAGATGGAACATTTTGAACCTTAAAGCTTTATCTTATGAGAGCAGATATATTTTCAATGCTGATGGTGTGGCGATATATCAAAGTCCTGCTTCTTTTCTTACCTTTAAGGTTCTGGAGCCTCTCTAAATTTGGATTAGAGAGGATACAGCTCAAAAACTGGATCCAGGTGAAGGCCCTCGCTGCTCTTATGTGTTCTTCATTTCATCCCTCCCAGCTGTTTTTTCACCCTTTGCCCTATATGTAAAGCTTGCACTACCTTACATCACTGCTCAGTAATCTCTGTAGCAGTGGGCTATACACTATGTTTGAAAGGGAGAGCCAGGGGTGTTGCTGCTGACTTTCCTCGTTTGGTGGACATGTAAAAAAGAAGGTAGGGATAAGAGAGTCCTTCGCTGTACCTTTTTTTTAATTTTTTTTATTCGCCCTTCCTTTTTTGTGGTTAAATGCCACGGAAAATTGGACGGCCGGGCAAATCAGAGGTGGATGTTTTCCCCGAAGCAGAGCACGGATGGAGCACATTCCAGGGGAAAGCTGTGTAAATCCCTCCATTGATTTGGTGCGAAACCCTCCTGACCTCTGGAATACATTAGCAGATTAGCCATGGAGGCCGTGTGCACACAGCTCTCTTAGCTCAGCCGCCAGCCTATTCAGACTCCACGCCAGCAGCAGTCTACACGTGGCCCCCCAAACACAGAGCCTGCACCAGGGGCAGATGGGCCCTCACCCGCTCTTATACTCCCAAAGCCCAATTACAACTCAGTGTGTGTGTACTTCATGTGTATTGACTTGGAGTTATGTGCACATTGTTTGCTTCATATATGTCTTGGAGTGGTGCAGCAAGCTCTTAGCGCGATTACTGAATTTGAAGTGGAAAAGTTTTGAGCTTTCTTTATTCACTTAAGATACTCCTTAACCCTCATTTGCTAGTGTCAGACTCCCTTTTTTTTTAAATTGATTTACAAATTGATTTTGCATCGCACCCAAACACACTCAAACACACACAAACACAGCTATCTGTGATCGATTCATGGAAACATTACAGTATGATGTCTTATTACAACTGTAGCTGCATCATCTTTTCTATGTCTTAATGGCTGCATTATGCCGTGTGTGTGTGTGTGTGTGTGTGTGTGTGTGTGTGTGTGTGTGTGTGTGTGTGTGTGTGTGTGTGTGTGTGTGTGTGTGTGTGTGTGTGTGTGTGTGTTTTGCGAGGTCTGTGGTGTGTTTCGGGGCTTTCTTTGGTAGAGCCTCATAGCTTGCAATAGGAAATGCGGCCAATTCTTCATCGCATCCAGCTTGAGACACCAGTGGTTATGTGTTTCTGTGTTTGAAGTTGGGAACAACATAATGCAGGTAGGATAGATTATGTTTTAACACAAATTTATAGGACCCTAAAAGCTGAAACCCTCCAACTAAGGCTGTAAATCAATGAGCATAGGGAGAATCTCTAATTTGGTCCTGTTGTTCTGAACAGTATATTGGTATTATTAACTTTTACCAGACCCCAAATGTGAATCTGGTCGCCAGCTTTCCCATTGTATTGCAACCTTTGGACATGTGCTTTTCATAACATTGTAAGCTCATATAAAAGCTAACAGAGTGTTAATGGATTGAGCAAGTGGCCATTGACCTGGCATTGTGAACGTGTGTGTTTGGATGCATGCGTCTTGTTTGGGGTGAGGGGTGGTGCTCTGGGTCAGGGGGGGACAGGCATCATGGTCACAGGCCACGAGGCCCCCCTCAGTGGGGACACATGGCCCGGCGCCCCGCGACAGACCCCCACACCATAGGCAGGCGGTTCACCCACCAGCCGAGCAGCCTGACGCCCAGATGGTGGCTCCGTCTTCTAGCGTGAGGCCGGAGAAATGAATTCAATTCATCTGTCATCAGTGTGTTCTCTGTTTGTTTTCTCTGAAGACTGAGTGATACACAGGCCTCTGGGGAAAATAAAGACATGGCCTGCTCTACTGTACTGTACTCAACTCTTTACTGCTATCTTTACTCAAACCACCCTTCCACACTTTATTCCTTGTACCGTCTATTATTATACTATACTCTACTTTACATCTTACTCACAACACCCTCTCACATATCATTCTCTACAACTGTACTGTATTTTATTCTACTCTACACTACCATTCTCTATTACCGTAAAAACCGGGTTATAAGCCGCTACTACCTTCGGTGGTTGTCCCCGCTGTAGCAAGCTAGCGCTGCTGCTAGCTCCCTGCTGCTGCTGCAAGCGTTGAGCCGGGGCTGGTCCCGCTACCTTCGGTGGTTGTCGGGGAACTAGCGAGAGCTAGCGGAAGTTAACGGAGAGCTAGCGGAAGTTAGTGGGGAACTAGCAGCAGCGCTAGCTGGCTACAGCAGGGAACTAGCGGGGACACCCACCGAACGTAGTAGCGGCTTGTAACCCGACTTTTACGGTATATTCTATTGTGCTGCTTTTACTGTTTTGCACTTTACTCTACTTATCTGCACAGTTACATGTTACACTGACATTTACTGAATATTACTCCCCATTGTGTTCTACTCAACTATACTCTATTCTACTCTCCTCTTTTTACCTCCGTACAACTGAGGAGGTATCAGGTAGGTACAAATCATGAGTTTCAACTGGGTAGCATGCATCGCTACACTGCCAGTTGTAAACATGCACACAGAAAAGGATATCTGATGTTCCACATAACAATAACAATAACCACATATTTAAACATCCTCTCTGTTCGATAGCATTGTGGGCAGCTGACAGTCACTGGCTGACCACAGGGAAAATGTTACAGATGGGAGAATTTGATCGTATGCATGTCTGTGCTGCTGCAGAGGAGTAAACAAGTTCCTCGTCTAGACTGGCTGGGGGCTGTGATGGTGGAGCACAGAGGACGCTCAATGAAATACACATGGCACACATGCCACCACCACACGTTTACCACCGAATTAGTTATCGCGACGAGACATCTCCTCTGCACAGACAGATTGATGGAGCATAAAACGTCCCAAACAATCAGATAAAAATAAATCAATAAATCAAAAAGGCTTCAATTTAATCTTAAACGGGGTTCTCTTATCTAAAGGTTAGGAGTTTGTCCTCCCACTGTTTTAACCCAGCGTGGTTGAGAAGTTGCCCTATTTGTCATGCCTTGTATGAGTGGATTTCTTCTTTTCCCGCGGCTAATCTTTACACAGTGATTGATTTGGCACTTCGGAGTAATGCTACATAAACAACAACTGATCAGCACCATTAGCACATCAACCCTCAGAACAGCTTCACTCTGCTAGAGAACAATCTGGCTGCTCTGTTGGAAGGCAGAACAGAGAGCCCAAAGGTGCCGTGTTTTCACGCCACCTTTGATTTACGCCTCGTCTCCGGCTGAACCTCGCATGGGTCATGTTCCCTTTCCTCCTTCTCTCCCCCCTTGCTCCCAGCCTTCCCTCCTCCCTCCTATTCCTATTTCCCTACTTATTGGTATTCTTCCCTTTGCTCCCATTTCCCTCAGTGACTTTTTTGTCTCCGTCTTAAGCACTTAAGGTCTCTCAGGGAAAGAAAATGCTCCTCACACTTACATTCGTACAGAATCTTGAACTAAGCGCTGCATTTGAGAAGGGGTGTGAAACTTAAACCCTCCCCCCACCCCACCTCTGTGGGTTTTTCTATGCTCTATGGTCCGAGGTCACCAGCCCACTATGTCTCAACCTATCAACCCCTCTGACAGGACCGTATTGATTGTCAGCCTCATGGGGCCTATGGAATAACAACAGCGGTACAGAAAAATATTATTTGTGCTTTTTATCTCTCCAGCTGAGGCAACGTGACAGGATGTAACATTGTGGAAGGAAATATTAAAATGGTTTTCAACAAATATGACAGATAATGGTTATGGTTTGTATACATGACAATAGCTTCCCCGCCCCTTTGGCCCCCTTCTTCTCGTCTTTCTACCCTTTGGCCTCTTTCTCTTCTCTTTGTCCCCTCCTAAATGTCCCTGTCTGCCCCCTCTCTCTTCTTCCACCCCCACTTAGTTTTCTGTGAGGGATCATGGGTAGTGTGTAGCATGGCCAGTTGTTTGTTGTCACTGTGAATTACGGCGACACACTAAAGGAGTGACAGCTCGTGCTGGGTAGCACAGGCAAGGTTGAGATGGGTGTTTGGAGTGGGAGGAGCTTTCCCCTGCAGCTTTACTACGGGCTTAGCTCTGCAGCCGGGGGAGGAGCCAGGGGAACGGCGTTCAGTGTGAACGTCAGGATTCTCAAGGATCAGTTTACAAGGTGTGTCTCCTTTGACTTTCACTGTTACAGTAATTACAAGCTGAGGTTTTCCCACACAGCAGGCATACCATCCCGTCACAAGAATGCAGCAGGCGGTTCATAATGACGGTTTAGAGTAGGTAGAACCAACCAGTACAAAATTTATGTACACATAAATTATTTTGGTAATTGTTGTCTTTAAATCAACATAAACTGTAATTAATGACATTCATAAATAGTGTGCTAATGATTTACAGATCAATGATAAGACATTAAGGATTTTTTTTTGTTGCTCCACTTTGTGTACAACTTATTTGGCTGGTGTAGGTGGCAAGAAAGCTTTCTGGAAAACATCTGCAATTTAATGTATTAACAATATAACTGTAGAACTCATGGTTTATTACAATGTACATAATGAATACATTATTTCTTCTTTTATAGCTGCAGTTAGAAATTATTTTCGCAGGGTCTTCCAGATTATTTAAAGATAAAACGACAAAGGAAATTATGATGAAAGAGGACAAAAGCTGACGTTTTTGTTGTTGTTGTTGGTTTTTATAATCTGGCACCCAAGAAGTTGTTCTTCCAAATGGCGTATTACTAATAGCATTAATACATTATTTATTGTCCGTTAACAAAGCCACTAGTTACAGCTTGGAGACCCCCTTATAAGGCATACCTCATTAGAAAGTGGCACACACTAAACTAAATCAAATCCTTTACTGAGAAACATTTTATTACATCTCAACTCACAGATGTATTTCTTTGCTGCTCTCTGTACTTTTCGACACAAACCACATTTACAATTCCACCATTCTTTGAACAACTCCCGCTCTGTTGGAACAGTTCTGCACGTTGGCCCCATCCCATCTTTCCAGAGGGCTCTGATCATGATTGATGGAATATGCACTAACGGGGCACCCAAACTGCTAAGTGCTTTGAGAGGAAGTGTAGCATTCAGCCTGATTAATTTATTTGTACTGTGCAGTTTTCCAACGAGTGAAGTGGACATTCATCGACACATGTTCATGCATGCACGTCTGTTTACGTGATCGTAATTGTAAAGACTTTTCCCGGCAAGCCTCCAAGGTTGGTGTAGGTATAATCTTTGATATAAATGAATGTAGTCAATAGGCCTTTTGTCTTGAGGGTAATTCAGTTCTGCAGAGGAGTCTATCCAGGTGCCTTCATAAGACCTTGGTTATTTTATAGGCCTATAGTTTTTAATCTGCCCTGCTTCACACAGCTCAGGGTTTCTGCCATTGCCGTGAGCAAGAGGACGGGAGGAATATAAATGGGTAGATGCTGACAGATGTGTTTTTTAGAGGATGCCATAATTCAACGCCGTGATTGGAAATTGCACCTGCAGAACAATGTACACAACAATGTAAATCTGTCAGCCTGTGCTCCGGAGGTGGGCATGCTCCAACCTGAAGCCGCTTGCTCACAGTCGCTCCTCTGTTACTGAGTACGGGAAACTGTGTAAACAGCTGGGGAAAACCAAATGCACACAGAGAGAGAAAAAAAAGAGTGGAAATCTAAGTTTGTACTTTCTAAACTTGTATTTTGAGAGTTGTGGTGCTGTTACGTGTGCACAGGGGTTGTTTGTCAGGATGTGGGATGTAGAGATGTTTAATGAGACATATATCTTGGTCACTTTCCCTTTTCTCCCTCTATCTATCTCTCTCGATGTAGTGCAGAAGCAGCTTGAGGGGGGTCAAAGGTCAGGGCCTTGGCGAAGAAGTGACTCCTCAGGAGACCGCTCAGCTTAAATTAGGCCTCAGATTGGCCTTCACGGTTAAAATAGTTAACCTCAGCTCAACCTCATCATCTCTTAAGAAAACATATGCTTTGCCTCAATGCCATAGTCGCATCTCAACAAACTCTGTCAACCACACATGGGGCAAACATGCCCACCGACACGTATCTAAACATCTCCTGGATGAACAGTTTCTTTCAAAAAAAACATATTAGGACAGAACAAGAATAATTAGGAACTTGAAACCAAATAATACATGTTGGAGCAATTTTGTTTAATGCACCCATAACTTACTTCTCGTGCCCCTGCCACTGGCCAGAGCAGTAAGCAGAAAAACAATAAACACAGTCGAATGTGGGAGCGGGGAATGGAAAACAGCACCAGGCCAAGGTCAAGTCTATAACTGCCGCCCTGCGGAGTGATTTAGGTGCTGTGGCCAGGGAGCTCGTCCAATAGCAGCTGAGCAGTGTGACTTAGGGCGGGATGGTAGAGGTGTTGAGAGCCTTGGCAGTAATGACTTGCTGATGACATCAGGACATAGAGCAGAGTCTTTTCTCTGCCCAGGGGTTAAAGGTCAGACAGCCCATTCACGGACCTTGTGATTTATTCCATGGGCCTCCCTCGATCTATAATCACAATGAAAGCTATGTGTATGCTGGGAATGCATGACTCTCTCTGAGATGGGCACTACAGAGCGACCCTAAATACTTTCGGTGTGTTCCTTCAGCCGTCTATTCAATTCTACGATGAGCGTTCTCTAAATATTAGCCAGATGACAGGCTGTGCTCATCTTCAAATGGTGTAGAGACTCTCAATAGAAAACACCTACTTCCAAAATGCAGTGAAAGTCCTTTAGAAACCCCACTGCCTAGAGAGTCCATGAGGACATCCTTAAAGATAGCATCAAAGCAGCTGACAGTGCTTGCTGGTAGAGCAGGAGAATACAGGTACCACAAAGCACACGTCCTGTGAGTGTCACTCAGAGCTGCTGCTTGTTCTGGGAAACCGTTGGGCTCCGTACACCATGTCATGTTTAACCTGACTTCCTGCAGCTCCAGGTAGAGGAACTGCAGGGATCACTGCAGGCTGCGCTAATATCTAACTCCCTGGGACAACAGGGAAGCAGGACATATACTGTATATTTATACAAGAATTAAGCATTTTCCGTCTTACTTTTTCTACTGGAAAACATGTGAAAATATGTATTTAAATGGTGAGGATAAATCTCACGTTTATAACTCTTTAATTGTTAGAAAGAAGGTTTTTAGCAGAGAGATAGATGAGAAGATCAATACCTGTCTCCTATTTGTGTATGAAGATACAGCCGACAGCTTTATTGGCTTAGAACAAAGACTGCAGGGAAACATCTCGCCTGTCTCTGTCCATTGGTAACAAAATAAGCCTTCCGGCACCTCCAAAGATCATTAACTAAAATTGAGGTGTGACAGTTTGCCAATTTACTGGAGGTTAAGTGCCAGACTATTTCTTGTTTCTGAGCAGTTCAACCCCGACCAGTGAAACAATAGGCGGAGAAAATTGAGTGCTTTGAGAAGCTTTGAGAGTGGCAGTTTTCCAGAAGGAGAAAAGATTCAAACGTCCGCTTCCTTATCAGCTCAATTTCTTGCCACTGCCCTGGTGGAGAGTATGACCTAATAATAATAAAAATAAAATAATACATTTTATTTGTATAGCGCTTTAAAGGGTACTCAAGGCACTTTACATGATAAAAACAATTAGTATAACGAATGTTAAAAATCTTTAGGCAAAGTGGATGTTCTGTATACTGAAGTAGTTTATTGACTTGATAATTTTCTCTTCATCATTACATAATTCTCAGGTGAAACCATCGTGTTTGTTAAGGTTCATTTTAAGACATTTTATTGTCACAAAAAAATGAAACAGCGGGGACAAATAGGTGGCAATTTGTTAATTTTCTGTATAATAACATTTAATAAAAAAACGTTCAGTATTTTTCAGTCGAAAGACTTTGGATAAGAAGACAAGATTAACTTAATGTCTTCTCGGTAGAAGCTCTTTACTACTGGCAGAAACATTGATCTCTGAGTCACTGAGCCAATGGTTATCTGGCTGTGCGATGGCATACGTCACAACTCATAGTCACGATGTGTGCATTCACTAAACGGGAATATTGAGCCGTTGTAGATAACTCCTAAAAGGAGTGTTAGCTCGGGGAGAAAAACAAACCAAACTCCAGCAGCGTCAGCAGGCTGAAGTCCTGACTTGCACACCATGACTCTTGCCCAGAATGACTGAAGTGACCTGTTCCCTGAACCAAATGAGCTGTAATGTGTTTGCGTGTGTGAGCATAATGCGTATGTGTTGCGTGAGCATTGAGCTGTGGGAAAAATGGAGAAAGGATAAAGAGAGGGACCAAAATAGACGGATAGTAAAGAAGTGAGAATACTCCTTGCAACTGTTAAAATTCCAGGAAAAGCTCTATTCATTCTTCATTTTATATGGAGGTTTAACACTGTCAGTTCTACGCAGCATTTCTCTGTGTTTCTCCCTGGAAAAAAGTCCTGTGTCGTTTTTATTAGGAGTGATGGTGGCAGTCAGGTGGGAGGGAGGGAAAGCAGCACTGCAGCGCGCCACACGTTTCTGGTTCTCGTGCTGCTCTTTGCCGTTTTCCACTGCAGCTTGAGGGAGTTGAAACTACCAAACTCCCACTTTAGAGCTGGAAACATCAACTTTCCCTCTTCGCTTTGAGCTCCCCCTTTCAGCTGAGCTCCACTCTGCGAGTCCAATCTGCAGGCATCCCAGCTATTTCAAACACTCTGGAGTACTGAGGTGGAAACATGTGAGGAATCTGGATGATTGACCCTCCACTCCCCCTCCATCCCTGCTCTCTGATGCCTGCTGAGGGGGAGGAGAGGACAGCGGAGGCCTGGCTTTCTGGATGAGGTTATTACGGCATATCAATGACGGTGAGGAGGACGACCCGCTGACTTATGGGGCGATGGCTCCTGAGGGGACTCCGCTGTGTGAGGTGGCTCGTGTCGGGGCAGAGCGGTAAGAGCCGGCCTCCCAGTAGGAGCGAGCGTCCAGAGGGCCCACGTGAGAAGGACAAGAAATGTGTTTGAAAACATTTTCAAACACATTTCGTGTACTGCTGCTACTGAGTCCTGCCCCCCTCTCTAACCGAACACCTAAACTTTCCTCTGGCACTTTCTGTCAGGGTGCTCTTGCAACGCCACATGGCTGCAGAGAAGCTACACTTACAAATTAGAGCCCCGAGGCGTGCGTCTACTTATGAGTTCTCTCTCCAATCTGCCCCATCCCCCACCACGCACAGCCCTTCACATTTGTTTCATATTTTGCACAGGACATGACTCAACCACGATTGTTGGTTTAATTAAATTGTGTCAGTGATATATTGGGAGAAAAAGGGAGGGGTTTCACTCGGATTTGGCATAGGGAGGTTACAATAACATGTCACTGTGCTATTCATTATTCACAGCAGCACCCTCAAGCAAGAAGAAAGAACGATCTCCAAGAGGAGAACAAGTCTGTATTGTGCTCGGTGATTCTCAACAGTGAATAACTCTGTTAGCCCTTCGATAGCATTCTGAAAGACACGGGGAGGGGCTTCTCCATTCTGGCTCAGCTCACTGTAATGGGGGTGGATTGTCTATGTGCCACTGCAGTATTAAATCACTGTATAATGTTTGATAGCTTCCAATAGAGGCGTACACCCCAACCATTGGACGTGTTATCACTGGTATAAGGTGTGTTCTGTGCGATGACTGCGGATGCTTAAAATAGACTTGGCGGAGACATGGCCCTCGTTAGAAAAGAAGAGTCTGCAGCCATCACCAAAGTCGCTAAAATGCATCCTCTGGGGACCATCAATGTCTGTAAAAAATGCAACATTTGTTCAGATATATCTCAGTCTGGACCACAGTGTCCATCCACAGATTCACACTGCTGGTATGGCTGCAAGGTATTAGCTACTGGCCCCAAGTGGAATATTATCACTATAAAGAGATGAGGATTAACAAGTAAGGACTGGTTAAATATATCCTCCAGACACATGCAAATACTCTTCTTTTGTTTCTTTTTTGTTCACAAAATATATTTGATTCAATAATTAGAAAAACATTTAGAGTTTGCAGGTTTGCTGCTGGATGCAAGATGTATCCTACTTCACTGAAAAGTCTGTGTGTTTTACAAAGTTTTCCCATCGCACTGGTATGAGTCGAGGAGCACGAATGAATTCCAAAATAGTCGTGACGTCACAAAACCACTTTTGCACGCACGCGCCTCAGCGGTGAACTGAGAGAGAAACGTCCTCTCCTCTGCAGATGAATGGGAACATGTCCTTGGAGTGTCCCGCTCTTGAGTCTGCTCATGAGTCACTCTGCACGGCGAACGGAAAACATCCAAGTGAAGTAACACTGAGCAAAACTCATTTTTTAAATGCAGGGGGACTTTAATGTGAACCAATTAGCCGGTCCGTGGACAAAGGGAGGTAACGGCCAGTTGTCGATGGGCTCCCTTTTAACTGCATCTTGGATTTACATAGCAGCGGGAGGCATGCTTAATGACGGGTCAGTCGCTCAGCATCACTCGCAGCTCCAATGAGAGGTTCTCCCACCATTAACAGGCGGTTATTGGAGAACCTCTCCAATACCCTCCTGATGATTTCTATCAACAATGACAGGGAATCAACATGCTCATCTAGGATGCTGACTTACTCTTCCTCTCACTCTGCTTTCTAATTGCAAACCGTGCGGCTGTTGGCGCAGGAGGGATTAAGGAAGAAAGAGGACTGAAGAAAAGATTGGCGATGAAGAGGGACAATGACAGGTTGACGGATACCACAGCGCGAGGGGTATTGAGTCCATCCAGTTCTCAGTCAAAGGCCCATGAGACTCTGCTTGATGAGGTTTCTTTCAAACGTGGGATGCCCATGCAGTGGAAAATAAATTGGGCGATTGTAAACAGGCTCATGTAGTCGGAGGAAAGAGACACCCAGAGGGGGAGAAACACTGGGGGGTATTTTGTACCACTCTTGAAAAATGAGTCAAACTCTCTTTCCTCACCTCTCGCTCCCTCTTTCTTTCTGGCCAACCTGTCAGCCCCAGTGTTATCTGATGGCTTTACTGGTGGAGGCAGAGATGGGAGAGGAGAGAAAAACAGACGTAAAACTCTCCTTTCACAGGCCAAACCTTTACCTCAGGAGAAAAAAAAGCCCTGTTAGTGCCCCTTTTCAAAATGAATGGAAGAGTTGTCCCTCCCTTCAGCGGTGGGAGTGAGACAAAAATAAAAAATAAAAGTCTGTGGAGATTAGAGTCTTCCATCCTCCCCTGCGTCTCTTTCAGAGCACTTGAGCGCCTGAACCAATGCAGGAGACAGCTTGAAGCAGTGGGGGACGAGCTCCAGGGGGCCAGCCTCCAGTCTCTCTCTGGGAGCTGTGGACATCGGAGAGGTTACCAACTTCGGTTATTCACAATTCTGCAACAATGTAGTAACAAAAACAACTTTACTTCTTTTCTTTCTCATCTTATGTGATCCCATGCATTTTGTAAAATGAACCTGCAGAGGATCTGTAGCCTGTAGAAGTAAAGTAGCATGAAGCACTGGAGGTAAGTAAAGGTACTTCACTTTGTTTTTACCTAAGCACAATGTAGTACTACTACATTCCACCACTGTTCGTAAGTTATTCTTTATTAAAACATGTATACTCTCATAATGCAAAGACATTCCTCCACATTATATACACCCAGATATGCTGCAGATGCATTTCAATGTGCACATGTTGCTATAAGAAAGACAGACTTTACTCACCATACTCTTCTTATGAAAGTCAGTGGTAGGTGGCATTATAGCAAAGTAATCAATGGCCTTGTTGAAGTGTCCTTGAGCAAGACACACACCTGAATTAAGGGAGGCAGGCATGTCTCAGCCCTCATGCCGCATCTCAATAACATGATTACCCAAGTACTATAAGTATCTATAAATTCAATTTAGCTGGATTTGTACTTCTCTTCAGTATTTCCATTTAATATTAAATTCAATATTGTACTATTAATCTGACAGATATAGTTACCAATGTCATATTACTTTATATAAAGTATAACAATAATAGTACTTGTTATGCGGTATGATGACTTTAAAACTGTTATATTGCATATCTTAATATTGATGCATTACTACTGATGATATAGATAGATAGATAGATAGATAGATAGATAGATAGATAGATACTGATACCCTTTTCCCTACTTTTTTTGGGCTGTTTGCTCCATAATCATATTTAGAAGCTGATGATATGCTCTTCATGCTAAATCTTAAAGTTAATATAGCTGATAATACTTTTTAGAAAAATTGTTTCTCGATACTTCCATCATTGCAGCATCTAAATATACTGAAATGCATTCAGTGTACTGTCTGGATGCTCTTCGCGTCTGTATGAGTGCGCGTCTGTGTTGTGCGCGTCTGCGTTGTGCGCGCCTCCTCCCGTAGAGGTCCCGCCTCGGCCACTGGGGGGCGTCGTTGCGGCGGGCTGCGGGCTGCTGGCGGCTCCGGAGCGGACAGGGGCCACTGCCTCGCTCTGGTCCCAGTTTGAGCGAGTTGAGCGCATGCAGGCAGGCGGGCAGCGCTGCAGCTTGATGGGCGGAGGAAGGCAGGGCCCAAAGGCACTGCGGCCAGGAAGCGGCTCCAATTACACTCGGGGTGCTTATGGGGGGGAGAGGTGGGGGGGATGACATCCACTGGAGTAAAGGAGGAGGAGGGCAGTGTGTGGAGACGTAAGGAGGAGAAAAAACCTGAGTAAACCTGACAAAGCGTCTGAGGAGCAGTGCGAGGACTGTCGGCGGAAGGAGAGAAAGCGGCTCTTCGCACCAGGGGAACGCACACTGATGGATTTTATGACATTTTGCACCGGACAACGACCGTCCTGTAGCGTTTAAACCCGGTCTCCCAGCTCCGCAGGAGCTGCGAACTTTTCCGTTGAGTTGACAAGTGCGCTGCTCGGGAACACTGGGCATGTTTTTGCGCCCTAGAAGCAACTTGGTGACGGCGAGGAAAGTTTCTGGGGGCGGGTGGGGGGGGGAGAGCTTCTCCGAGCTGTTTGTGAAGGATAACGCGCGTGTAAACTCGGATTTGTTTGCATGGCATTGGACTACGCTGCCAGTCGGGTGTGGAATATATCCTCTGATCGGAGTGGATGCCGGTTGATTGTGGAATAGTAAACTGAAGAAGAAGAAAAGAAGAAAAAAAGGCAGCGCCTCGCAGATTCTTTTTTTTTTCTTTTTTCTTTTTTTTTGTGGTGCATTGTGGAGTTGGAGACATTCCTCCCTCCGGATTCAGCTCATGCTCTCTCCACCCTTATCTGTGCATGCCAAAACAGAGATCTCCACGATTTTATTCCTCCCTGGTAAGTATTCTGTGTTTACGCGTAAAGCTTCCTCACTGCTCATCTGTCAGGGTTTCGGCTGTCATGACCAACGCGCTACGTGGTTGTAACGCGCTGCGCTTTCCTGCGATTTGTTTTCTTCTTTACGGCTGCATGACACAATAGGAACGATTTTACTTCTTCTACTTGAATTTACAGAGTTTTCCCTCCAATATGTAGTTTGTACTTTTGTGCAAAACATACAAAGTTCTCCATAAAGTTAGTTTCCACACGTTTACATCAGCAAAACAACCCAGTGTGCGTTCTGTACATGTTGTTTTTCTGCCATCCTTCATCAAAGTGAATGCAGTAAAATCTACCCTTGTTTACTTGAGAAGGCAAGGACCTTATACACAGCACCTTGCATCATCGCTTCGGGGCCCATTAACAAGTCGCCTAGTTATTTATTACTTTGCTTAATTTTCTACATTGCATTTATGGTGCCAATTATCCCGTGACCGGGGTTGTTTTTCCACTGCTTGGTGCCGGAGCCCTAAATCACCGAACAGCTCCAAAATGAGCCCCCATTGTGGGGAAAGCCAACTGATTTGAATGTCAATAGGAATTCAATCAGTGCCAAGAAATGCCATTCAAAGCCCGGTTTAAATGAAAAAGCTGTGGCCATGTATGGAGCAAAGTGCCCCATGTGTCCAAATGTCATGTCGTCAGCAACATGCTAAAAGAAGTTAAACAGAAAAAGAAAGAAGCACATTATCAATAATCTATAAAACCCTTCTCTTTAGTTTAATGTTTGTGTTTTTATCCTCTTGTTGTTTTTCTCTTTAACCATTCCTGCGATCTATACGTATGGTTATTTTTGAAAAACTGCAGCATTATATAAATATATATATATATATTTCTACACACTTTTAAATGATGTAAACACAAACAAATAGAGGTTTCTAGGTAATTGTGTTTTCTATTCGTCCTCCTGAAGTTGTCAGACAGCGGTAAGCTTAATGGTCGATAGCTGCACTGATTGGTTTACGACACATTAATAATTCATACGGCCGAGCTGTAACTATGCAGAATTATTCGCCTTAATTGCAAACTCAAACCGGTGCACATCTCTAATAAAGTCAGGGTGTCGGGGACGCATTCATGGTCATTGTGCGCGTCCACCGTCTGTGTCGCGTGCGGTCCCTGAAGGGGACACATCAAGAGCAATCAGGTTGCAGGTTGGCGCTCTAAAAGCCGCACTACATGTGTCTTTGCGGGTCCAAAACCAATCGATACGTCCAGCTGGAGCAGAAGGAGCGCAGAGAAGCGTGACTTCCCCAAACCCCCAGAGACACTGGCGCACGGTTGTACCGCAGATGTCTGGCTAAACAGATCGGTGTGTTTGTGTGCGTGCGTCCAATATTGCAATATCGTATTTCAATTAAAGCCTTGCTGTTTTCATAATCAAGTCACGCAAATGCAATAAGAGGCTCTTACGCATACAATTAACACGGAGGCAGCAGCGCGGGCAATAGGTCTGGCGCATCTGTTGCGCACGGGAATAAACGAGGTCCAGCTCAGGGAAAGTGGTGCCACATTGGCTGATACATGCTGACCAGCCTGTTCCAGGGATGTTTCCAAAACATATAACTCCTCTTCAATTAGGAATATATGTTATTATAAATCTGATGGAGAAAAAAAAAGAATATGATAATGTCAGAGAGACTTTTCATAAAAGTCTGATCTTGGAGCTGTATGTGTCTCAGGGAGACGTCAAACTGGTTAGCCTGTGAACACTTACGTCATACGAGCTCTTAATTGCGTTCCCTAATACACATTTCAGTGCATATACTTATAGAGGAGAAGCAAAGGTCGATGCATGGTAGTGTTGACTGCTGGTGCCTCACAGCTTCGGTATGTCTGATGAACGGCTTGTTTGACAGCATTTTGAAACACTCTGTCTCTCTGTTTGCCTTCTCTCGCTTCATTTGTCTGTCTCACTTTGTCAAAAACGAAGCGAGGAGGGAAAATGGTGCAGAAGGTTCTTTGAAAATGAATTATTCTACACTAACACATTTTCTCTCTCCCCCCCCCCTCTTCTTGCCGCCTTTTTGTTCACTTCTCTGTCTACCTCTTCCATCATCACTCCGCCACCACCTTCCCTTCCCTCTCCATCTCTCTCTCTCTCTCCTTCACCTCTCAGCCCAGGTGATTGGGTGAATTCCACTGAGTGACAGGCCGACCCGGCAGCAGTTGATGGTTGGGCGGACCCCCTCAGATGGGATCAGTGTCCAGGGGGAGGTGGAGAAGGGGGGTATGGGGAGCGCTTGCCCCCACTAACGGGATGGCCTCGTGGGCCTGGCTGCTGGCCGCTGTCCTGCTGTCCCTGCTGACCGTCAGCGTGGCCCGGCCGCCCCTCACCGCCACCAAGGAGGAGGAGGCCACTCTGGAACCTGAAGGTAAGCAGCGGGGGAGGAGAGGGGACACAAACGAAGGGTGTGAGAGGTGGAGCAGAGCGACAAGCCATTTGTTTGGTTTGCTTTTTGAGAGCAGGTGTAGGTCTGTCAGGTTGGTTTTCCCCTTTTTAAACCTGACTTCAGAGTTTTGATTGACCTTTTCCTTAGAATTCCTTTCCTTATCTCACTGTAATGTCAATGGATGACCATATTGATATTTAGCTTTCTATGTTGCATCCATTTGAAGAAAGAACAGTAACATATATATATATAATGGTTTCACTGTTTCCAATGTCGCTTATACATTCACAAGTTAGTATTTAACTTAGTAGTTTCTGAGCCCCTTAGCCGTTTAAGCTTCACTAAAAGCAACAAGTAGAAATAATGGAGATCATGTGAGATTTTGGGGGGGATTAAAATAAACAAACTATGAAGGGGAACAACTAACCTTCGTCTCCACTCAGCGTGAGGCTTGTGATTCACATTCTTTTTGTTTTGTTTTACTTCTGGGTGTCGGTGGTAGTTCAGGTTATACTTGAGTGTTACAGGCAGGTTTGTGACCCCGCGTGGGAGGACAAGGGAGAGCTGTGGAGGAGGGTGGGACAGTGTTTATGCTGGCATCTCTCTCATGCCCTGCTTGCTTGGAAAAAAAAAGCACGAAGAGAGAAGGAAAGGGAGAAATAAGGACACAGAGTTCAGGGCTCTGCTTTGTTATCTCGACTCACACTACGCTCCATTCTCTGCAAAGTTTGTCAATTTTCCTATTTGAAAGTCAGATGTTGTTTTGACGGAACAAAAACTTGTTGAGATTCCTTTGTGAGAGCTTTTTTGTGGTTTAAAAAAAAAAAAATATATATATATATATATATATATATATATATATATATATAATGTTTTCCTTTGAGGCTTCTCCATTTTCTGTCTTCAGTCTGGTCAGAGGCGAGCTAATTAGAGTTGTTGTGATTGATGGTAACTCACATTCCGAAGCCTTTTGTTCCCAGGCTTTAATCAGCAAGCTAATTGTAAGTTGGGCCAACAACAGAGCATCACTTTTTTTAAGCCACCTCCCCCACCCCTCTCTCTCTCTCTCTCGACACACACATCTATACACTTTGTACCGCGCCTCGCCCTTTGCCCTAGAGGTCAGGTATGGTCCCTTCCCAGCTTGATGAGAGGCCGGCGGAGCTCCGCTCTCCTGGTGATGCTTTTGTTGTCCTGTCGCAGACTGTTCGGCGCCGAGCCGCTGGGTGCAGAGCCCCGCACGGCCTGGACGCTACGCTACGGGGCCACAGAGAGAGTTTTCCAGAGAAGTTATACAATCCTCCAGGAAAGGTCTAAGAGGATTTGTGCATATTTGACTTCTCCTTTAGATGGAGAGATTACTGAGCCGCGGTGAAGTCATGTGACTGGAGATTAAGTGGCTAGACCTGGGGGTCACATGATGAGGGATCAACAGGGCACAGAGAACCTGGCCCGCTTATCTGATCCCGAGTCAGTTGCACATATCCAACATAGATTTAACCGCAGCTGTGTGTGTGTGTGTGTGTGTGTGTGTGGATGCATGTTTGACTGCTCTTGATGGACTGCACTGGTGTCAGCTGTAGGGCATTTGTGATATTGGCTGGTCAGATTCATCAGACTGCATATCAATGTTGTCTCTATGGAGCACACGCCTGCACCCCTGGTGGCCCGGCTAGTTTGTTTACCTGTGGCTGCTGTAACTCTAGAAGTAGAGCGAGCGCGCTGGTTAAGGCCTCCACAACAGACCTATTGTTGTCCCTTTAGCCACGGCAGTATCTCGAGTGTTTACCTTGTCCAGGCACTCTCTGTGATTATAATACTCTGACTGAGCTGAATAACAATGGAAGCAAACACTGCAGGTGTGTGTGTGTGGGGGTTTAACATTGGCATTCTCTGCTCTTTGGTCTGTTCGGGCCCCCGATTTGCTTTATAACTGCGGAATAAATGTGTCAGAGTGAAGGCTGAATGTGAGTGCAGCTGACAGAAGTCAGCTCACGGTCTGGATGTACTTTCGCCCGCTCCCTGCCAAACTCTGTCCAATCTCAGCGCCTCAAAAGAGTTGCGTGGTGAAATAAGTAAAGGTAACAAGGACAAGTCTTTCATGCTCAGACAGACGGCAAGAAAAGGATAGATGCTTGTCAACAAACGGCAAGTTTTATTTCCAGAAGAGTTTCTGGGCACCGCAGGGACATAATTGCTTTCTTGGCACATTTCTGTATTTATCCGCTTCATGGTTTCTACTCGTAATCAAGTTTCCACTGCTATGCTGCAACTTATTTAATACGATATGAAGTCAGCTTGTGTTAAACAGAGTAACAATTACCTTTCATTAACAGCCATGATGATGATGATGATGATAATAGACTGCTGATTACGATCATAGTTGTATGTGAAGGACTTGCAGGCTTACTACTCTGTAGCACTATGCTATCCACACAGGAGGAGAGGGGTGGTAAAAGCATAAAAGAGTCAGCTGGCAGGTTAATGACACACTGTGTGTGTGTGTGTGTGTGTGTGTGTGTGTGTGTGTGTGTGTGTGTGTGTGTGTGCGACTGACTGTGGCGATGGCAATGGAACTGAACTCTAATCAAACGCAATGTGTCGGCCCCTGGTGTGACCAGTCGGGCTGAATATACGGCCTTCACACAATGACTTTTAATAGCCGGCCGTTGGCCGCTGTTAATCTTGAAGGTCTGGGTGTGTTGGTGGTTGTGAGAGTGTGTTGTTTGACTTGGCTAATGGGCCAGAAAGTACCTCGTCGCTCCACCCCGATCTCACACTTGGCTGATAAAGAGGCTGGGAAGCGCGGCGGCTACCTGTGCCAGCTCGGGCCTCAGGTCCCAGTGGACTGTCCGGTGTACAGCAGGGGGCAGAGGGGAATCTGAGTCAGCGTGGATAAGAGGGCCTGATG
>JBAMJR010000028.1:665000-855000 GCA_038501785.1 Myoxocephalus aenaeus
CAGTCTCCTCAGTCTCTGTTTGAAAGTGTCTGAAACAGACCTGTTGCTATGATGTCTCTCTTGGCCACCAGTGCAAGTATGGTATGCTTATGTTTGCACTTTTCTTTTTCAGCTTGCCCCGTCGCTGCCCTTGCAGGAGGACTTTGTCTATCACTGGAAGGCCATTACACATTATTACATTGAGACTTCTGGTAAGAAAAGTCTGCTTGAATAAGTTAACACCTGTTACGGTTGATTGTTGTGCAGGTTGCTTTCAACGTTGTTGATGTCTTTTGTACCAATGGCACAAGAAAATGCAAGCAAATGGTACCACTTTAAGCTTTATCCAGCAAATGCACCAGATTTTTTTTATTTATCATCATCACATTTTCTGTTGCTCAACTAATAAATCACCTGTGCATGGAGCACCACTGTATAGAAAATGAACACAGGCGGTGCAATAGGAATGTTTTTGAAGAAATCCAAGTTACAAGGCATAATTGTGAAATATGCTTGGAATGCCATGCTGGTTGTTAGTGCTTCCTTTATGTTTGCCCGTAGAAATCATACGCTTTGCACCTGTGTATGTACTTGATGGTTAAACCTAGTCACGTAAAGACAACTTCTATGTGAATTACTGCCGCCCATTTGGGCAATCAAAGTCTCCTTTTCTTATTCTTCAATACAAAGGGCAGTTTCTTTGCAGCAGTTTTCCCAATTAAGCCAGTTTCACAAAATTTCCTCTGAACAGCTGATGGGGATAATCTCTATTATGAGTATTATGTAGCAGAGCTGTTTTCAGGGGCATTTAATCACATATTTTGCAGACTTGTGACTTAAATTAACTTTATTTATTATTTCAAAGTCACAGAAGGCAGTCCACATGATAACTAATTTAAAGCTACTGTGAGCAACTGGTTCTGAAACAGTCCCAATTGAATATGTATTACTCTATTTGACCTGCATAATTTAACATGACCATGAGTGAGAAGATTGGCTATATCTAAGTAATTATTCTTAAAGCTAGTCATCAATGCGCCTGCTTCTGATTCCACACAAAATCTGATGTAATCATGCAGGTCCACCAGAAACTGCTTCATGTCGGGCTTCAGCGAGCCTTCCGCAACGACCGTGGTTAGATGATGGAATGCAGAAGCGTTTACACTTCATGCACTTCCATCATGTGGTGGAGATGTGCATGGTCTTTTCCCATATGGCCATATCAAATGGACATGTTTCCTTGTTTCCCCCTGTTAGATGACAAAGCTCCAGTCACAGACACCAACATCCCATCCCACCTGGAACAGATGCTGGACATCCTGACCCAGGAGGAAAGGGAAAGGGAGTCTGGAGAGACAGGACCCTGCATGGAGTATCTCCTACACCACAAGATCCTGGAGACTCTCTACACCTTGGGCAAGGCAGATGTAAGGCAGTCATGCTTTGGTAACTACATGAACTATACCTCCAGGAAAACATGCATATCACTTGCATTCTTGCTCATTGAGCGTTATATGCATCTATAGAAAGATATGCATCGATAGAAAAATAGTAAAAACAACAACATTATGGGCCGAGATACATGTTACTATTGCTTTGCTGTTTCCGAATAATGGACAGAACTGTTTGTTGTGTGTAGTTGCAGAGGGTTCTGTCCGTAGTACTGACACGGAGCGCTGATCAAAAGAGAGGGATGCAAGCCGCAAACCGCTGTTATATGCGCTGTGTACAGCAGCTTCTAAGCGCCTCGCATCAAATTTTTAGGGAATCATTCATAAAATATACATAGTTATAGTGCTCTGGTAGAGCTACGTTCTCATGTGATCATTCAGATTTATAAATGTAGGCCTATACTTTAGTTTTGAAATAGCCATGTTATTTATGAATGACAAATGATCCGGTTTCATTACCACATTTTCCCATCACTGCAAATCAGGGTCCTTGGATCAACATTGCATTTTGGTAGACCCTTCAATGAATCTGCACTGAGAGCTATTTCCACGCAGGGTGGGGACATTTCTATATTGGTATAGAATCAATTCTAACATATTCTGTTTCTCTGATTTTTCAATCAGTGTCCTCCAGGGATGAAGCAGCAGGTGCTCACCTTCTACACAAAGCTGCTCGCACACATTCGTCAACCTCTCCTGCCGCACATCAATGTCCACAGACCTGTACAGGTGAGAAGTAATGCAGTCTGGATTTCAGATAGTCCTCCTCACAATGGTCTGCTGACTGAGAGGTTATGTAACTTTTTTTCCCTTGTGTCTGTGACATTCCTCCGTCAGAAACTGATCCGTCTGTGTGGAGAGGTGCTGACTGCTCCGACAGAAAATGAAGAGATTCAGTTCCTTTGTATAGTCTGTGCCAAACTGAAGCAGGACCCATATCTTGTCAACTTCTTCCTTGAGGTAAGTTGTTATGACATCAGGGAAGAAAAGATTGAACATAGGTCATAAATATTCATCCGTGTATATATTACGAGCAAAAGTTGAGCGGCTATATCTTTTATTTATGATGTTTGCAGAACAAGTCAAAGAAGCCTGAGACAAAGAGTCCTGGAGGGACAGGGACAGAGGTAGTGAAGGGGAATGTGTTGGCTCCAGACACCGGTCAGTCTCTGGCAGAGGAAAAGGCCGGCTGCCCAGAGGAGCCTCAGGCTGCAGCTGCTTCCTCCTCCTCTAGTGCCGCCAGTAACAATAATAACAGCAACAATTACAATCTTGTCACCTCGCTGCTCAACCTAACAAAGAGCCCTGTAAGTTATTTTCATGTGAAGGATTTTGGTTGATTTAATGTAAGTTACTGGGGTTGAAAGTCTGTAATCGTGACCGGTCTCCATTTCTTCCCTACTCAGGATGGCAGGATAGTGGTGAAGGCATGTGAGGGCCTGATGCTGCTGGTCAGTTTACCAGAGCCTGCAGCTGCCAAGTGTTTAACTGAAAACACTGAGCTCTGTGAGCTCCTGACTGCCAGGCTGGTCTCCTTCTATAAAGCCCTGCCACAGTCCATGGACCCCTTGGACATTGAGACAGTGGAGTCGGTCAATTGGGGGTAAATTTCTCTCTAGTGTTTACTTTCTATAACTACATATTTCAAGACTTGCAAACACCACTTGCACACATTTTAGTTGTCGTCTACTGAAGTTTGTATTTCTTTTGAGCTAGCTGGTAGCCCTTAAAGGTGCAATGTGTAGTGTTTATCCCACATGCTCCAAACCAATAGGGGGCAGCATTTCACCACTACTACTGGGTCCATGCAATCTAAATCTATAGTCATCAATTATGACATAAAAGCCAATAACCAACTAACAGCAAGGCAAGAACATACAATTATGATTCCCACTGCATTTCTGTGCAAGACCTCCTCTGCATAGCTGGTCGAGACGGATACGCTTAGTTAAGACACTTTTAAAATCGCATTCTCTGTGAAATGCTACAGGCAGTGGATACTTTGGTAGATTTGTAGATAGATTTAATATTTTTTACTTTTAATATTTTTTTCCCCTCTCTTTCAGTCTGGATGTTTATAACCTGAAGGAGGATGCTGCTCTCTTTACAGGGAAGAGGGCTCTCATCTCCTTCCTGTCCTGGCTAGATTTCTGTGACCAGCTCATCAAAGAGGCTCAGAAGGTCCTTAACCAACGCTGACTCGCTGCTTTAATGTCATGTTGTCGTCAGAATCGAGTGCTTAAAATAACATGAAATTGTTTTGGTATCTGAAAGCCACAGAAGCCTGAAGTACATGTTTTGTCTTCACTGTCTTCCAGTCAGCAGCTGCAGTGATGGCAAAAGCAGTGAGAGAACGTTTCTTTGTGTCCGTTATGGAACCTCAGCTTATGCAGACGTAAGTCTAGCTTTAAATCATCAATCAATCATCCTTTTATTGAAATTCTCGGTCTTGTCAGTGTGTTATGTGTCGTGACTGCTCATTAACGCGTGGTGTGTTTGCGGGTGGGCATAGGTCCGAGGTGGGCATCCTGACTTCCACAGCCCTGTTGAACAGGATCATCAGGCAGGTGACATCCAAGGCTCTGCTGCAGGAGATGATTTACTTCCTGCTCGGAGAGGAGAGGGAGCCGGAGACTCAAGCTACGATGGCTCAGAATCCACTCAGACACAGACTCATCGAGCACTGCGACCACCTGTCAGACGAGGTACTTATCACATCATTATTCAGCATGTATGTGGTCCTGCTAATAAATGTACTTTTAACATCATTTATGTCTGGTTGATCTGACTCATTCAAGCCTTTTTATTTCACCCTTTTCTTGATCCCATTAATGTGCCTACAAAAATAAAAACTGTTTATTCATTATTTCTTCTTTTACTTGTTTGATATTCTAAAGTACAAATCTGCCCTTCAAGGATTCTGAGTTCCAGACTCCAGTGAATCATATGATTTACCAAAGTGCATGAATTTTAATTAGTACATGACAGAGCCATCGCACAAAACAGAGATGAATCATCTTTCTTTGATGTTTGGAACAGCAACTGCCTACTTTTTTTCAGTGGGAAATACTTGGCGTGTTGCTCTTGGTTTAGTGGGAGTTGAGGCTCATTCCTCCTTCTGTGTCCCCAGATCAGCATCATGACAATGCGGCTATTTGAGCAGCTGATCCAGAAGCCCAACCAGCACATCCTCCACAGCTTGCTGCTGCGTAGCCTGGAGGAGAGGAACTACCTGGAGAACAAACCACAGGAGGAGCGGGAGCCTCTGGAGAACGGGCAGCCACATGATGCCGTGTAAGGACCTGCCTCTGACCATAAACCTCCTGAGCTGCCTTAGAATCCTACTTGGAAAAGCATCTGCACAAAACACACACCAGTGGAAATAAAGTGAATGCATCAACTAGCTGTGTTTTTCAGATGTGCCACCAATTCAACTAAACAGTTTCTTATTGTGTGTTTCAATTGGTGGGAGTCTTTTTAAGCCATGGTTAGTGGGGCATACATGTCAGCCACTGATAACTTATAATAATTGCTAAATATCTGGGAGATTTATTGATGTGATCAATATGGATGTTGCTTTAAGAGGCTTATTGGTATACTAGCAAATCAAGTCAGACTGCATGATCATGCTGGATTTACATGATATGACAGTCCTATTGTTAGAGGGTTACATTGTAAGAAGAGGTAAATAGCTGAAGAATGTCAGTGTACTTCCAGATACAGTACATTCAATAAATGTCTTTGTAGATATTCATATATTTCCCTTGCTACACTCCAGACGGCAAAATGCAACGCAAGCCCAAAGAAATGCTCTCATCCCATAAAAGACCACAACTTTCTCCCTTTTAACTCCATGCAAAAATACTGACAAGGAGGACTTATCTTTCACTTTTGTAACAAGCAGGTCCCTTTCCTCAGAGCAATGTGAAGAAAGCAAAAAAAATGAACAGAATTTGTTACCTGATCACAATCGGATAATGTTCTTGTGAGTATAAACACTTTTTAATGACTGTGTTCTTTCAACAGAGACCTCGAGGAGGATCCACTGTTTGGTGAGGACCTCTCTCCAGACAGCAGGCTGTCTGGTTCTGATTGGCTCAGCTCCTCTCCTCCACAGAGCCCGGACCACTCCAAGTCTGACGGGAAGACGGAGGTCCACAAGATTGTCAACAGGTACACAGTCCGCTCCTTCTACAACACATAGCATGTGTCTTTGTTTTCCTTGAAGTTAAACTGTTCAATTCTGTTGCCCGCAGTTTCCTGTGTTTGGTGCCCGATGAGGCGAAGTCATCGTATCACGTTGAAGGCACAGGCTATGACACCTACCTCAGAGATGCACACAGACAGGTGAGGCTCGTTCTACAGTATGTTTAAGGCTTGAGATGCACTAGACAAAGAGCAGGAGGGTGAGAAGTCTGGTTAAATGTTTCCCTCGAGGTCTTTCACCATTAAACTCACTGCTGAGGCAAGTCCATGGAAAGTGCTGCTCATCGGTGTGTCAGAGATACTAAGTGAAGATGAATTGTTCTCCTCAGTTTAGGGACTATTGTGGGGTCTGCCAGCGGTGGGACTGGAGGGGAAATCCAAAGCCTTTTGAGAAGTGTAACTTGGACAGCCCATTCTTCGAGGGCCACTTCCTCAAGGTTCTCTTCGACAGGATGGGTCGCATCCTAGATCAGGTCAGTTGGATCCACCTTATAGCTGCAATAATGCTCAGAAAACACAGCATGCTTTTGCATGGAAATCTGTATGAAATATTTGTTGCGTTGTTTAGGACTCACCAATCCGTGATACAGTAAAAGTGCCCTTTGGAAGTCACGAATGCAGCTTGTAAACGAATCCATGGAGCAAATAGAGCAGGTAGCCCGCTGTTTATGGAGCACCACTTGAATCAAAATTCTACTGCCTTGTTAGTCCATGAAAAACCTAATAAATTCCTAAATAATCTCCAAATGGCTGATTTCCAATCGGGTGCTAATCGGGTTTATCTAGCCAGTAACTAGACATGTCCAAAAAGATTCCATTTAACAAATTCTGCTTTCTGCATGCAAAAAAACCAATGTTATTTAAGGTCAAACTAAGTAAGTCTTTAAGTTTTGATTCTTGTTTTTGAACATATCAGTTTAAACAGACTTTCACTGAGTTCTCACACAGCCAAAGGTTCTCATTCTTTCATGCAAGAGAACACTGTTTGTGTAAATGAGGCCCACTAATGGAAAGAGGAGAAGAAAAAATATGGAAAGATTATGCAAATCAACTGCTTATTATGCAGAGGCTCTCTATTTTTTTGATACGCAAAAAAAACAAAAATATTGAGCTTTTGCCATAAACTCATCTAACAAATGATGTTCGATGGGAATTGTAAAGACGTCTAATGGGCACTCATTGGTTTCTTGTAGCATTTAGGAAATGTCATCTTTTGTTCATTCATCTCCAGTTAATATCCTGTGTAGTTTTATATCTGATGCCCCTCCCCTCTCTATCCTCAGCCCTATGAGGTCAACCTGCAGGTGACTGCTGTGCTGTCCAAGCTGTCTTTGTTTCCTCACCCCCACTTGCACGAGTACCTGCTGGACCCTTATATCAACCTGGCCCCTGGCTGCAGGTCTCTGTTCTCCGTCATCGTCAGGGTAAGACTCCCGTCTAGATTATAGTTGTTATCGGATCCATCATTGCTGGCAGACTCTGCTGTGTCCAGAGCTTACAATCGCTGTTATTTGAGTAATTTGAGACTCCTTGCGTGTTTTTAATGGTTACAAAATAAAATAATGTTTCGTGTTGCATCTTGAAATGTTTGATATTGTATTTCAAAGTGTCTGGTGCAACAAATAGCAATGTTTGAGACCGCTGTTGGCTTTTATCACATGCCAGTGGTATTAATAGTGCCGGTCTTTCTGTGAATCCCACTTACTTACTATATACATGCTGTTGCTCAACCAGCTTTTAATGCAAAGAACTGCACCTCTGTACTCTTTTTGTTCTGTGAATCAGTCCAACTATATATATATATATATATATATATATATATATATATATATTTTTTTTTTTTTAGAAAATCTATCCCAGTAGCACATAGTGTAAACGGCAGTGTAGAGGCTGGTGGAAGCAGCTCATTTCCTTGTTGATGGTGTTGTTTGTGTATGGCAATTACAGTGTCTCCAATGAGTGTAGTAATGATTTACAAGTGTTTCACCTTTTACTCAGAGGAGGCGGGCCCAGATGGAAGCAGCGCTTTGATGTGTCGGTAATTGTTTTGTGTTCTTGTGTGTGTGTGTGTGTTAGGTGGTGGGGGATCTCATGTTAAGGATTCAACGCATCCCAGACTTCACACCCAAACTGCTGCTCGTGAGGAAGAGATTATTAGGGCTGGAGCCAGAGGGCATCAAGTACGTACCTCCACGCGGTTTTCGCGCTCTTATCTTCCGAGTTGACTTTTGGTGCCTTCCTCTCACCTTTCCGTCTCTTCTCCCTGTAGTGTCGACCACATGACTCTGCTAGAGGGGGTGATCGTGTTGGAGGAGTTCTGCAAAGAGCTGGCAGCCATCGCCTTCGTCAAATACCACGCAGCTGCCTCCTCCTCGCCGTAATCCTCCCGCTGTTCACCCGTCTGCCTCGGCCAGGCAGACGGGTCAGGATTAACATGGGCCTTTGGGGCGTGGCACTGGTGTCACAGGGTCGTCTGAAGATGACCACTAACGGATCACCCGGCAAGACTGTTAAAGCCCACTCGGACGGGTTCATCACTCTTCTCTCTGCTGGCCTCTCGGGCGCCACTATAAAAGTCTTTGGTCTTGTTTTTGAGACGGTCAGAGCACAGACACGCTGGCCAGCCAGCGGAGGACTGAGAGGAGAGCAGAGGTCGAGGTGCAGAGAGATGCTCACTGGACTTTTTGCAGCCTCTGTATTTTCTCTCACTCCGCCCCCGTCTTTCTCCTCCAGCCGAAAGACAACCCTGTAATTATTATTATATCGAGGAGAAAAGATGTTTGTGTATTTATTTTTGTCCCATTATCACCCATTTGTAAACATCATTGCCTTAGTGTGGAACAGCACCTTTCAGTTACAGAAGATTGTTTCCTTTTGAAACATTTTTATCTTAACTCCTCACGTGTTGTCTGTTTGAAGACAAGAGGACTCGAGGCTATAGAGGGGAAAAAAAGAAAAGAAAAGAAAAGCCCACTACCTTCAACCCCTATATGTACCTGTAGTTACATACATATCGACATGTAGTATTTACGATACTGCATTCATATTTTAAATGCCAAGTCCTCTTTATTTATTTGTTTGCCTTCACGTTGCCTTTTTAACTGTCGTATTGGGATCAAATTAATGATTTACTTCATTTGTTTTCCTCGTCCTTCCTGAGTTTGTCTCTCAATGCTCGTGCTCTCAACGCTCACCTGTAACCATCACCCAAAGACGTCACCATCCATCACATTTAGTCAAATGAAATGGTGGATTCTGCAGGTTATGTGGAATTGCACACGGACCTCATTGCATTGCACTTGTTACATTATTCATCTCCATGCTCTTCTGGGGTTGGCTTTTAGGAAATGTCAAGTTGGCGTTTTTGGGAAGAGACATGTTTTTGATTCCACGTTAGTTTTAGTTCTCCAGACCCAGTGTTGCATTTCTCACACAACAGTGTTTATTTCATCCGAGTATCCAAGAGACTGCTATTGTTGTTGTTTTTACACCCTTTATGATTCTCAGTAATTAATTTATTCTATCGATGGGAGGCAGAGGATTGTGATTTTTTTTTATTGAACAGTGTCTTAAGTGCATCAGTAACGTGGGACATACTGCAGCTTACAGCTGGGGTTCCCAATCTTTATTGTCTTTTGACCCCTGAAACGAAGCTAATGTCTATTTGGTGGTGTGTGTCTGTGAGTTGTGGTTTTTTATTTGAATTCACAAGATTAGAAGAAAGCCTATCGGAAAACATCCACATCCGATATTGTTCATCTTCTCGTCTCAAACCCTTTCCCAGTTTAGAGAGCGCCGGCTAAACATATCCTCAGAGTCCTGAGTTCCTCCATAAGTTATTATGACTTCCTATAAGGTGTTTTGGTTACTAGCAGTGTTACCTCCTCATCCTGGTCTGGAGTTCACGAGGTGCGTGTCTTGATGGAGCAGGTCGGTCTTGGTTGGTGGTTTTACTGACTGGATGTCTCAGGAGGGTGTCGGTAACGGGAGGTTTGAATTAGTCTCAAGATGCTTCTTAATGTACGTTTGGTTGTTGTGTTGTTTCCAGCGTGAACATTTCCATGATTTATTATTGCGGTGGAAAATGAACAGCCACTCGTTGAAGCCTTGTTGTTGTTGTTGTTTTCTCCCTCTCTGGTCCCGTCTTAACCCCTTCACTCAAGCTACCTGAGCTACATTATGCAACTGCTTGCATGGAATCAGATTTGCACATTGTCTTTCTCCATCCTTGTTCATAATGTAAATATACACAACAAAAAGCGTTTTCATTTTTTTTTTTTTCTCTCCAAATGTTTTCATAAACCAAAAAAAAAAAAATCTATGACGTACCAGGAGTAACATTTCTATTTTAATGGGAAACTTTTTTTAAATGATCAAATCATGCACATTTTTTAATCTACTCTTTCCAACTGTTCTGTGCATTTGTATATTGTATGTGTACGATAGCAATAGAAATATACTACCTGGTGTAAATGCATGCTTCTACATTATTTTTCATTGTTGAAAGAAAGAAAGAAAGAAAAAAGGCAGCCCGACCATCTGTGATGATTTCTTAGCTGTCAGCACTTTGTTTGAAGACACTGACTGGAGACGTGAGGCCTTCTTCACACTGTGGATCTCTGAGGGCGATGGTGTCGGTTTCTGCTTCACTACTGGTTGTCGTGATCTTATTATCTCTTGCGTTACATCCACTTTGTTTGGTTTATGAAGATGTACAGGACTCATAGTCAAGAATCTGATGCTAACTGATTCTTGACCGCTTAGACCAATCACTGTATCATTGTTGCTTTTCTTTGTTTAATCGCTGCTTTTTTCTCTTGAAATGGGACGAGTCTCCTTCTACTTGTATCTTACGGCCAGTTTGATTTTGTGGTTGTGCAATGCAGATGAAACATTAGGATAAGATGCATGCTCACTCTTCCTCCCTCCTCCTCCTCAATGCCTCGCAAGAGTAGCATTGGCATATTTATTCCTAATCGGCTGTCTTCATTTCAATTTTGCAGTTATGCAACGCATTAGGTTTCATTCAGGACAATATGGTTTCTTTAACATTCTCCGTCCCAAATAAATAAAAATAAAAACTTCAGCAGAATGTGGTCATTATTTGAACGTTTGTGTTTCATGGTTTTTATTACAAAATGTCTGTACAACAAAACTAAAATACATATAACCATTTATCTCAATGACAAGGTGAAAACCACAAATTCTGTTCAATAATCCCCTTTTGAAAAATATTTTTTGAAAAATCACCAGATAATATGGGGGAATTGAATGTCTTTAACCTGCACATTTCCGACACAAACAACCTTTTCGCTTGACGTGACATTGTGTACAGGAGCGGACCAGAGAACATAGAGCGAGCGTGAAAATGACCTTGCCAGTGAATAACTGAGCAGCAGTCGGCACGGGGACGTTCTCCTCTTTCTCTTTGGCTTCAAGCCAGCATGCTCAGCCAATTCTGTAGAAAGGAGTCAAATCTCACAGCAGAGGATTGTATGTAAAGTCATGTTTCAGGTCTTGAAATAAGTCAATCCTACATGTCCCATGCCGAGCGGGGATTTAGAAATCAGTCGTGGAGAAGAGGCACGATGGTGCAGAAACAAGGCTCTCAGTCTAATAACTCATTCTTAATGATTGCTGAGGTACACACTGAGATATTGCAGTCAGCCAGGGTCTTAACAGTTAAAGGAGTACGTCAACATTGTGAAAGCACCTGAAGTCACTTTTCCTAAATAAGATCCTTGTTTGTACAAAAATATTCATACTCACTGTTGTAATACTACAGCATCGGCACTGCACTGAAGAGTGCTTCCCTACAAGGAAACGATGCTTTTGTAGTATTTAAGTGGAATTTCTATACAGTGTCTTGTTAAACAAGAGATTTGTGTCCAATGCCCCGACTCAAGTCAGTGTTCGCATCATAACATTAAAGTTCTGCAGTCAGTGGAGGCAATGGATTGTTTTTTTTAAACAACAAAGTTCATATATATTTATATATATATCTGATGTCATAAAACCTGTTTGGCACACTCAGGTTTAAGGATTAAGTCAACAATTGTCGCATTTAGAAACAGGTGACACAAATTAATCACATTAAGGGTGTTAACGGTTATGTTTTTAAAATGTCAGAATTGTGCTGCACATGAAAATATCGACAGCCCTATGCCAAAAGGTGAGAAATAAAATTTCCATCAGATTGTCATAGTTTGAACCGTTTGCACATTAAGTGCCAGATCAGGGCTTCATGAGGAAACCTCACATGCAAAACTGATGTCGTACTAAATGATCACGCCGCCGGCCCGGAAACCTTCCCAGCAAAACAGTAAATCATAAATATGTTATGTTTTACGCGTTGTGACCCAGACACATGATCCTGTTGAGGAGCAGTCCTACAAAATGTCAAACAAAGCATGTAGAAAAGAAAAAAAAATCCAGCGTTCCTTCTCCATCTTGTAGTGAACCCTCCCAACAGCATATCAACACATGATGGGATATCAAATTAATTTACATATACATGTAAATTCATTTTCTTCAGGTAAATCATTTCCATGTACATACAAAACCACTACGTAAAAAAACAACTACATGCCATTGCACAAACTAAACCAGGCTAAAAATACAAGTTATTTAAAAAAAAAAAAAAAAAACTATGTACATTTCCAAAAGTCAATAAGCGCCATTTACAAACCTCAGATATGCGCGCGCACACACCGACACACGCTTGTGCACAAGTTGCTCACACTGGAACATTCAGACAAACAAATGTCTCTTTGGCTGGTGTGAAGCTGTGGCACCTCGCAGTGCGTGTGTGTGTGTGTGTGTGTGTGTGTGTGTGTGTGTGTGTGTGTGTGTGTGTGTGTACGTGTACATTGTGTACATGTAATTACACATTTGACAAAAAAAAAAAAAAAAAGCACACGCACACAAAAGAATAACGGCATAGAAAATAGGTTCTTATGATAGATGTTGTGATACATTTCCTATGCATTTGCGAATATATATATATATTTATATACCAAAACATACTGTATAAGGGTCAGCCACACATATGCCCTTGATTGTGTGTGTAGATGTATTTTAAAGTCAGATTCCCAAGTATACTGTGAAACTGTAGGAAGGCATCAATAAATAGAGATGTATGCAAGTCTGTCCGTCGTGTCCCCGGCTCTGCTGCGGGAAACGGCTCCGCCCGTCAGTCACTCTTTGAGTTCTGTGCTACTTCCAAGTTGACCACCTGGAGCTCCGTCAGGTTACTGCTGCTGCCGCTCGACTGCGGACCAATCACCATCTGGAACACAACACGGATAAGTCAGGAGGCGGGACAGCCCAACACGCAGCCAATCACGAGGCATCACAACACCCAGCACAGATGGAAGGTCTGCTACACTACATGCTGTTTATCAGAGTGGTTTCATGGTGTAATAGATTCTGATGGGGGTTTTCCTGTGCATAATTTACTTATTAACTCATATTCTATAGAGAGCAATCTACACCATTAGGATGGATTACTTTTTTAAATTTTTATAAATAAAAATCATCTTAAAATCTAAGATCTTTCCAATTGCATACAATCCAAATATCTACATATTTTAAACCGATTTACAGAAAGGAATTCCCAATGATTTTATTCATAAGACTGGACTTTATAAAGTAAATAAAAAACAAAACAAGTTTTGATGCTCCCATGCACTGCTACAGTGGTGTTTTGTTAAGTCTATTTCATGTGTATTTTGCTGAAAGTCGCAGGTAACAGGCTGCCAGCTGATCATTCACATTCATCCCAAAAAAAACAAACAGGTGAAAACCCTGTGGCCTCTGTGTGCCAGTGCTCTGTTAGGATGCATTAGTGCGGTCACGTGACATGCTGGTTGCATAGGGAATATGAGAGTTTCACTTGTAAAATGCAGATCTTGCCGTACTGGGTGTAGCTGCACCGCTGAGACGGGGATCTGCATCGTGCCTGGAGGTGCTGTGAGGAACACCTGAGGGACAGCACCTATGGGAGGGGGGGAAACCCGTTTTACCATTGGTACATCTAGCATTATGGTTATTTGAAATGATGCACAAATTGCATATTAATCCACATGTCAGTAAATTAGTTCTTTCCAGCCCGAGCCTCACCCGAGTCCTGGCCCTGTGCGTGGGACACCTGCATGGCCGACGTGCCCTGGGAGAAGGCGTTGAGAACGGCCAGCCCGCCGTCGGTCAGCGTCGGCGTGGAGGCGTACATCAACGTGTGCGGGCTGGGGTACATCATGTGACCCGTGACGGACGTCGGCAATGACGAGGTGACGATGGTTGCCGGGAGACTCACCGTCGCTGGAATGAGAGAGCATGGGAGTGAGGAGGAGGGTAGAGAAAGCAAACAGAGGAGAAGAGGTGTGTACACATGTTGGCCAGCAGATGGCGCTGAACATGCATCTCAAGTCAACCGCTACTTGTGCTGTGTGTGTGGTGGCACAATAACACCTTTCTGGAGGACAACTCATTCCAAACAGGCCATTTTCACCCATTGAGATGCTGTACACTGTTCAGTAAAAACGTCAAAAATGCTGTACGTCATTATTAAATGACATAAATGGCGGTTACTGCTTGTAAACTATTTCCACCGTCTGGAGCACCAATGTGCATCGTTCGTCCATCGTAAATGGAGCGACAGATTCTCATCCAGACAGGACGACGGGGTCTTTCTTCAGAGAGAAGATCGGACCTACCGGTGGAGTTTGTGGAGGTGTGGCAGATGTCGAGGCCGTCGCTGTTGGAGCCGGACTGAGCGTTGTGGTGGAGCTGGATAGTCTGGAGCTGCTGGGGAGCCCCTGGTCCTGAAGACACACACAGAGGGCATTCAGCCAACTACAGTAAGCCATCGGACACCCCACAAAGGGAATAGTTGCCGTAGGAGTGTGGGGACTGCAGCAGTGGAGGTGCCACACGGTCGCTCTGGCGGTAGAAGCCTTTGCAGGACTATCAGCGGAGGCCGAGGAAGTTGCCGTGCAAGTAGAATTAGTAATCCTATCATTAGGTGCATGCTTAGTAGTCATTGCAGAAGAGGTGGCATTAAGGAGGACGAGTAGCAGCAGCAGCAGCGGCTTTATCGTGATGCGATTGCGATTCGCATAAGCAGGCAGTCGTGGCAGAGCGGGTCACCTGTGAGGGAGACAGCAGCAGGGAAGCGGAAGACAGCCTGCTGTCCATGCTGAGGCTGCGAGGCCAGGGCCTGGCCATGCTGCCCCTGGAGGGCCAGGGAGTGGTGCTGCAGCTGGCTCAGAGGAATGGTGGGGGTGCCAGGGGGGAGAGTAGTGCCTGCTGGAGGATCACACACACACACACAGAGAGGGTGAGCCTATGGTAAAGGATGGTACAGCTTCCAAAAGAGCGATTAAATTAACCGTAATACACAGGTTTAATACATACATGGCCGCTCAGCCAAGTGACTGTATCGAGTGGTCGGCTGGCACTGACATTTAAAACCGTTCAACTGTTGCATGTTTTGTTTCGTAGTCTCTTATCAACGCGTCGTCTTTTCCCCACATGGCAGGCGTTTTCAAAATCAGAACATGACTCTGGAGTTGCGCCACCACATTTGGTCACATGCTCCCTAAACAGTTGCTGCAGGAGGCCGGGCACGCCCTTTCAAGCTGTCAGCGGAGGAGCTTTTAGTGTGGGAGGGTGTGTTGTTCCACCTGGCACTGCTGCTATGTGCCAGACAGGTGGTGAGGAGGAGAGAGGGAGAGAGCAATGGAGGGAGGGAGAGGGTGGAAAAAGAGGGCGGCTGAGACAAGGTTGCAGGAGGAGGAGAAAGATGGAGAAAGAAAAAAGGAGGGGAGGAGGAAAGGAGAGGCAGCGTGTCCTTCAGCTGTCAGACACATGAAGCCCACTAATTGGCGCTGTGTGTTCTTTTGATTTTATTTGTCTGTTCAGCTGTGGCAGCGCGCAGACAACACACTGCAGCAACTAGTCAGCGACATTATTGCCAGTACTTTACAACACTGGGCCCTTTTCTGGCTACACAATTGCCAAACAGACTCTTGTTAACAGCAACAACGTCATATAACTGTAGAAAACATTGCACCAGTCAGCATTTAAGTGTCAACAGGTCTTTTCAAATTGTTCTCGTCGTGGACAGTCCCAATAAAAGCTCCAGAGCACTTGTCTTCTCATACAGATGAGTTACATATGAATTAAATTATCGCGAATTTCAAATATTCTTCACGACTTTGGGGGAAATCGTGACCTCATGGCATCTCCACGCTCCGCTCACAGTAATTTCCCCTAGCACATCCACCACGAAAAGGACGCGCGATGAATAATTACTGAGGGAAGCCAATTTAGGAACACCTAAAGATCCCAAATCAGAGTCCTCATTGAGTTGGTGCAGTAGAGATCCCTTGTGTTTAAGAGCGTCTGTGAAGTCCCCCTTAATGAAGGGTCATGTCTAGCTCAGGACCGCTGGGTCACAAAGCTCCCGCGCCATAAAGTACGCAATTATAATTTCAGCCACCGATCCTTCATTGATTATTCATGACTAATTATGGGCCATGTTCGTCATCCCTCTTTCCCAGGTCTATTGTGTCCCTCTCACCTAATTATTCCTGCTCCCCGAGTGACAATCAAAGGCAGAGCCAGTCGCCAATAGACGTGGCCTTCCTAGATACGGAGGGCTTTGTAAAAAGCCCAAGGCCGCCGAGTGTTGATGACTGGCTATGAAGGACCGCTGTGTGATGTAAACGGCTTGAAGAGCGCCCGACCACTTCAAGACAGCTGAGGTCACGGCACACCGCCATTCAAATTATAATTAGCTAATAAGCTCGGCAACACAGCGACATTAACGAAACACGGAGGCCTGCAGAGGCGTCGATTCAATTTTAAAGCATGAAGTTGAGCTTAACAAACCCGTGATGAAACCAATGAAGAAGTTTAACAGAGTAAATGGATGTTGAGGTAAAAGCAGCCCTAGATGTGTCATCTCCTACGTACCAGGCATGAAGGTGAAGCCGCTGGGCAGCTGCATGACCCCCGCGGAGCCGCCGGTGGTCTTGAGGACGGTGCCGTTGGCGCTGATGTTGCCGCTGGCCGAGATGGGTGCCAGGTAGTTGGTGATGGGAAACGAAGGGCCGCTGCTCACCTGCATGGTGGTGGAGGTGGTGGGTACCGTGCACTGGGCGCTGCTGGTGCCGCCCGGTAGGCTGGCTACCGTGAACGTCGGCTTCAGTGTATCCTGTGGGAGAAAACGTACACTTTGATTAGAAAGACAGGGGGGTGACAGTGGGAGGGGCAAGAGGGGGGACGAGCGTTTGATAAAATAAAAATCAGTACTGGATTATGTCAAGGAGGAAGACAACGTGTAGGGGAACGCTAGCGATTTAGTAGTTAACTTCGCAAGAGATGTGTTTTTTTTTTTTAAAGAATGGTGAAAAAAAGAGATGGAGACGTTTCATCCCTAGTATAGGTCATGCTTCAAGAGCAGCGGCTCCTACAATTCCCATAATGCAACTCAATAGCGCCTTCCCTGCCTGGTCAATGCAAACGTCTTTCGATAGGATAAAAGCCTTATTCATCGCTTGTTGAAGGAAAATTGGTGTGCAGCAGTTGCATTACAGTGAAAATATGTAGAGTGCATATAAACAATGCAGGTTATTAATAAGCTGCAAAAACAGATGTAGAGGATGCCAGAACTGTCCACGATAATCCCCACATCTTCAGTTTGTAACTCTGTAATAATCCTGATGACATCACCAGATAAGAGTATTTCCAATTTATCCCGGTGACTGCAAAAGCAACAGCGGAAGAGTTTCACATGAGAACACCTAAAACAACAGCATTAATAGGGCTCTTCCTCTTTACGCACGAGGAGGAGGCTGTAATCCTTGGATACTTGCTTGGGTGACAGAAACCACAGTGGGTTTAATAGAGGAAGGGCAAATTACATAAACGAGGTAGAGAAACGGGCTGGGACCCCTCTAATTGCAGCCACATGGAGAATAATGTGCGGTGCCGGGAGCGTTTCTCTTTTCAAGTCCAAATGGGCCAAAAGTTGCATTCAAGTCGGAGAAAATCTCGTCAGCCGTCATCACTGAATGTAGAAAATTCAGTATAGAGTTAAGATCCAACCACTGTTCAATACAACTCTACTGTAGAGGATCAACAACATGATGCTGAGTTAGAACAACTAACTGACCACATCTACAGTAAACTGTGTAGAAATCAGACAGATGAGGCGCTCACGTAAATTTAAAAAGCAATGGGGTGAGATGTAGCGGCTAACGCTAACATCCATTGAACAGCAGAGCGGGATGTGTTGCCGAGTGGGCTGCACGATGAGAGCCGGGTAGGCGTGAGACTGGGACTGTAAAGCACATCCAAACCCACCATGCCGGTTTCTACGCACTTACACACACACTTGATACTAATGATCTAATAGCAGAATGGGAACACATTAGAGTTTGCCTGTTCCTCTGGTTCCAATGTAAATAGAGGCAGAGTACCACCGAAGGTTTCATTTAATAAGGGGTGTGATCACGGATACATATGCTGTGGGTACAGAGGACATCGCAACGGACTGTCATTTTAAAAAGGTTCCTCCACATAGACCTCAGGACCTTAAGAACGACAACGCCTTTCAAGGCCTCGTCCTTTTTGGAGGATCCAGACCCTCAACTGGGATAATTGCGTCATACACGCGACGCGGTGCGGCGGTGGAACGGATGAGCCGAGTGAATACGGCTTATTATATGTAAACCCAGCCATGTGCCACAACAGACTAACAAGGTGTGCGTTGCATCCTATACAAAGTGTTCCAAGAGTCAGAACTAAAACGTGGAGAAGCAGCGTTCAGCTTCTCTGCTCCACACATCTGGAACAAGGTCCCTGAAAGCTGCAGGTCTGCTGAGACCCTCAGCTCCTTTAAATACAGGTTGCCTTTAATTGATCCAGATTCAAGGATATCAATCAATTTCTGCATCTCACTACTGCATTTAAATTCTTAAAATTACACTGCAACTTTTATTACATTTTTTGCTTTTTGACTGTTTTTTAATGTTTTAAAATGAATGTTCTTAATTGTTTTCTTCTGCATTAGGTTTTGATGCTTTTAATGGTTTTATGTGAAGCACTTTGAATCGCCTTGTTGTTGAAATGTGCTCTACAAATAAACTTGCCTTGCCTATACAATTGAAATGATGAAAAGGCACATTCATATAACAGAATAGCAGTGAGGTAGCGTAGAAGCAGGCTCAAGCAACCTCTTTGAGCAGAGCACTATTGGTTTTTATACGTGACTGATTACATGGGTGGGAGGAGGATAATTCAGCACGGACTCCACTGATAAGACTTCCAAACACGTATGTAAGATGCAAATACGTCAGTGGAGCAAACTGCTGTGAGGATTAGCTCCCAGGCTTTAGCCACATCCCAGTCTGCTCTTAATATCAAAAGATAGTGGGCTAGTATGGCTCACTGCCAATGATGAAACGGAAGTTGTTGGGGTTTTTATTTTTATTTTTATTTTACGGAGGTAAAAACAAACTCAGGATGAACAAATTATCAAATCGTGGAGAGTTTTCTGGCCCTCATGACGTACGATGGTGAATTTGGGGTTTTAGTTTGACAAGCCGCTCAGAAATCAACAAGACAAAACCCGAAACTACACAGTTCGTGCGCTCGCCTGCAGCTCATAACCAGGCCGTGCCGAGGGGCTGACAGTCCAAGGTCCTTTACCTCTTTAGTTAAACAGCAGCTGGAAAGTCAAAGAGGGAGGGCCACGCGGAGGACTCGCAGTTGTTCTGCCCTTTCAACCAAGAGAGAAAACTGAATATATTAAACCAAGAACAATGTGTAATCCAGTCACTGACCAACTGTGAGGCCTGCCGTTCATCACAGAGCGATTGTGACGGTCAGACCGTGACACCGCCGTCACCACGTCTTCATTCTCTCAGGAGACTTTCCCATATTTGACTGAAGTGAGATTTTTATCTCAATAATGTTCACTAGACCTCAAGACAAAGTCCCTCTACATGGGTGCAGGGGTTACAGATAGCAGAAGAGGAGGATGGCGGAACAACAATCAGTGAAGAGTCCAGAAAGCGATCAGTGTTTGGATCGTCACGTAGCGAGTCGCACTTTTCAGCCACAGCAGTAGCAGAGTGTGAGGTTTGGGGACAGGACAGGGGCGAGAGTACAAACAGCTGAGGGTACAGACAGCTGGCGGGAAACCTGAGCGCCTCTGAGGGGGAATTAACCCTTTCCAGGCCAGCTGAGGCAGCAGGCGGCCACGCGAGGGAGAAGACGGCAGCCGTCGACTCTCGGCGAGCTCAGTGTCGAGCACTGCGGCGATGCTTCACCTTGTGCCATCGCGAAAGAAGAAAATATGGCTCGTAGTGTTCCAACTTTTCCACATCACACTGCTCAATGGAGAAATAAATGGCTGCTTTTGTTCGGCACGGGACGATATGAACAACAACGATCCTGGACATTATAATTATCAAAATGTGCTTAAAATAAGATAAGATAATCCTTTATTAGTCCCGCAGTGGGGAAATTACAGGATTACAGCAGCCTTGCTCACAAGTGAATAAAAAGAATACTACAATAGAAACAAGTAATATAAATAAATATAAATGAGCAGTAAAACAGTAGAGAAATATTAATATACAGACTGAATAGAAAAGTACTAGAACTCTTAAAATGGCACTTTGACACACTGGAATCCCCTAAATTTCATTAAGAAACAAATTGCTGTCATTGCAACACTTGTAGAGCTTCTATCAGTGACATGCCTTTTAGTGAAAAGGGGATCTTATATAGGGTAGTCATACAAAAGTGCCTCCAGAATGCCACTGTTCATGTTTGGGTTTATATTCTGTTTACACACACACACACACACACACACTAAGGATTACTAAAATCCCCTTTTCACTAAAAGGGATGTCACTAAAAGAAGCTCTACAAGTGATGCAATGAAAGTATTCGTTTCTTAATGAAGTAACATGGTGCAAATCGGTGGTTTCTTACTTCTCTGTATTTATGCTCTTTTTCAGTTCCTGACCACGATATGAGCTAGACCGCTCTTTCAAGTTACTCATGCGACAATATTTAGGATTATCCCGATAATGGAAATTCACCACGGTCAATTTATTGCGCGTGTTTATTATTTATTGTAATAGAATCTTCCCATCTCTCGATCTTGCTTTGCTGTCATGTTTCTACTCAGATCCACATGAACAGGAAGTTTGCTTGACTGACTTTCATGTGGTCATCTGAAGGTCTCGTCAAACTGCCACTATCTCTGCGGCCTACATCACGAGCTTCCACTGACCCACTGCTTTGTTTGACCATCTCCACGTGTCTTGTGTTCAACCGGCCCGTCTATAAACAGCGCTGACTTTTAGTTCAGAGTCAAGGCGGTGCATAGTAAACATTACAGAGGTGTAATGCATTCCTTAAGAGAAGAAGAAGTGCAGCCAAAGCCTCTGCAGTGTCATCTCCTGTTTGATTTAGTCCTACACAGCGATACATGACATCATCTCCATCACTAACCATTAACCCCTTCACTGTCCACTGCAAATGGACTGGAAGTCTGAATAGTATGTATAATACAATCAATTTATGATGAAACCAGTTGATTGATTCGTTGTTCTTAATTAGCTATTTTGATCATGAAAGTCATGTTTAAAGCAAAAAGTGTCAAACATTTCCTCGAGCCTCTTAATGTTGAGAATTTTCTTTGTCTTCAGTCATGTGAAACTATTTCATTTGGACTCTTTGGTCAGACAACACAAGCAATTTGGGGATGTTACATTGGGTTCTGGGAAGTTGTGGATATTGATATTTGTCATTTATTTTCTGGAGATTTTACCAAACAATTAACCGATTAATTCAGAAAATGCTAATTAATTGATAGTGAATGCAATTGTGGCCCACATTTTTGTTTTTATATATATATATATATATATATATATACACATACACACACACACACACATATATACATACATATACACACACACTTCTTTGATACTCTACTTTGTTTGTATCAGCCTGAGAAGAAAAAAGGTGAATAGATTTTTCCCAATGCAAAAGTTGTTTTAATTATTATTATTTATTTATTTTAAATCAACCACACTACGACTACTACTATTACTGCTGCTGCTGCTGCTGCTGCTGCTCTCCTCGACTTGGAAAAAAACAAAAACATGGCCCGACCTGGGGAAACACGGCACTTTGTATAATGAGGTACCAGAACGTGACAAATGAGGCCACAATTTATAGTCGTGCGGATGGAGGGCTGAGTCTTCTGGGATAAGCAATGAATCCTCTGGACTCATTGCACAGCCACTGAGAGAACCCCCACATGCTAAATAATCCATTTTACAAGACACGGACATTATTTTACTCCAGCAACGAAGAGATCTCAAATATCATACATCCTACCCACCCCTCCTCATATTAAAAGGATCCGGAGACAGAATTTATTAGAGAGACAACAACCATCTGATTTACACAATCAATAATTCCAGGGTTCTTTGGTATCGGTACAACAAAAACACCAAAGTGAGGAGACGTTTTCGTATACCGCTGCTTTCCAAATTATGGGTGCGAGTAAGAGTTCTATACATGGTAAAATACTAAAAGCCTCCATTGCCCTGCGCACATTCACAGACATCACACGATAGACTACATTTAGAAGTAACAGGAAATGAGAGTAATTAAAAAAAAGAGGAGGACACAAATGATTCCCTCTTCGCGAGGGATTAATCGTTCCAAATGGAAGGTGACAACTGGCAGCCTCGTCCCGCGTTGGTCGGAGAGCCCATTGTGCAGTTTACTGGTGGCTGGTCCTCGTCTAATCTCCCATTTGCTGGCTCCCATCTCCCCGTCTGTCACCCTGCCAGCAACATGGAATTCGCAGCTCCATTTGGGACTGCTAAAAAAGGCAAGGCAGCCCAAGTGGAGGAGGTGCAGCCAATGGCGGCTGACCTGTCCAGTTGCTTGCTGTAAAATAAGGGGGTGGAATGGGGGGGGGGGAGGTTGCTTTCCTCCCCTCTGACACAGCCAACATGCTGCTCTCCCGGCAGACACCGTAGGAATCCCTCCGACAACACGACCTCGCTCTACGTACGGTCTGTTTAGGAGCACCCTTGTGATAAGAGCACATATCTCACAAGTAAATTAACTTCCCATTATCTCAGTGATTCTCTCTCGTCACCCACTTCAAGCCGCTGCTCCGCCCGTACGACAGGGAGGCAGATTAAAACTAAACGTGAAATGCTTTCTTTTCAAGTACAGTTCTCCATTTAAGACTGAATTAATTATCAAATCACTGTCAGTTCTCTCGGGGGACCAATTCAACTTCACACACATTTATATGCCCGCAATAATGTTAGATAGCTGTTGGTCTGGACAGTGCACTACACTGCAGCGACGAAGACAACGTGATCTGTGCTAACGAGCAGGAGAGAAACAAACAGGCTTCAACAAGATTACAGCAGCAATAGCGCCGAAGATCAGAGGAGCAAGGAAGAGAAGAGAAGGAGATGGAGTAAGGGAGGAAAGGGGAGATAGTGACGGAGGGAGGAGGGGAAAACCAGAGGAGACTGTCAGATACTGAGAATTATGTCCTAAGCTAGATCCTCTAAGCAAACATGAGTTGTGGGATTTGCCATCCCCTTCCAAAAATAACTGCAAAAGCATAAAAACATCTGTACTGGCACATCGAATATCAAGAAGGAGCCACAGAAGCCAGAACCGTGCAAAGATCTGCTGGGGGTACGCCACAATTACAAATGTACCCTCTTTGTGAAGTGTTGGCATTCATTGTAGGTGTAAGCCACTTCTCCCTTGGACTTCCTCATTCACCTCTAAGTCAGACATTACATTTCCCAGAATGCATTTCCACAGCCACAACCACAGTCTCAAACGTGTCGTCTTCAGCGGTTGTTTTTAGGTGCTTGATTGTGCTGCGAGAGCAATAACAATAGAAAAGGCGGGTTCTCCATCCAGTCACGCAGCGTCAACGTAATGTCGTAGTATTTTAAACACTGCAATCAGCGCGACTAAAAACGCTCCAAATGGAATCGTGCATGGATTGAGTCGATGCCAAATAACAGTTCTAGAAAGAAGCCTCCTTGCTGTTCGTTGTGACATCTCTCACAGCGAGATGACATTTCGCCAGCTCAGTTTTCAGTACCCGATTTAGGCCTGGTGACATTGGCCCAAGAACCAAGTCACGCTAGCTAGATATGCATCAGAACAATCAGCAGATGATAATGTGTTGGGCTGTCGTCCCTGACCAAAGATATTTTAGTCGACTAAATGAAAAAAAATACTGCATCTGTCTGCCTGTGCACTCATTGCTCGTCACCGGAGTCTTCCACACAAGCTGCTAGCTTAACAGCTGCGAGTACAAACAATGGCCGCGTTTGTTGTTTATGTTCATGATAATGTTTTGGGGCAGTGGCTTTGGAGGGAGGCCCGCTACCTACTACCATTGGAGGGGAAGAGAGAGCAACCCGGGCTAAGTTTAACATTGGATCAACCTTAAAAACGCGCTCTCGCTAGTTTCTCAAGATTACCAACCCAAGCTTTAATTATTGTGTTTTTCAGAGATGAACTCATAACTTTCTTGGAAATAAGTACTTCAGCATGAAAAAGAAGCATTAACAAAATTGAAGTTAGTAATCTACTAAAGACCCCCAAGTCCACTCAGACCAAAACAAAGAGGTCAGTCCTAATAATGCAACTTGCAGCCTTTTCAGTCTTAAACTTTAACAAACAATCAAACAAAGCTATCAACTATGAAATCAATACGTTGTAGGGGGATACGAAGCATGACTGACATTGCAAGATCCATTACACGATTTATAGATTTATTTAGAAAAATAAACTCATTTTGGTGACAAGTTTAGGAGATTTGGGATTTCCAGAGCAGCCTTCACGTTTTTCCAAGTTGAAATCAAAAAGGAAACAGCTGATCCTTTATTGGACGGCCCATGTGAAATTACTTGAGTCTTGAGCTAATTCATCTATGAGGTTACATGTTGAACAGATGGCTTTGTTGGTCTTTTATTTTAGCGGATTAACACCATAAAGCATAAATTCACAGTGGGCGACTGGATGCAATTTTAGCAGCCACAGCAATTCCTGGAATATAAGATTGCATTTTTGTTCACTAGATTGTAGGTATACCATCGGTACTCAGTATTGGCAGGTACGTTGGGTTTAGGTTTCATAAGAAGCATCAGGGGACAACAAAAAGGGCTTGGGACAGTTATCTGAGAACAAAATACACAGCACTTATCTTCCAACCCTTTTTCTTTTGCTTCTCCAAAATGTCCTTTACTCTCCTCACCACCGCCCCAGCTATTGCAAAGTCCAAACTGTTTAGACTAGCTTGCACTGTATGTATGACATGCTACTCTCTTGATGAATAGAGTCCAGACGCTGCAGAGGTGCACGCAGCGACCACGCATCAGACCTACTGCGCACAAACTAAATCCCTAAAAAAAAAAAAAAAAAAAAAACTGAGGCCGGCGTGTCCACCTGCCGTGTCCGCACCGTAACCGCGCTGCTCCTGACATGGACCACACAATGACATTTTCTAGGGTGTCCCTCGGTGAGCAGGGTTCACAGGGCCCACGCTGTTCTCACACACTCATAATTGCAGCGGGGGCAAAGGTCACAGTGTCACCGACAGCCAACTAAATAAACGTCACATGAAGCGGGGCGTAAAATATCGCTCAAATGTTTCCATTCCAGCCGCTCACATCTACATCCTTACCTCCCCTCCATATCACTAAATGAGTTGGGGGGGGGGGGGGGAAGGGGAGGCGGGTGGGTTGGAGGGGAAATCACAGGACTCCAAAGACAGCTGCAGCTTATAAGGAATGTGAGGGGCCTCAGCCAAGAGAGCAGGCAGGGAAACCATACCATATATGGCAACAGAGGCAGAATCTAATTTTTATCAATGAGCAGAGCGGGCATGAGAGCGGCTCAACATGCGAGGGTTGATCCCCCATCCTTGACGGCGTATGGTACGTGTTACTTAGTGCCTTGTGAAAACAGCACGCGGGCACAACAGGCCGGCAAGTGTCCGTCTTCAAAGGCGCGCACTTAAGCCGTGTAAACAGCGAGCGGTGGGAATCTCGGCTTCCAGCACCTGAGCGCACGGAGAAGTGTGGACAGTGAAGCGTGGCCGCTTATGAATTTATCGCTTCGCTTCAAGATCTCAAAGACCTGAGGTTTAAGAACCCTTGGAGTAGAAAATACGGGGACCCGACACTGCAGCTTGAAAGGAGGATGAAAGGAGGTCACGCAGCCAACTAACAATGCTCCTGAGGGTCTCAGAGTAGAACAATTCTTTGTTTTTTTTTAATACTCCTCATCCTAAATTCAACTTATTCGCGTCACGACAATTTTGAGAAGGTTAGCGAGTTTGAAAATAGCGCAAAATGTCTGATGTTCAACTATTTTCAGAAATGTAAGTCCTGTTAACAATCGGCAGCGTTTCGTCCCTGAACGCGAGACAGCTCCGTCACAGAATAAAAGATAAACATTAAAGTCCTCCTTGCAGCAGTGGTGCGTGTTTCTCCTCCTAACACAACCCAGACCTGCTGTGATTTATCTTCGTGTTACGAGGCTTTCCTGGACGAGAGGTCAGAAAGGTAAAGTGTAGACGGCTCCCTTTAGTGAGTGGGATAATACTCTCCATCTTATCTGGCTCTCCCCTCAGTGTGGAGCCCTTTGAAAGGACTACGAAGACCTTTTGGTTTAATAAAAAATAAAAAAAATGACTCGGTGCTTAGGACCAAACCGCAAGTCCAAAACAGAGGCCTCACATAAAACAGGCAAAAGTTCAAAACTGTTTACGATGGGACAACGATTATTTTCCACCACCGCTTGCGGGTTCCATTTATTTGCTCTCCTCGCGTGACTGTCTAGCCTTTTCTAGACAGATTTCCCACAATATCCATTAGTGAATCTCTATGGTGCTTATAATAGTTTTATTTTATTTGTGTATTTGCTATGCAATTCATGTCTCCACTAGAATCAAAGACTTCAACTCGAGCACGATTGCAGGGAGAATAGGCTGCAGGGACAGGGATACAGATGAGTGCATTTAATGGGAATTCACAGCCGCCGCTGCCTCGCTACACTTCTTAAATGTTGTCTCCTTTCCACTTTTTTGATTCTAACCTTTGTGTCGCCCATGCTCTCCGACTCAGACACCTGATAGGTGAGGTCCGTCTCCTCGAAGCCCGTGGCACTCATGCGCTGGTCCGTGGAGGGGTCCGAGCGCGGCGGCGAGTCCGGCGAGTTGAGGCATGTTTGGATCAGAGCTTTGCCCGTTTCACTTGTGATCATGGGTTGGAGTTTGCGGGTGGCGAAAGTGTAGACGTGCCCCGTTTCACTGGCCACAAGCAGTAGAACCTGGGTTCCCGTCAGAGTGGAGAGTTCGTAGGCCTGGGAAAGACAATAGGGAAATTAAAGTATATGACAGAGAGGACGGGTCAAAGAGTCGGGCTACAATTCAAACAGAAAGACATAAGCTTCACAAATTGCCTTCATTTACAGACAAAGTAATCTCTACTGGAAACATACAGCGAAAGAATCCAAAAAGGTGACCCTCTGGGAAAATATAACCGAGACAAGAAAACCACTAGAAGCTGAAAATCCCCCTGTAGTGAACTGTGACGTAGAGCACAAATGAAGCTAAAATAACCCGAGATAAGGCTCCCAGAATAGAGAGTGTGATATAGCTGAGAGAGCGATTGCAGCTGGGGACGGGCTTCTTGCACGAGCACGGGGGGAGTAGGCAAGCAACCCGGTCTTAACGGAGGACACAAGGAATCGCTCTCAAAACCCAGAGGTAGCCCACTGTGAAACGTGAGGCCACCACAGTCTGCTCCCTTGTCATTCATTACACAGCGTGCGCACAGACAGACACACACAAACTCTTCAGTGTGAAAGCAGAAACACAAGATTCAATGCCATCACACACACACACACAAAACCGATTGAACTCCTGAGAAAGCCGTTTTATCTAAATGAGTCATAAGTTATGTGGAGGATGATTACCATCACCTTGGTGAACACGGTACAGTCAGAGCCGGCTGATAAATGTGTCATTGTAAGACGGCGCACGGGAGGAGGAGACGAAGTGCATTCAAATTTTAAAAAGGCTTTTATGGAGCAGTTATAAAACCATGCATTCATACCGGTCCACTCCATCGTGCTCAAACACTGCGTTCATTATGCTATCAGTCCAATGTGGGCACTTGCTGCTGAAGCCGACTGTAGGACTGTGTGTGTTAAGATGACAGCGCACAGAAAGGCCAACGATGAGCAGCTACTGTTCTAGTGGCTGAACGCTACAACGCGCTCGCTTCCCCTGAGCTCTTCAGACCGTCATCATTAGAGGTTTTTGATGTGTACGTTTTTTTTGTGCATTGAGGAACGGCGTTAAATGGAAACTCTAGCGGCACAGTTCACCTCTCCGCCTGCTAATGCGGCATTACAGAAGTAGGTAATTAACTCCACGGCCCCAGTCATCCTCTTCTACTACCGTCGCCCTTGATTGGCGCAGCAGCAGCGACAGGAGTCTCCAACAACGGCGTCTGATGTTTGGCCAACATCCAACGCAGGAAAGGACTCATTTGTCACCTTAAATGTGCAAGGTGGCGGCACAAACTAGGACCCACGCAATGCTGTAATAAGTTCCTTCTCTCTGCTGATTCTCATAAATATTCATGGCTGCAAAGTGCCAATTACTCAAGGCTGTAATTGGTTCCTCTGTCACACAGAACTTCCCAGTCAAGCCCACACATCAAATAAAAAGAAGAAAAAACGGAGCATGAGATAAAGTCATGGATGGCCGCAAACATGTAATGCAGTTATGCAATTCAAAACAGCGTTATTCTCAGAGGTCATCTTGGCTGTTAGAACACGAGTCGCCGTGTGACGATACAGTCGAGTTAAAATCTACTACCTCAACAACTTCTGTTGTAGCGTTCAGCGTGCAGGCGCCCTGGCCAGTGCTGAAACAAATATTCCATTAGTTCCTCCATCCATCTGTTATCTGTAACCTATTGTCCTAGTCAGGGTCGCATGATAACTTATATTATAGATGTATCCATTTTTCAGGTTATCATTAAGTGTATAGTACGATTTTAGTTTCTGGCATCCGAGGCAGTGTTTTCAATTGCTTGTAAATAATAAGAATGTAATGGCTGCATCCCATTTAGTTCCCTGGTATTGTGCACGCTGGCTCACTTTGCGCAGTGTATTGAGGCACTTAAATGGACTGGAGCGACCATTTGTTATTAGTTACATCTGTGCTTTTCCTGGTACGACAATTAGAAAGTCTGCCAAGAAAACAGCCAATAGAGCATAGTTTAAAAAGGCGGGCATGAACTCCTGCCCCATACTGTACGAATCAACCAAATAAAAGCAACCACAAGTATTAACCGAGTAATCCTGTGCCTACAATTGATGTAACCATTTGGATTGTGCAATTATGTACATGCAAAAAAACCTAAAGAATTAGAGAACAAACAAAATGACTTGACTCACATCACTCAAAATTAAACTATAGGCTCATCCTAGAAACGAGTTGAGAACGGTCTACTATGAATCTTCCCACTCCTCTCCACCCACCTCTCAATTTCTTCGTAGGCAACATTTACAAAGAAAAAAAAAAAAAAACTCTCTATTCGCAGTGTGTCAAATAGTGTTCATGTTGCCAACCTCAGTTTCCACGACAACAGTCTGGGGTACATAATAAAAAAAAGAGCGAGAAATAAAGCAGAATACGCACTACATGGGCTTCAGAGTAACAAATGAAGACATTCACCACAGTGAAGAATTGTGTTTATTTAAGGTCATGATGACAAACGACTGCTGTGCTTCTGGTCAACAGCTAACCTCGTCTCCAAATGAGCAAACTGTAGATTCATTGATGCCAAATAGCAATACTTTTTTATTGCTCATGTTGTTATCGCTTCTGCGTTTGTTTATTTTTGGGTTGTTATTATTATTTATCATGGCACCAATCGAGTGCTTGAGTTGTGGATTTTCCAGTGTAATACTGCTTTTGGTACCAAACTCAGTGGAGGCCAGTCTGACCGCCACGGAGCGAGTTCTGTCATCTTTATTGCCAACTGCTGCTCACAAAACCGAAACCAAGAGAAGTCACCCACGGATGAGGCTGTGTCACAACGTACAGTGCCATAATGCATGCACTGACAGTCCCCCGGCTCCTCTCTTCTGTTTGAGTGCTCTTTGACTGTCCTCTGATCTGGTTTCCCTGGGGTTTAGTCAGCTGTTGGCAACTACAGGACCGCTGCTGCTCTCCACCGCATGGCTGCCGCCTGCAAGCAAAGCCTGCTTCACCACGACAGAAGGAACAGCCTGTGTGCACTGAGGGCTACTGATGGGAACTACTTCCAACAGTCCGAGGACCATCTTGTGTGTGTGTGTGTGTGTTCCAGTTTATCTGGAAATCTGTGTGTGTCAGGCCGTGTGTGTGTGATAGTTGGGGTGAGCGAGGTCATAAATAGAATTGTCATTTGCACACGTCTATTTAAAGCCAATTGCCTGTCATGACTCCCTCACCTCCAGTGAGCCAGTTTGTGCCACAATTGTTGTTGTCTTTCATAAAGAAAGGAATTGGTATCAGATGAACTACAGGTCGAATTTCTAAATGTGAGCCAACTATTAGATTAGAATGACCGGTGCAGTGGGTCTACTTTTCCACTGATGTTGTGATTCTGCAGCTTATTAAAGTGTAACCTCCACTTCGCTGTTAATTTCACGAATGGAAGCATTTACAGCACACACACTATATATATATATATATACATATATACATATATACATACACACACACACACACACACACACACACACATACACATATACACACACACATATACATATACATACACACAGACAAATATATACCTAATGCAGTAAATCAATGCCAAACAAGACTGAAGTGACACGTTACAGTCATTGAATGAGATCCGAAAGGAAATCCCCGGACTCACCTTCTTCATAATACCAGTCTTCCTCTTGCTGAAAGTGGTGTAACGTCTCAACTTGTTGTCGATAAATTCCATCTTTATCTTCACGCGCCCACGTGTCTTCTTCCCCGGCTTCGCCCCCGCGACCCCCCCGGGCACCATGCCGTAACCTCCGGGAGGTATGCCCACCTCCTGCCCCGTCACCGCAGCCTCCATCTCCCCGCGCTCGCGCTTCACCCCTCTCCGGCTGTCCCCGAGTGAACCCACCGGGTCGTCGTCGTCTCCGGAGTCCGAGTCGTTCTCCGAGCCGCTGCACAGAGGCGCGCTCTCCCGGTCCGGGTCGAACCTGGCCCCGTGAGGCAGCACCACTCCCGTGTTTATGCCCACCATGTTGCCCTGCACGGTGGTCTGCAGAGCGGTCCCTCCAGTCCCGTTGCCCGGCCTCACGCCTCTGGAGCCCCCCGGACCGTTAGCCCCCAGCATCCCCACGGCGTCTCGCTCCCCCTGCCGCCCGTCGCTCTCGCTGACCCCCGGTAAAGCTTGCCCTGCTCGGACTAAAATAGGACGGATCCCGACGCCGACAATCCCCGAACCGTGTCCCGTGTTACCTCTGCCCGAAGCTGACCCGTTTCCAGATGGTGCCGAACCGACCCGGCTCGGTAACATTATATTTCGGCTGCTGAACCGAGTCCCTAAAACACCAGCTAAGAGAGCCGGAGCGCGTTGTCTCGTAAATGGCTGATAAAACGCACAGGCTAACGCGCCCGGGCCACGCAGCGTAAACAAACCAGACCCGGTCGGAGATTCGGAGCCTCCAGGAAATCACCGTGACAAACTTTTGAAAGCTACCCCCCAAGACCCTTCAACCCGGCTCCTTTTGGTTCACCCTCCTCCTCTATTACCAAAACTCCGAGCACTTTCTCAAAAAGGAAAACGCGAAGAGCGCCCTCGATGTCGATCCGCCATGTTACGTAGTCCGCGCTGCGAGCTGAAAATAACGCTAGCGTCGGCCTGTTAGCGCCAAGTGCTAATCTTTACTCCCCCGAAACGCAATATTCATGTCTTCGTGGTTAAGGGACGCATAAAAACGTATATATTTTGAACACCGTTTAAGACAGCGGAGTAATATTAAAACCGAGGAACTACTTCCCTCCTTATAAAGAGATACAATGTTTCCTTATTTGGTCCTGTCTCTCCTTATTTGGTGAGTCACAGCGTCGCCTATCGATTGGCTGAGGATTATCTGAGGAGCGCTGTCATTGGTCAATACAAACACTCATTGGAATAAATACCAAAATGGTTGCGCTACCGACAACGTCACCGTGGACAAGCAGAGGCACCGAAATAACAAAAAAAATCCAACTTTTTATTCCCCACAGATTGTGCGCTCATGCCACAAAACATGTTTATGGTTTGCTTTCGCGGCCAAATGTCTCTTTTATTAACTTTATCGCCCGAAAGACTCAAAATAGTTGTCAGAGGAATAGTTTTTTTAAACTTTAGATTCGATTTCTACTATATTTTTATATTTATCTTGTTTATTGTATATCATATGTACGACGAGAGCAACGTGAAACCGGAGACAAATTCCATGTATGTGTACACACACATGGCCAATAAAGCTGATTCTGGTGTTGTACTGTATCATATTAATGTTGGCGAATGTGTGAGTTTAGATGCATTCTACTAAAGGTAGATTGTAATTACTTTTAGAAAATAAAAACTGTAAAAGCCGAGTTTGATTCGTGTGGCAGTGTCGCTTAACCCTTTCACAATAAGCCTTTTTCACAGCAGACTTGGCTTCAACTTGTCATAGCAGGAAAAGCACAGGTGTAATTATTGACATTAAAGATGGCTATTAAAGTGTCCCGCTAAAACAGTGAGACAGGATGTGCAATACCAGGACCCTGAGCTTCAGCAGACATATGGAATTCAGCCATCCCTTGATTTATTTGCACAGGTGCTTTTCATCAAAATGTGGTCTGTATAAAAAAAGCCCTTGGAGTACTTATCTGATGTTATCATGGAATGATGCTGTAAAGCCCACACATAAGGCAGGTTAAAACAAATGTCATGGTATATTCAAATCTTTTCTCAACCAAGATGTGTTGGTCATTACAGAAATTATTACTTAGTTATTACTGAAATGTATGTCAGGGCCATCATTACCTGAGAGCTCCTTGAGATGTAAATGCAGTTGAAAACGAGTTGCGACGACATCACAAGTATTGAAGTCTCACTAAGACTCAGTTTGTCAGATAAGAATGGACAATAGACAAAACACACACACACACACACACACACACACACACACACACACACACACACACACACACACACACACACACACACACACACACACACACGCACACGTTTTCAGAGGGCAGTATTGGACTCCTCCATTTTTTGCAATCCAAAAACAAAAAACAAAACAGGAACCCTGGACGCACTAGGACCATGCAGAAACAGGAGCCGCTCAAGCTCCTAATCCCCCTCTCACCTCTCTGGTACTGTCACCTCCAGTCTGACTGTCATTCAAACTGTTTCAGCAGCTCAGCAGAAACGTCAAGTCAGCAACTTCCTGGACACATTTCATTTATTTAACACCTCGGGAATACACATTGAGCGAGAATCCTTATTTCCAATGGTGCCCAGGTATGCAGAGGCCTCAATAGTAATACAAGAAGAATACATATCAAATAAAACAACAAAATCAAATAGCTGACAAGATACAACAAAAATGATAAGCAGTGCAAATGTCATGCCATCAGTAAAATGAGTAATTGTCATCAACAACAGAGGCAGGTACAATTGCTAGAGTTGTTAGAGGTAGATTGGACTAATTTACAGAATTTACTTGGGTTATGAGAGGAATTAGTAAAAGAAGAAACAACGTTAGTCCGTTTTTGATTTTGCACATACTCTTTGATTGTCTAAAGGCCAGCCAGTGACAACAGTCTTTGATGCTCCCCTTCCAGAGCACATGCGTTGTCTCGAGAACTAAATTAAGGTAGAAAGCTCAGCGATGAATCAGGGAGTGGAGCTCATGTCTTCTTAAAAAAGTGCACGCTCATCTAAAACAGAGTTAAACATATTGGTAAAATAGCTCAAAGCTAGTTCAGGATCAGGGATTTTGAGATGTCAGTGGGTGGGCCAGAATAAAGGTCATGTAACAAGGACACACACCGACCACTTTTAACCCCTGTCTTTGAAAATGACCCCAACGATTTCTGGAAGCTGTGGCGGTCGATAGCCAGCTAGCCGAGCCAGAACCAAAATGAGCTCAGCTTGTTTCTCTGAAAAACTTAAAATCTAGATGTCCGGATATCCATAACCAGTGTTATAATCCCAGCACAGCAAAGCTTTCCTCAAGTTGTTCACACAATCTGTATTAAGTCTGCTCATGTAACGTGCGAGATGTTATAGATCATGTTGGAATATCAATGCCATAAAGATCTTTAAATCAGCAAGCCATGAATGGCTTTGTTGACCTGCTGTTATTATATTTTTTTTATGGGTATTTCAAACGACCAGTCAACTGTGCCTCTTCACTCAGCACATTCAGGAGAGTTTATTTTAGTTGAGATCATTTAGTGCGTCTGTAACTCAGCATTAACGGCTGCCTCTGTCATGACAAAACGTTGATCGTCTGTCTGCCAACATCATTTGCAGAAGTTAAAGCTGAATGCCCATTTTATAGCCTCCAGCTGGTTATTTGGATTCAAACAGTCCTGATGCGCAAATGCACCAAATTGAATGTCCAAGGTTATTCTGTCACAATTTACTCTCTGTTGTAAGCAGAATTATCTAATATAACTAACTATAAGAGGCATACATTTCTACTATGGCTTATTAACTCCTGTTTGCAATACATATCATTGTCGCATTTTAATGACTGAAATAATTCTGGACTAAGTTACATACAACATGCGATGTTGGTAGGCATAAATAATAAGTGAAGGTACCCAAAATGCATAAATTATGTATAGATTATGCATTTAGGAGAATATGTGCCAATGCCAAAGACCGATAGTGGTGTGTGAGTGTCTTTGATCTTGAGGCATTTCAGCTACTACTATTTCCAGTATATCTCTTATTTTTTATGTGATACAATTGGCCACACATTCTAAATATTACTACAAGAATTGTAGCAGAAGTCAGATCTAGTGTGACATACATATTGCATTTAGTGTTTCCTTAAAACACACTTTAATACAAGCCTCGTGTTTATTAAAATGATTAATTAACAACATAAATGGTACATAGGGCCGAATTTATCAGTACAACCCTCCTACTCAAAGGTTTGAATATGTGCAGCATGGTTCAACCTGAAATTAATGCAACTCAAACTTCTGATGACTTAATAAATGTAGTTTCATCGTATATAGACGGTTGTAGGCGTAGACACCACATGGTCTGTGGGAGCTATGGAAGAGTCTTCAAGTTTTTCCAAATCCTGTGAATCTTTGTCTTTATTTATGGACATTATGCAATTATCCACTTTCCAGTGTCTTCTTTTATGTTTTTCTTGTGTTTTTCGGCAGATTGCAGTGCCAGCTTTTAGGAACATACATCCACCCACCGAATGTAGAACAGGATCTAGTTTACATTATTTTGTCATACACTTTCCAGTGTAAATGCTAACTGTAAATATGAATATAAATTCTATAAAAAGTGTATAATCTTTTTCAGATTTTTACATCCTACTTCCTAGTGGGCTGCACGGTGGTGTAGTGGCTAGCACTCTCTCCGGGTTCTCTGGCTTCCTCACAGTCCAAAGACAGCTTGGGGTTAATGGATTACCATGGGCCATCAGCGTATGAATGATGTCATGTAGTGTTAAAGCGCTTTGAGTGGTCGGGAGACTAGAAAAGCGTTACAAATACAGTCCAGTTACCATTCAGATAGGTGGATTTTTACATTAACTGTTGCATGTTAAGACAGGTGCTTTTATTTATCACACTTTTAGATAAGTGTGTATTTGTCACACTTTTAGTTATGCGGCCTCAACGCTTGACCTCAGGGAAGAAGAGGAACGTTACACAGACTAACTGAGACAACACCTTTTCTTTGCTGAAGATCTGAGGGAGGATATTTTTCTCATTACCAGCTGTGTTGTGTTTATTGTTGTGGAATATCGAAAGTAAACAACGTATTTTAAATTCAGTGGCCAGCTCTTGAGCTTTGTTATGAACTAATTGAACATTTATTAAATTAGTGGATATGGTCTGTGATGGACATGGACATTCAGTGTGGTCGACACTTCCCGAGAATATCAGATGTCCAAAACTTCAGAATCCCTGAAGCAGACAGTTCTTATTGTCCTGACCGACTCATAGTATAGAATGCCATACAAATATCATGAAAAAAGCAATAGTGTAGAATGCCGAAAATGGTAATTTTCCATAAAAAGTAATACAATATATCATAGTAAGTATGCCATAAAAGTTTAACCCTCGTGTTGTCTGGGGGTCAAAATGAGTGTATATGTATGTGTGTTGATGGGTCATTTTGACCCCAAGACAACACGAGGTTAATTAAAAAGTATGTCATGAGAAGTCATTAAAAAGTAATTCTTTAGTAAGCCATGAAAAAGTTTTATAAAAAAGAATCCCTTGAATAGATCATAAAATATCACAGTATAGTACACAATAGAAATGTCATAAAATGTATTCATAGTATTGTATATGCCCTTGATGAGTCATATACAATTATGCCATAAAAAAGTTAATGCATAGTATGTCATAATAATGGCATTAAAAAGTCATAGCATAGTATGCCATATAGCATGTCATAAATATTGTTATAGTATGCCATATACAATGTAAAGGTAAGTCATATAAGAGTCCTGGTATAGTATACCATACAAATGTAATGAATACATCTCAAAGGAAGTCATAAGAAGTAATAATATATACTATGCAATAACATTGTCATGGTATAGTATGTCATAAAACACGTTTTTCACCTTTTTTTTCACAGTATACTGTAACCTTTTTATAAACATAATTTTTGATGATTTGTTTTGATGTACTTTACTATGATGGTGTGGATCTGCTCTTAAATACCTTCTGCATTGGGCAGCCTCGCTCTCTGGAAGAGGAGATCCTTTCTGACACACACACACACACACACACACACACACACACACACACACACACGTTGACCCGGTGTCGGCGGTGACATCCATCAGAGCCTCGTTTTTGAATCGGTTGTGCAATCTGGTTGATTGGGAGACATTGGAGTCTGGTAAGTGGTTTTGCTTTGTGGATAAACAAAGGCAGCTGGGTGCTTTAACAAGGTGCTGCTTTTTTCTTTCCGTGTTTGTGTCACCAGCTGTTATGCTGGTGATGTCGTGTCAGTCAGGGTGGCCTTCTCTACACGGCGAGCAAAGGCCTGTTCTGTCCCTGTTGGCTGAAGAATGGGCCGCTTGATCTCTGGCTGGTGGAGGGTTAGTGTCACGACATTCCTGTTATGACATACAAAAAACACCACGAGCAGGGACAAATAAAATAGATGATACAATCAATAATAGTAATGATATATACTATGTATATACATGTGTGTGAGTGTGCTTGTGCGTACACCCCGTAAGCATACATACCGCATACACACATGGACATATAAACACGGTATAACTGATGAATATATAAGATTAATCTCTGTTCACGCTTTATAGGGGTCCATTTTCCCATTTATTCTGTTTATCAGATATTCATGAGAGGCTGTGAACCATTCAGAGTGGTTGCCTCATCAGTGAGAGAACCTTCAGCCTCTGGGCTCGCTTCAGTCCGATTCTCTTGTTTCCTATTTAGAATATAGACTCATACTATATACTCCTATACTATGACTTGTTTAGGACTCTTTTAGACATACTACACTATGAAGTTGTCATTATTTGTTATGCACTATATTTTATACTACTACATATGACTTTCTGTAACCTTTCGACAACCTACATGCTCTTCATATGACCTATTATTACATTTGAGTGAGTCTTTTAAGGCACAATATACAATTATATTTTCAAAACATTTTTATGACATACAATTTCTGGACATTTTGTTTAACAAACTATATTATGACATTCATTATAACTTTGTATGGCATACTAAATTATGAGCTTTTTATGATATCCTTACAGCATACTGTACTCCGAGATATTGATATTTTTATCTCTATACGAGATCTTTTAAATTTCTTTGCACACTATAAACAGACTTGGTTATGACATACAATTACTTTTTTCATGACATTTTGTTTGACATCATGAATGTTTCCCGGCATACTCTACTCACTGAAATAAACTAATTGGACAGTATTTTTTGCCTGACCTGTTTTTCCTTACTTAGCATCCTTTGCTCCTTCTAGATCTCCTCTCTTTGTTGAGCCTCCCTGTGGTGCTCCAGCCGTCACTGTGGCATCTTCTGGAGGACGGAGACGTACAACACATATACTACAGACCATATCTTAGTATCTTACGACCTTGTATAACGAAGCTAGAGGGGCCACTGGATTTAACATGTTTTGTACGCTTTCAATATTCAACAACATTACTGACCCTACCTCAGAGGTTCAGCATAGAGAGGCTGTTTGTCTCAGGTGGTCTGTGTAACATTCTTCTTGAAGTGTGACAAATAAAAACACCTGTCTTCACATGAAACACGACTGACAAGTTAAAGTAAAAAGAACCGGTGACAATACAGTGATATATAACTTGTAGTTATAGTCAGCATTAAAACTGTTAAGTGGAGAATTGTTCCTGAACAAAATGACAAAGATATGCAGGATTTGGACCAACCTGAGGACTCCTCCATAGTTTCCCACAGACTGTAAACACCAGTCCAGCTGAAACCTCTGCAGTGAACCGCTGAAGTCGCCTGTGGGCTCCTATATGTTTTAAATGAAATAATGACAGGACCAAATGGATTTACTCACTCGTTTGCAGCTATAAGAGTCATGTTAACATATTCAACTCTTAAAAATAACAGTCGGCAACTTAGATCAGGCTTATAAAGACCAACAGGTATACACCTCCCTCTAGTGGTGAGCGAGAGAACTGCTTGGATTCGCAGTAAGACAGGACTGAGTGGAGTTTTTTCTTTTTTAAAGGAAAAAAATATATTTTTTTTAAATGTTTTATTACTTCTGTCCTCTTTAAAAGCATACCATGATCGATTTTATATTTAAAGGCATCTTTTATTAACAGTCTGATATTTAACTGAAGAAAACAACCTCATCACCGAGTGGTTCTTCAAGACGTTGCTGTCTACAATATGAATCACAACACATGGGGTAAAAACACTGTGAACCTTTATTGACAGCAGCATGTATACGTTTGTATATATATCTGTGATTACTGTGAACATTTGCTGAAGCAGATTAAAATAAAAATAAAAAGGTCTAGGTGTGAGTGCCTAGCATTCATAAAAACAAAACATTACACTAAAAACAATGTATAAAAAAACAAGTTCATAAACAAAGGTCATTGCATTTGATTAGATAATGTAAAAAAAAAAAAAATGGAAACAGTTAAGATAATCCTTCATTTACAGGCACTTAAATGAGTACTGGTGACCAGCAGTCACTCTTTTGACCTCCTTTGTACTTAGCTAACATATTCAGCTGTTTCCCAGACTGAACACACATGGAGATGGACAGCGAGAATGAAGACAGAGCATCAGAAAAGTACCTTTATGTTATGAACAAATAGTTATAAAAAAAAGAACCAAAAAAAAAAAGACAGGACCTTCATCATAAATAAACAGGCACCTGCATGTTCTACTACACGACATGATAGAGATAAAGAGGGATATTCTTTTTAAGTGAAGTTAGTGCATGGCTTCTACATTATGTACACATTGCCTGGTGCCATGGTCCACTTTGCAGCATTGCACAAAATAATTGGACCTTGGAGGAAAACTGTGATTGGACCTCTGAAGAAATGATGTCGCAGGTTAAACACAGTGATGGCTGCAGGCCTGCAACATGATCGTGTGGTATGACGGGTTGTGACCAACAAGCACCTCAAAAGTTAATACAACAGAACACACTCATAAAAACGTACAACGCCCACACTGGCACGATCCTCTATTAAATATATTCCTTGGCTATTAACTTGATCTTTTTTTTATTTTTTATTCATGTTCCTGAAGTGTTACCATAACACAGATGACTTTTTCCCCCCCACAAGTTTCATCACGTCCCCAAATCACAAGCGTAACAAACGAACCTTCATGCAAACCCGATTCCATTTCTTCTTTGAACGTGGCGTGGGAACGGTCCGGTGCAGCTGATTGGACTTTGCGTTCAAGTAGACCAGTTTAGACCATCTCGCTCAACACCCTCCAAAGTGGTTGAAGCTTCAACGCTCCACTGAAGTTACATTAGGTCCCACTTTTTCCCTTCAATATTCTTTCAGACTTGACGGAGCAGGAAACCTACATTTCAGGGGGGGGGGGGGGGGGGGGACCAATCATTTCAATTGATCTGAGCACGTGAGAGCACTGTAACATACTACAAAGCAGTTGGAGGTCTAGGTGAGCGTGTGTGTGTGTGTGTGTGTGTGTGTGTGTGTGTGTGTGTGTGTGTGTGTGTGTGTGTGTGTGGAGGGCTAGAGGCACTGAGGGTGTGAGGCTCTGTGGAACAAAGCGTCTCTGGGACAGAGCGGTCGCAGACGGGCAGGCAGGGTCACAGTGGAACCGCAGACGGGTCCTCCATGCTGCGGTTAAGGCAGACGTAAACTCCTGGCACTGCTCACTAGAAGCCGTTCGCACAAAACGCGAGTGCGTTTTTTTTTTCCACTGGTGTACCGACGAAGTCTTATCCACACACACACAGTTTGAAATGCATATAAGAAAAGGGTTTCCTCCTCAACCCGCTTCCCTGAAATGTTTGAGACTAATAATCCAGCATTCCGGTCTTTATGTTGGAGGAAAGGAGGGTCCCTCTGATGTGGGGTTTACGGGCGTCTCAGACTTTGCTGTCAGAGGGCAGGTCTCCCAGGGTGTGGACGATTTCAGTGAAGGAGGGGCGCTCTTTGAGGCTTATCGCCCAGCAGCGGGCCATGAGCTTGTAGATTTTGGAGGGGCATCCGTCTGGAACTGGCAGCTTCAGCTTTCCTGTCTGCAGACCTGGAGGGGCGGAGGACCAGCAGAGAGGAGTTTAGAGCCAATCAGAAACACAGACATGTGTGGCTGTTAAAAATCTCACATCAATGACCACCAGGGGCCTCTTTACTCTTTAAAGGTTCGACATCTTGACGTTTTGATAAAAAGCAGCATACTGACCTTCCAGCACCTCGTCATCGGAGAGTTTGGCATACGGCATTTCCCCGTGACTGAACACTTCCCACATCAAAACTCCAAAGGCCCACATATCCGACTTGGTGGAGAAGTCGTCTTCAAACACGGACTCTGACGGGAGCCAGCGCAGCGGGATCCACGCCTGCCTGTAGTGGTAGTACTCACTGCAGACATGTTCACAGGAGAAACCACTCAAATCAGCCAGAGGAACAGAGATTTCTTTGTATTTTAAATCATGGCATTTGTTGTAGTTGATAATTTAAGTGTGTGATTTTTGTTAAATCAAGCTCCTTTTCTAACGGACCTGTTGTAGACGTCCTTGCTGAGGCTGAGCGACGACACTTTAATGTGCCTCTGACTGTTGATAAGGCAGTTTCGGGCGGCTAGGTCTTTGTGAACGAAGCGGTGATTGGAAAGATGCTCCATCCCATGAGCCACCTGGGCACAGATGGAAACCTGTACCAACAAAAGACAAACAAAAAAAAAAACGGTCAGGGTACGCCACTGACTTTGAGAATACATTTACAAGCAGAAGGAATTACCAGGTTTACTATGGTTGCACTCCACTGACTGAGAACTTGTCCAACACATAACTATGAGATGAAACCATGACTTCCAATTTCCACACTTTGGATTTTGTACAAAGCAGATATAACGTGTTATTACGTGAGCTTAAGAGGTGCTGGAACATGTTGGTGGATTTCTTTAACTTTGGACAGAGCCGTTTCCCCAGGTTCAGTCTTCTTGACCCTTAATGAGAACGTGTATTTGAACACTTACTTTGGTCTTGGTGCTGATAGGCTGAGATTTCACTTTGTCATCTTTGCTTTTGGAAATCCTCAGGAACTGCTTCAAGTCTCCCTGGTAGGATAAAAGCAAAAAAAAGATGCATATAAGATTTAACTTTTTTTTAATCCTTATGTTTGTGTGTGAGCTTCTATCATCGAGTGCTTACCAGGTCGTAGTACTCCAGGATCATGTAGTGGGGCTCTGCCTCCCTACACAGGCCCAACAGGCGGACCACGTTGGGGTGGCTGAGCTTTGCGAACATTTCGGCTTCGCGGCGGAAGTCGAGCTGGAGCTGCTCATCTCTGGCCTGCAGGCTCTTCACCAACACCACCGTCTCCTCCTCGCTCTCCTCCAGACCCTTAGCTTTGCACAGCAGCACCTCACCAAACTCCCCTTTGCCTGTACAAACATTCACAACACAGTAAATGTCAGCGCAATCCTTCTTTATTAGGTTATCTATTAACTTCCATCTTAAAGATCAGGTGACTTTCTACGACTTCAGAGCACGAGGACATTCAGTCTCAGTTAATACGTAGAAAAGAGAACAGTTTAAATCTACCCACCCAAAGTAGTGATGGTTTGCAGGTTTGCTCGAGGGAAGTGGAGCTTGTCGTTGTTGACGTGGCTGTGGCGTTTCTCGGTTGTTGCCATGGTACCCATATTGGTGAGTGCCACCTCTTCTTGGATCTCAGCGGTGGTGTGGCCATTTTGTTGAACAGCTCCTCCTGATAAACACAACACATATCCTTCAGGGTCATGGGCCTATTACAAATCTCAACGGCCAGCGAAGGGCCTGGAAATGGGATGTGGGTCCAAAGAGAGTGTATCATCGTCTTGTGAAAACCAGCTTGTTGCCGTGCTCAGCCCAATCTGAGATAAGCGTCAGAGACGATGGTTCACGAAGAACACCTTGGCATTAAATATGAAGCTGAGATGCTGTTTAAAAAGAACAGAGTACTGTGGGGTGTTGGATCTTTATGGTGTGCTATTTTTGCAGTTACTAGTTGCACGGTCAAATGTAAATCAAACTGTGACGTCATGTGACTACGGATCAAACTTCATAAAGTCAAAGCTTACACTTTTCCCCCCAAATCTAATATATTTGTGCTACTAGCTGTTCCATCATCCACATACATTTAGTTTTTTCTTTCTAGCTCGAAGCAGCTACTGCATTTCCTTGTAGAAATCCCCCTTTTTTTTAAATTCATATTAACTGTTGAGTAAACTTCATTGCGTCTCTTTTCCAGTATTTACACAGACACTCAAATTCTGAAGAGAAAGTGTGCTCTGGAGTACAGCTCAAATATCATTACAATGATCTTACATGTTAACTGCAATACCCCAGGTAAACACTAGATGGCAGCAAATATCCTAAACCTTTCAACAACACTTTCAGGGAATATCAACTACTCAACTCCTTCTGGGCTGATTTTACAACCGCCTGACCACCAATTACTAAAATAAGTCATACCGTTCAGAAACTCCATCTCCGGCTCCTCTCCGTCCTGGCCTTTCTGCAGTCTTTTAGCGTTGCGTCTCTTTTTGCAGTAGAACATGAGTCCAAGCACGACGATGATGTAAGCCACGGCCGCTCCCACCGACAGGCCGATGGTCTGGATCATCTTGTAGGGGGCTTTGTCCAAGTCGTCATCGAAGGACTGCACTGGCTTTTCTGTCGGGCACAGGCATTCAAAATGGTTCACTAAAAATGTTCTGACACAGTACAGAATGATGTGTTATCTTTAACACACCCAGGTCTTTAATCAGCACCACATATTGTGTTACAAAGGAAATGGAAATACAAGATGCAATCAGTTTAGGAAGCAGTCACGCAAAAACTATACGGTAGAAAATTACAAACTTTTATAGATTAAAAAAGGTACTTACATTGGATTTTAACACAGTTTAAAACATAATACTATTTTGAAACATAGTCACTTCATTCAACAAGTTGCTGGTGAGGCTTTGTTGGGCGCTGAACTAAACTGGAGTACCGCCCTGCTACTTTGGGGGATAACGGGTTGATGTGGGTAACTAATGCAAGTGTGCGGCTGTCATTTTCAGCTCCAGTCGGCACACGAGGAGCCAGAGAGTTGAAGCCTTATTAGATCCAACGTCTGTCCAATCCCATCACCTCCGTGACAGCTGTGGCGTCAGAGATGAGGCTGTGTGTTATTAACCTGTCGAGGTGCGTGATAGGCAGAGGGTGACGCTTTAATTAATGCCTTCATCCTTCGCTCGTGATCATGCGTGCAACCTTTGTTCCAGACAAAAGAAGCCTGTGTACGTATGTGTGTGTATTAAACTCACCCACGACATACAGCTTAGCCACACGGTCTTTGATGCTGCAGCTGTTTCCGGCCACACACGTGTACCTGCCCGTGTCATCGGTAGTGACGTCTGAGATCACCAAGGAGCCATTGGGCATCTTCTGGAACCTGGAAGAAGGGAGGGACGGATGAGGGTTGATCTCTTTTCATTTCCACAATGGGCCGCATGCAAGAACTTTTTCATGTTCTTATCCAAAGTCTCTCCTATTTTCTTGTGTGAGGTGTCAAGTTGAAACCCTCTTTAACAGCACAAACTTGTCATATAATTGCTAGTTTTATCCTCTTCACTAGCAGGTGGCTGTGTGTGAGATTTGATCTTGAGCATAATTAACAGCCCTCAAATTGTTGCCTTCTCCTCTCAGTTTGTGGGCAAGTTTCATTCACAAAAATGGGTTAAGAGTACTGTTGGAAATCAGAAGGCAAAAACAGAAACGCATTTCAGTACTGGCATTAGGAGTTGAAACTGTTCGATAATATTAGTAAACCACTGTCAGCAAAGCAGGCGAGCGGAGCAAAGATGTGACAGTCACAGAGATGGAAGACAGAATATCATAATGCACATGGAGATATTACACTCTCAAGTGTTATAATGGAGGATGTTCTCCTGGAAAGAAACTGCATAAACACCCTGAGGCAACTTTCCCGACTGCTAAAAAGCTGCAAAGTTAACATGCGACAATAAATCAAAAAATATGGTGTATCAAATATACATTTTGCGTTCCATTTATTTGAGTTATTCATGTTTATTTAATTGATTAACGCATTCACATTGTCAAGCCAAACCAGACAATTTGTGGGGGTTTTCTCACTGTGAGGAGAGACAGGACATCTGTTCATGACTCATACGAAAGGTCTGGACCACACGTGTAACTCGGTTCATTGCTAAAAGAAAGTACAATGACATTGGGGACTGTGACAAGTTCTCTTAAATCCCTCATGTGCCACTTCAGAACAAATCTGGCGGTAAGAGAAGTTCTTGCATGAGACCCACTGTATTCAGGTGTATAATATTATACACATGAATATATGCACAAGCTATGCAACTGCGATCAATCCTGTTTTTCAACCTGTAATCACAAACTGTAATCTTAATTCATGACGGTTGAGGGCAGATCAAAAAGCCACAGGTCTTATTTACCTTCTGTTCTTACTGATGTCCAGCGTCCGGTCTTTGACCATCCAGTGGATGTGAGGCTCGGGGTCACCGGTGGCCTGGCAGTGCAGGATGGCTGTGTAACCTTGGTACACCGTTGTATTCTCTGGTACCACCTTAAAGCGAATGTACACTATATGTGTGCACACACACACACACACACACACACATTCATTAACACAACACTTACACCACAACCCGGCCATAACATTTCCTTTACAGACTGTGGTGGCTGTGGTTAACATCTCAGTTATACTCTAAAACCCAAATTCAATTCATTACTGGACAATAAAAAAAGGCCACAGACGGCACAACAAATGCGTCTGTGTTCGCCACAAGAAAAGGATCAATGACTCGCATGTACTGAGACCACAAATAGTTTTCCATGTGTGGATTAATGACCAACATGGCCCTTTCTTCCAGGATAATGAGTGAGTGGTTTACCTGCCACAATGAGCGTCACCAGGGCTCGGATCTCCCCCTGGGGGCGGTTGGAGGCGATGCAGGTGTAGTTGCCGGCGTCGCTGCGGGTGACTTTGGTGAAGTGGAGCTGGCCGTTCCTATGTGTAACCCGGGGCGGCAGCTCTCCTCCGTCTGCAGGGGGCGACAGAGAGACAGGTGGGGTTAGGAGTCTGTTGCTGCATGTGGAATTCAAGTGAATCGCCTCAATCAGGGCAACAAAGATGAATGGAAGGAAATGAGCCACGATGTTTAAACTTCCTCGTACCTTTGTTTATTGCTGAGGCAATGCTTGTGGAAACAGCAGTTATCATAAAAAAAGAAGGAATGAAGGGTATTGCTGCATTTTGAAAGAGCTAATTTAGGTGTTTAAAGTCCTTATCTGAATTAAGCTATTGTGAGCAAAGCGATGTACACACCTGCTTTGGTCCAGCGGATGTTTGGGCTCTCTCTGCCTTTAGCAGAGCACTGGATGGTGATCTCGTTATCCAGCTCCAGGCACTGAGAAGGCTGGGGGGTCGGGGTGAACTTCAGCTTCTCTGGAAGTCACAACACCACACGCACATTACACACATGATAAACATCGTCATGTCAAAGCCTCTTGTGCATTCCGCACTGCAGATAAAATGCCACTGAGCTGACGCTGATCAAGTTCAGACGCATTCGAGAAAGTGGCTTAATGCACACGTGCAGACGCAGATCTGTGGAGTATAATAACTGAAGTCTATCGGAGGCTGAGATCATATAAACAGAGAGAGATTGTCCAGACATAACAGCGACACGTCAGCCCATTTAACACAGTAACCCTAACGCTGATAGGAATTTAACATTGAGATAATGTGTTCAAATGGAGGCTAGAAAGAAAATGAAAAAACAAACATATTTTACACCTCTGTGGGTGTCCTGCAGCCCTGCATTCACAAGCAAGACCATATTTGTTTCATATTTTCTCTTAATGTATTACTCATCATTGCCTGGATGTGATTTCACTCATGACACATCATCCTTCAGTCGGGGGAATAACTTCACAGATTTGCTGAGTGTACGCTCTGAGAATAATCTACTGTATATATATTACATAATTCCCTCACTGCTTACCAAGTACACTAACTCGAGCTTGTCCAGACAGTCGGCCGCCTTCAGTCTTGGTTTCACAGCCGTACATCTGTCCGTCGTACACCTCCACGTTGTTGATCCTGAGGGTGCCGTTAGAGAACATCTTAAATCGAGAGTCCTAGAGAAGAAAAAAGAAAGAAAAAGGAAGATATCTAAAGTTTATATTTTAGTTAACATTTTCATCTGCTGAATGCATGTCAGAAAAAGACACAATAATGGTGTTTGTGTGTGTTATTGTATTTGTAACCGACCTCTGGTGTGATCATGTTGTTGTTGCGGAGCCACGTGACCTCAGGCTCAGGGTTGGCCTGAGCTTGACAGTGAAGGTAACCTGGCTTCCCCTCCTCGAGGTGGCTGTCCTGAGGCCTCGTCACCCACACTGGGGAAGCTGTGAAGTCACATACATAGAAAACTTATTATATAAACCCAGACATTTCACAACTTCCCATACAGAATATACATAATCGCTACACGGCAGTGCCTTGAAGGATTACACTTCTTCATTCTTGTATAGATTTGTTATAGTTTCTACTCTTACACTAATCATATATTTCATATGATATAATCATATATACTTATTCCATTTCATTTATCTGTAGTTTTACTTCTCTTCTTTATTGTTCGTGCTGCAATAATATCTGAATTTCCCCTCTGGGGATCAATACAGGCTGATCTTGTCTTAATGAGCTTAACCCATTGGTCATGACCTAGCCATAGACACCATTAATCCCCATTTATCTAGTAGAAGGTCCAGGGTTTCCCAGCATGCCCCTGACATTTAAGAACAAAACAATAATTATAATAAAGGCCCAAGTTAAGGTCTTTTTAAAAACTTTCTACAACATTAGAAAACAGTTTCCCAGGAGTTGTACTCCTTGTTCTCGTCTGCGTTTGACTCACTGGCCACAGTGAAGGTGACCTCCTGAGTCCTGCGTCCCGCCCTGTTCTGGGCCACGCAGGTGTAGGTGCCCGAGTCTCCTTCCTCTGTGGGACTGAAGATCAGATCCAGGCCGTCCTGGTACACTCGGCCCTCCGTGGGCACCCGCTGACCTCCTCTCTCCCACCAGACCTCGGGCTCAGGTCTGCCGCGTGGCGCTCGGCAGGCTACCCGCTGCAGGGTGTCCGCTGTGAAAACCTTCGATATCTTGGGCACCATGTCATCTATCTCTGTGGTCCGAAAGCAGAGAGAGCGGGAATTGTCATTGCATGAAGACGCAATTTGAATGCAGAATGAAAATATTTCCATTTACACAAGGCCCCTGATAATCAAATATCTGTCTTAAAAGCCAGCGAAGCATCGCTGATTTTTTAATTTCATGAGCCGCCCTGAGCACGTTCAATTCTTACGCACGGTTCTGCTCGCAGATATCCTGTCTCGTTAGTAAAAGTCCTCCGATTTGTAGCGCTGTTCACAGTAATTAGAGAACAAAGCACACAGCAGGCCAACTGAGTATATAGGTTATGTGGGAATTAAATAAGGCCTGTGTGAGGTGGGTCATATCAAAACTGACAGCCCCTATACAGAAAGTGGAATGTGATCTGTCGTACAAAGACTCACAAGACCTCCCACTACTGTGTGGTTTAATACTGTGTGTGTGTGTGTCCCAAATGGAAGTCATTAATACTATATTGGCCGACAACACTCTGAAAGCTGGTCAGTGGCTACGACCTTCTATTAGTCTAAGATCTAAATCAATTAATGAGAACAGAAGAAAACACACATTTCTCAGCGGATGAAAGGGAAGTTGAGCTGGGGTGGGGAGAAATAAATTAGGTTGAGCTACGATAGAGTGACTGTTTAAACTTGTCCCTAAATACGGAATTCTACTGTGACACAATCCCCTATAATGCCTGCAGGGATTACCATCAGATTAAGTGAATTACGGTATTTAACTGGAGCTGTGGTTCACTGGGTTAAAACTGCAGATACAGTCGTACCTCCTTAATCCAAAACCCTTGGGGAAAGGGGGCTGATCGAGGGGAATTAAGTGTTCGGGACTCTGAATCGCATTGAAATTCCAGCCCTAAGCTTGTACAAAATATTTGACTTGCATGCACTTGCATTTCCAAATGCGGACAGATTAGTAAAAGGAGAGGATACTACAGATTGCTCCTGCTTTAGCTCTTATTTTCTTTGATCAAATTCTCTTTGGAGCCATGGTTCCTGGGAAAGAGCAGGCGCTGTTGTGTGCAATATTAACAACTTTATGTGTCTGGACTTGTACGCTACACTGTTTTCCCTGCGTGTAGGACAACCTGATATTTGTGCACAACCCCAACATTATATTTGCTATAGTTCTGCTACTTTGTTTTCATTTTAAAAAGGGGGTTTAACACACATACTCATTTGGAAGTAGTCATTTCCACTGATGTTGGTTGAAAATCACAGAAGCAGATCTAATGACATTTCACAAGCTCATAATTACACTGCTCGTTAACCCGTTTGAGTCATACTGGTGCGCGGCCTAATGCTGCGTTCGCTGCTCGCTCAGCCAGGTGCCGTTACACTCTCTTGTTGAGCTAAACAAGTTTGGCACACGGCTAGACTGGAGGAGGAAATAATATGGAGGTGAAGCAGGGGAAAAATGCTCCGCCGTGTGTAGTGGATACAGCTGGACCGGATGTCAATAAGGGAATGTGATTATCATCGGAGAGATCTGGCTCTAAGTGAAAGAACCAGACGAAGGAGGGAGGGGAAAGCCGAATGAGACGGAGGGCGGAGAAATATGTAATCCAAATGCCCCTCTCACTCTCAGATTACAGAATCACAGGTGTTTATCTCTCACCAGTTCAACAACTGCAAGTGTGTGTGTGTATGTGTGTGTGTACCAGCTATGAGGAGGGAGGCCTCCAGTGTAACGGGGGGCCCTCTGAGGCCGCGGCCGACACACTTGTAGGTCCCCGTGTTCCTGGGCTTGACCTGGGTGATCAGCAGCGTGCCGTTGGATAACAGGATCACACTGCGGAGAAGAGACGAATCAAACACGTCATTCAACTGCTCATTCATACCGTCTTGGGAAGAAAAAAAAAGGTGTCACACATTGTTTGTACACGAGAGCGCATTAACAGCAGCGCATGTCACAGAAATGCTTTCTGCACAGGTGCAACTCCCACGCTCAGATGGCATCTGAAAATAACTCTTTGTGTTTGTTTCGGCCAGCTGGGAGCAACAGATGGAGATGCTCCGCCACACAGGAGGGCACAAGTGCCACAATAACAAAAGACTACTTTGGCATTGGCCTACATTTTTTCCGTTCTTGGCATGTTATCTGATGCCATCTCAATCGCCCCGATTCCCTAAACACAATCTGCTGCTGCAAATAGGTTCAAGTAAATGCTAAGAACTTGTCCGCCAAAGACGGAACGCATTTTAATCCATAAAAATGCTTTTTAAAAGAGCAGGACTGAAGGGAGTATCGGTGCCAGTGATAGACGGGATGAGAAGTAATTAAAGGCTGACCTTACGCCAGCTGAAAGATAAGGAGTCGTACATCCCACAGAACTGAGCTCAGCAGACCAGACAACTCATCACAGCTAGAAGACAAAGTCATTATGAAGCCCGTGGGAAAAGGGGAAATGCAAAGCAGAGTGGAATACGTGCCGCTGGATACAGTTTGGATGTAGTTACTGGGGAAGAGTTTTCCAAAAGCAGGATCCATCCAGGAAGTCTGGTTCTGCATCGGATTCTCTCAGGAGGGCTGATATTTCTGTGTCATTCCTTCTTCTCTTTTCAATAGCGGGAGGCAAATGAGCTTTGGGAGCTTGTGCGTGCAAGTCTGTACCTCGCTCTGAGAATACTGTAAAATAACCACAAAACATACTTTTTATATTATAGCTATACGCGCAGAAAGAATTGGGATGCTGGGATGGTTCCTTGTTTTTCCCTCCCGAGTTGGTTTGACCCACGAGGCAGAATTATTTCTGTCTGCTAAAATAGCCTTGAGCTTACTCTGGTATGTTTGTTTTGTTTGTTTCACACGTGTGAAAAACAATCTACATCAAATATTCACACAGAATCTCGAGGGAGGGGGTTGTCAAAACAGTGCAGGTGCAAAACAGATGATATCTCCTGCAGAGCGCTGCATTCCTCTGGCATTATATCAGCCCAGATCAATAAACAAACACAAAGGCAGCCTTGGAATACCTCCGCCACAAAGAGGCCAGGATTTTAATGAAACAGTCTGCACCTGTGCTTTTATAGTCACACTCGTCTGTAATCCCGGTGCTGAGTAATCACTGCCTAGGTGACCAAACCCGCCTCTGACGAGCTCATTACACAAGTGACCAACTGTTGATGCTGAAGTCCTTCTCTCTCCTCCCTCACTGAACACAATCACTTTACAATCGAAACCAGGCTCTTGCTTCCCGTGTGGAACAGCTTGCCGACACCGTGTCCATGTATAAGCACGAGGTGCTATGAGCCCTGAGGGTATGCTTGGCACTTGGTATAGAAATTGGTTATTATCTAGTGTGCTTATAGGAGACATGCTGGGAAGCTGACGGTCGCTTGAGGGCTGAAAAGTTCTTTGTGATAGGCTGGAGGGTGTTCAAGTGATGTATAGTAGATGGCAGAGGAACTTTACAGCGCTTTGCTCCAGGAATAATATCCCTTAATGTGCAATTCATCTTGAATGCGAGTCGCAACGGCGCGCAGAGAGCCGAGAGTCCAACGCAAGGCTCCACGCCTCATTGGGTTCGAAGGAATATCCGACTGTGGCTGCAGCTTACATAACGGTAAGTGAGGAGTGGGGCCCGCGGTGAGGGAGTGGGTTGAGAGTCTGCGTCGTATGAGGGAGAAGAACATTGTGTTGCAGAAAGGGGAGGATTTAGCTCCCAACATACCGAGACTTGTTTGCCAGCAGCTCGCTTTCGTGGTACCACTCCAACGTGGGGGCCGGCACGGCGGTGAACTGGCAGTGGAGCGAGGCCTCCTCGTTCTTCAACACCACCTGGTCCTCGGGAGTGACCACCGGCCGCGGGAAACTCTTATCTGTTTAGTAGAGGGAGACAAACATCTGCGTGATTACATCGGCCAGGCATCAGACCGTCCAGGCGGATGTCGTGCGTCGGGACTGATCTATTCCGATCTTTATTAAAAGCCGCCAACAGCAGCGCGGGGCTGGTGAGCAAGCGGCCTTCAGGTGACTGTGTGTGTCAACACTTCAGGGGCCCCGGGGAGACTTAATGAGGTCAGTGAACAGACCCTGAAGGCTATCTGGACCATCATCTCCTCCTTTTTTCTTTTTATAACCACCTGGAGAATAGAATCATCTCTCTCTGCTCTGTGATAAGCTTAATTCATGCTTACGCAAGAAATTGGGGTAAAAGGGACTCAAGTGGGGTCGACTATTATGGAAACAAGACAAATCTGTACCTGAATGATCAATTTAATATATAATTGAATTCGATAAATGTATTTAGGCTGGTCCTATTGTATTTCTTACAATGGATGTTGCTGGATTTCCCAGTATGTTCCTTCTATTCACATTGTTATGACCTATTCGACCCTCCCAGCTGCCCTCCAACACTGGACAAGGTTGCTCTGACCTGCCAAAACTAGAGATTTGCTACATAAGTAAAAAAATAAAAAATACCTCACAGACTTCAGCACATTGTTAAACTCCAAATACAAAGCTGAAGCTCAATAAAGAAACAGGAACACGAAAAGAACCCTTAATCCCGGGTTTACGCGTGTGAGTCTTTCAAATCTGAACAGCTAATGGAGCTATGGTGCCAATAACGGTATTAGGATAGGGCCCATGGTTGGTGTGAAGAAACAGAAAAGGCGTTCACAGGCCCACCCAGGACGTCGCCGGGAAGACCTCATCCTAAAGAGCTGTGACCGTGCATTGAAAACCCGTCAGCCTTACCTTCAGGTGAAGCCCTATAGAGGAGCGGAGGGCGGCAACACGGTAACTGGAAACTCAACAATTATCCATTCTTCCTCGACACAGGTGCTAAACTAGCGTGCCTGTGTGTGTGTGTGTGTGTGTGTGTGTGTGTGTGTGTTGCAGGTGACTAATTCGAGTGGAACGGGGCATCAGGTTTCACACACAGATGTGCTTGCTATATGTAATCTACTTACTCAGTGGTGAACTGAGGGGATAATAGGGGGAGCCAGTACGTCATGAGAGCCTGCAGACAAATGAATAATAGCCCTTTACAACACAGTACAGCGAGCTGTGTGTGAACGCTACAGTTACAGTCGGACCAACAGAGCGCCGCCACTGCTGCTGCTGAGGGAGCTGATGTTATTGTTCACCTTGTAGATGTTTATGATGTTCTTTCTGTCTGCGTGGGCGGCGGAGGAGGAAGGTGCTAACACTCTCTGGTAATCACATCAGGGACTCCCACCACTTTCTCTTCCTGCTCTCTCGACACTAATGGACTATATACCTCCTCCTCACCACCACCACACTTCCTGGCAGGTGTGGCGATGTGGAATGACTTGTCATATTCTTAAAACGGCAATTAAAAAGGTTTTAAGGTATATAATGTCACAAGGCAATTCTAGTTTTAACCTTTTTCCCCAAAAGTCACCTTGGGCTCCTGGAAATTGTGACTAGCATTTTTGACACTAGTTGACATTTTTATAGGGAAAATGTGTCCCGCTGGAGAAGCGATCCAGAAAATAACGGCTGAATTAATCAACGATGAAATTATCTACGAGCACTTCTAAGAGAACAAACCATCATTTTTATGGACGCAGCAGAACAATACACTGTCATTAAAAAAATAAAAAAACACCTATAATGTTGAGAGTGAAGTTGCTGTTGCTGCAGACGTGCCCGGCTGCATTCTTGGCACAGCAGTAGTACAGGCCGTTGTCGTCCGGACTGGCACTCGTAAAGGTGAGCGTCCTCTCCTTGTTGTTGATCTGGTGGCTCTTCTCTGTCAGCTTCACCCCGTCCTTGAACCACTGGCACGTCGGCCTGAGGGAGAGGCAAATAGGCAGAGAGGTTTAGGAGAGGAGATAGGTAGAAAAGGTGAGTAGAGGGGGAAAGAAGATGAATAGAGACAAAGAATATCGGGGCATGAGAGAGGCCAACATGGAGTGTTTTTCAGTACAGTCCTCAACGTGATCTTTGACCCTTTGAGCTCTGAACTTGAGCTGACAGCGGGAGGAGACTCACCGTGGGTGTCCATCAATATGACAGCGCAACGTGACCGGCGCCGAGCTCTCGATCTCCCCTTCTGAGGCGGGCTCCTTCAAAGTCACACCACCACTTTCTAACCCTGTGGGGGAAGAAAAACAAGGAATCTGTGAGCCAGGAGGAGAAGGAGTAATAAGGGAGAAGGACAGGAGGGAAAATTGAGTTAAGTGGTCTTCCTGTCATCTGCCCTCGCTGGGACGAACTGAGACGCTAATGGGTGCAGCGGGGACGAGGGCAGAGTCTGACTCATACACGGACGCAAAGTAGGGAGCTACCACAGCGCTGGGTCAGCTTACATCGGCACAGCGCTGTCCTGCGCTCAGAAACAGCGAGCTGGGCCTTTACTGCGCTTTTTTATGGACATTTAATGGACAGTTCATTGGCTTACTCAGTTAAAAAAGGACCACACTGCTGACAGAGCAGCCCGTACAAATCAGACGAAAGGGAAACGAACAACAGGGCAACAGTGAACCATGCAGTTCTGATTCTTTAAATGCAGGAGCAGTGCATACTTTCAAAATGTCTTCAAGCCTGATCAGGTGGGTTGACCGTATTATTATTATTATTACAAAAGAGCATATGCCACAACAAAGTGATGAGCGGCATCGCTCTCGCTAGTAACATGAAAACTGATCGATGGCGTCTTGAGTGACAGATGAACAAGAGAATAAATGAAAGAAACACGTCAGGGAAAATGATCCACAGCCGTCCCTTGAACGCATCATGTCGCAGTGACAAATGCCAACAGTGTGGTTTTTACCATTAAGGGTTTGACCCAGTACACTGGGAAATATATATCAGCTTCATACATGTCAAGAAATCATCACAGCAGCAAATCATTCCTACATTCTCCTTAGAGGATGGCAACACAATCATTTTTTCAGTCTCCGAGGGAGACTAGTAGATATATCTCATGATGAACTGAGGCATTTCATCCCTCCAATAAAAAGAAAGGGCCGTGGTGGCTCCTGTGCACTAAGCCTCTGTGGCGTGACCAGAGGTTCAGGGCCAGCCATGAAAAAAAATGCCCTTTTTGATTTGATGGAGACGCTTTCTTTTGTGTTGATAAAACCTCCACCTGCTGCCGAGTAGGGGTGTGTGAGTCTTACAGTATTTCAAGATGCAATTTCTTTGAAATTCTTTGGGAATCAGTTCTGGATTCAGTACACAGGGTTGCCAACTTCAAGGTCTACTCCAGTCCGCGGTACCCTTTTCAAGGCGGCCTGCTAAATTATGGCAGGAAAGTCTTTGTTTTTGGAAATGTTTCATCAACTGATTGCAATACTGTAAACACACAAAGGCTACATTTTATATTTATTCATGATAAACTTGCACAAATAAAAACACAAAAAGGTTTTGGTATGTCCCAATTCTCATTTATTTGACGTATATAAATTGTACTGTTACATAATTCAAATTAGTAGGTTTAGGGCTAAGTGCTTTATTTATTTATTATCCAGGTCTTTTGTAAAAAGATTTAATAAATCGATTTCTTGGGAAGTTGTGAATGGATTCAGAATCCCCCACTGCAGCACGACATGCACACTAAAGTCTGCTGGAGGAGTGGGGAAATATTTCACTTATTCATGAGTCGTGGAGGCGCCTGATTTTTGTCTGCGCTACAGCGTCGGCCCTGCTGGAACTCCCCTTCCCCTGCCGAGTGTGTTGACTACACAAACACTTAATGTTCACACTGAAAGGGAACCAGGGCTAATGGTTGTTTACATGATGATAAATAAGCCGTGGCTGTGTGACACACAGTAACTGCACACCCGGCGTGATCGCTGACAGAGCGTCTCTTTGGGCTGCCCTGGTTTATGCACGAGTCTGTGAGGGTTTTTTGGAGTGGATGTAGGTCGTAAATCGCTCCATCATGCTGAAATTCATTTCTATCGCTTGTGGTTGAATACTGCCGCTGCATCTCGGCCGTTGTTTTCGATCATCCATGAAATATGCATGGCATGAGCCTCCACCTGTGAAGGCAGGCGGGGGGTAGAATCACCGCTGTGAGGTCAGAGGGGGCGCTCGAGGAAGACCTGTCACAATGAATTACAAAGGATCCTGGTATTGCCCCGCACCCTGGGGGATCATGGGTAACCATCTCTACAGTAGCTCATTAGCTCCCTCCTAACACAAATGGCCCAACAAACAGCGAGTGTGTGCATATCACGCTGCATTGGATTAAATGTGCGCGCTTGTGTTATGGTGCTGTGGCCCCCAAGCATGAATGCATGTGTACAAATGTACCCAATTGACTTTGGAGAATTCTGCAGAGGATCCTGATTGGTTGGGGGTCTCTGTTCTCGTCAACAGCTCCAGTAGCTTAGTGGAGGAGGAGGAAGTGATGAAGGCCATCCCGGCTATGGGGACCTGGGGCCAGACACTCAGGCAGACGTATTATTAGCAAGCTGGAAGCATAGCGGGGCCCCCAAAAAAACCAGACGGGGAAACCGTGAGTCACCGAGGAGGAGGGTTTGACAGAACAACAAGTATCATCTGCAGAACGACCGATATTAGCAAATTACATAAAGAATTTGTTTCAACCTGCCTGGCGTAACAGGTGGATGCCGCCATTATCAGGTGGTGTCAAAACAAGACACGGCTGGATTTTAAAGTCACACGCTGTTCTTCATTCATGAGTCTGTGCGTTTTCTGCCATCCATTGCCAATTGAAATAAAATTGTGTTTCAACTTACAAATTTCAACCTGTCGGTGTCTGGTATGTCTTTCTTGGGAAAACCCCTGACACCTTTTTTTTTTTTACATTTGTAAGAAATTCCACATACATTCCAGATCCATGAGTGTGAACTCCGAGCCAGGATAGCTGGGTAGGTAGCCTGAGGACCAAGTGAGCACTAAGAGAAACCATGGTGAAGAAAATAGTCACTGCTTGACCTCTTTGACCTGACAATCATTGGAACAATGAGCGCTGCACTACAACACACAGCCGTGTGACTGTCTAAAGTTTCTGTTCTCCAATTAATGGCATTATTTCATTTACACTTTGGCCTGGATTTTCTCGCCGTGACACATTAAACCCCCCTTTACTCGGCTCAGAGCTCCATTCACGGTTCAGGTTTCTCCAGCTGTCCACCCAACAAACAGAAGGCGCTCTTTCATAACCTGTTAGTGGCAAATACTTCTCCGTAATCCCTCCCAGAATGCATGACTAAGTGTTGGAGCAGGCCTGGCAGCTAACGCCATAATTAGGGGCGTTTAATTATTATGTTGGAGGCAGAACAGGAAGCCCCATCAACGCGGGGACGATAACAGATGAATTGTGAGGATATTGTCAAGGCAGATGCTTGGGCCATTCATTCATTCCTCACTGTGCCAAAAGGCAACTTCGCGTTTGTCTTGTTCTACTCAATGAGCGGATTTGTTGCCATGGAGAAGGGTTTTCTGCGACAGAGGCAAGGTGTATCGTGTTATCCAGGGGAGTGTTGGGGATAGCGATTTAACTGACAGCACCATATGGGTGTGGAAATAACCATAACATGTGGCAGAGTGGCTTAATAGTGTTAACTGTGTGCCCTGGTGCAGTCCTGGGGAAAGCGTGACGGGAGTCAGCTCGCTGCTTCAGAGACGAGGTGTCAGATTTTATCAGCTGTGGCTGACAGGGGTCAACAGGCCAGGCTGCAAACTATGGCAACTCAAAGAGATGCTGCTGAAAGAGGAAGGAGAATGTGGGGGGGAGAGAGACTGGGGCAACGTGACACTGCAGGGGAGAAGCTGACGGATGGCGCCCGGGTCATTAAACACGAGGAGCTGCATTTTATCGAGATAAGAAAAAGAAAAAAAAGAAAAAGTTGCAGGAATTATGACAGGATGTGACAGAGTGAAGCTGCACTTAAGATCAATAAGGATGCTCTAAAATGCATCCGCTGAAACGAATGTGGGTTAAGGACACACTCGATTAAACCGAGATGGCACACGTACGTACGTGCGTGTGTGCGCGCGCTCGCTCACACTCATGTGTGCGCAAGTGGATCTGTGATTTGAGAGATTACATAGGTGGGAGATATGTGCCTGCGTTTCAACGGTATGTTTTCCTTCTTCCTACAGTCCCTGATTTTCAAAAAGACTGTCTGTCCGCATCTCGTTACCAAGAGTCAAGCGAAGCGTCGCCTCCAGGACCAACAAACACGCTGACAATAGAGACGCCTCTGCAGGACGCGGTCTCGCTGTGGAGGCCCAGTGACCGGGGCATGACATATAAGGGTGAATGGGGTGGGGGGCTAAAACCTCTATTAGTGAAAACAGAGGGGGGATAATTACTCTGAATAACTCTCAACTGGCAGGATTTGCCCACCCACCATTGAGAGCAAGATAAATTAACTCTCTCTCTCTCTGCAGAGGGCAGGAGGGGGGAGGGGAAGCGATCCACTCCGTACAGTCTATGTATTGTACATATGGAACCACCCCCACAACCCACACTTACTACTACGCACGCAAACTAGCACACGCATGACTGGGCGCACATGCAGGGTTAACGCCAGAGGGGGTCTTCGCTTGGAAGCTATGCACGGCTTTATCGCCCGTTAAAGGCATGTTGGGGAAATATGAGCACATCCGTCACAACACGGTCTGGTCCACCTAAAGTGATCCGGAGACGGCCGGCCGGCCTGCGTGTTCTGACAGAGAGAGAGAGACAAATGTGTTGAGGCGCACAGCACACAGAAGTGATTAAGAATGATTGATTGCCGCATGACACCTCACCTCGTGTGTTTGATTTAGAAAAGTATGCGCCGTGCTGTAAATTATCTTGTTACTGCTCCTTTAGCGGTGGACAGGAGGTGTACTGGAGGTGGTTTCTTATCCGAAGTCATGCCGGGAGAGTCCACTCCCGTCGATGTACTTATCGAACCGACACAAAGCTATCGATCGGACACTTTCAAGCAAAATGTACTGCACTACATCCATTAATATCTGCCTCTCCGCTGTGCGCCCGCTGCTTGTATCTGCTTAATGTACTGCAGGTCTGCGGTGGACTCGCTAAAAGCCTCTGTAGGCATAGCTCAGTTAAAAAAAGGCCACTTGATACGATGCCCTATAAACACCCGCGGAGGCAGATGGAGAACCCATGCATTCAAACACACACGCTCATTAACACCTGCAAAAAGAATGGTAAACTTATTGAGGAGCTTATTATTAAACTTATGAAACTTTGTTAATATCAAAATATTGATAGTTGCAATGCAGATTTAACATGCAACCTCTTCTAAATGTCAAAAGACAAGTCAGACGCTTTATGTACGTGTGTGTGTGTGTGTGTGTGTGTGTGTGTGTGTCTTGAACTCGGCCCAGATCTCGCCACAAGGATAGAGATCAAGTTGCACCTTATTGTATTTTTTTTTCTTTCTCTAAATGTCACATCTGAACTGATCATGTCCTACCACAAGGGCCCATAAATATTTCTATGATTAAATCTGTTCATCGAGAATAAAATATATATATATTTTTTAAATGAATACACTACCTGCCTTCCAATAAAAACATGCCCGTCTTTTCCAAATGCGTGGGAATATTTATAACCTGGCAGAGAATAAAGTGTATTCTGGGTCATGAAGGCATCTCTTAAGAACTGGTGCTACGTGTCTGACTTGTTTTCTTCCCTTTTTAATCTGTGGGAGTGTGTCAGTTGAACTTTATCGACACACTACATGATGTGCAATTGCAACACATGAAAGCAGTTTCCTTCAGATCAGACACGGTCGAGGGGAAAACTGATGTGCTTTCTCTTTGCTCCATGTGGCTAAAACCCGACTTGTTTCCGCGCGGGCCCACAAACAATCCACCAGTGGAGGCACATCACGGAGCCGGGGGTTAAACCTCAGCCTGTCCCTCTCAGTCGGCCTCTCAGCTTGCTACCAGGAGGTCTGGACTCATCTGTTCTTGTAATCAGCCTCCGAACGAGCAACATCACCGCAAAGAGAAACCTCCGGCAGAATGTAGCGAGAGTCGACAACATTTTCCAGATGGGGCCATTTTTCTCTCTGCTTTGGTTTTTGTTTTCTACTGCCATCAGTGCAACCTCTCTCTCTCCGTTTGTAAGACACAAAGACTTTTGAGTAACAACTGGTACCTGAGGGCTTTCCACAATACGCGAACAAGGCACAGCGCTGTGCAGAATTCCCCATGGCTACTTCTGAAACTTAAAGAGGTTCGGTGAGGTTTGGTTCAGGGCGCTGAACAACAACATGTTTATACTAGTGTGCCTCCTCTTAATGGGACGAAAAAGTAAGTGAGGAGCGAAACGCCTGACACAAATAAAAAGCCGGAGTGAGGAGGGCAGCGTTAATGTAAACCTAAATAATTATAGAGCTAGAAAAGTGGTAAATTACACTCCTCAGTCATTTTCCAGACAAAAGCCTTTTGATAGTATATATGGGGAAAAGAGAGTGTTACCCAACAGAGAGAGAAAAAAAGAAAAAGAAACAAGCAACAAGAAACACATGCTCGGTGGCATACGTATCCAGTTTCCTTTGGAGAGAGGGAGAGGAAGCCACAAAGAACAAGGCAACAAGGTGGAAACATTCCTCCAGCTCATACTACCTGTCATCTTATACTGTGACTTTTGTTTAGCTTTTTTTTATTATTATCCAGAAACTGGATGCGCGCCCTTGTTGCCATTATGAAACCCTGTCAGCTGGCAATTTTTTTTTTCCTTTCTTTAAAAAACAAAATGAAACACTCACACTTGATATTGAAGGAGGCGTTGGTGGAGTGGAGAGACATTCCCGTGGCCTCGTTCTCCGCGACGCACACAAAGTTTCCCGCGTCCAGCCGCCGATCCACAGCGGTGAACTTGAGGTTGCTGCCCTCCCGGAAGCGCCTCTCGCTGTCCTGCAGACGCTGACCGTCGTGGAGCCAGCCGTAGCTGATGTCGGCCGGGTCGCTGACCTCGCAGCGCAGCATGGCGCTGCGGCCGTGCAATGCATCCTGGGACTTGGGCTCCTTCGTGAACTGCATGGCAGCGGCCTGGATGGACAGAACTGGAAGGGCAGAGGGGGGGGAAAAAAGAGGGAGAGTAAATGACAGAGGGTAAGAATGGGGGCGCTGTTAACAGTTTACTGCTTTTTTCCGTTCATTAAGTGGATGCCATAGCAACCACTTAGCCCGGTGGAGGAATGTGATGTTTAGACAATACTGGCGAGCTGTGATTTAATTTGTCGTAAAATGATCAGACTCAACACGGATAAAATACCTTTTCCCCCATTAGTGAGGCTGTGACGCGAGTGGGTGATCCAATAGTGTCCACACACACACACACACACACACACACACACACACACCAGAGTCATGTGCCATCAGATCAGCCGCTCTCCAACATGACGTGATGTGTTGCACTCACACATCCTTGCGCACGCTTAAATCTTGCATTTCCCCCTTGAGATGCTTTGTGCGAGAGGGACACGGTTTTCTGCTCTATTTCCCCACATCTCTGTGCAGAAAAAGGACAAGCGTGCGACTTGGACTACAGCTGGATGAGGACCGCGCCGTCACAACAAGTCGGATATGCTACAGTTACGAGCTCGTTCCCATTTCTACATGCCAATCACGGAACAACTGGAACTTGAAAGAACACGTCTGTGACAACACTGCTGGAGTATGTGGAAAGGATTACGATGTGACCAATTAATCTTGTATTCATTCAAAATAGACTTGACAAGAAAGACAAATGTTTTCTTTGCAAGGTCACACAAAAAAGAAAGAATCTTTTCATGACGAGCCGCACTCACGATCGTTGCTCATCGGAGAACAAATCCTGGAAACAAGGGAAGGAGTCTAACCGGCATCTTGCCATTTAAACTCAGCAGCTGCTCCACCCGGGCCTCCTTGTTCGAACAACCACCACAATGAACTACTCATCAATAACCATCTCAATAGTTTGTCAAGGCCCTCGTGTGCCCCTGTGCAACACAATGTTATCATACCAGAGGCCAAGTTTGTTATCTTAAGGGACGGCCCACCGCTAGAGTCAATTAAGCATACCTACACCTGCGTAACGGTGTGTGTGTGTGTTTGTGTGTGTGGACTGGAGCCAAGTAAAAAACAGGATCTTTCAATAATGTTAAATCAAGGAGCCTGTTGAAGATGAGCCAAGGTAATTCCACCATCTTTGACCCTCCTCATCCCACTGCTCCCGTCCTGCCGGTCAGCTCTTAATCAGACTCACCCTTTGTCTCAGCTGCAGGTGGCTCGAGCTGACTGGCAGGCAGGAAAACTAGGCTAGTCGAAAACAATGACGCAGCTAGAGAGGCTCTGGACAGGCAGGTTGGGACATGGACAAATAATCTTGCTTTAAATGCCCCCTTGCTGTAAATTTTTACAGACGGGGCGGAAAAGAAATGATAGAAATGGAGTAGAGAACCAAAAACTTAACTAAGAAGGTGTGGACCTCTGCGGGTAATGTCCGCTCAAGTAAGATACAGAAATATAATCAACGTTACCTAACGCTGATGGTATTTCGGTATCTTACTCGAGCGAGCCATTTGCATTGTCTGATTAAAAATTTAAAAAGAGGCATGTCTGACGCGTTCTTGAGTGTTTTTGTATAAACATAAAGAGATATGTTAACTAAACACCTCCCACGCAGATAAAAAAAACAAAAACATAATTCTTCTGGTGTTAGAGTCAAAATTCAGTGCTGAAGGCCTCCTTACTGAGCACACCAGCCGCTGCATGGGATAAATACCCCCAAGGAAGGACACGGCAGTGACATGCACTGAAGACAACAACCACCAGGACAAAAGCACAGACTTGAAGGGCCTTGAAGGCCCAAACACAGACATGGTCTGTATGACAAGCCAGTGCGTTGTAAGGAGGCTGGAGTGAACCCTGAGAGCAAAAGGTTTTACAGTCAGCCATCTCTGGTGTCCAATATGACGCCTTTTTCTTGCATGTGTCCTTGTGGACCTTTCGTATGGATGCACGTAACGCTTTAGGATCTAGATGTCCATGTGAGCACATTTTATATTAAAAAATAAGTATTGGTCAGACCGTTTTCCCCAACCAGCAAGGGCTGGTGAGACAATGACACGTTACTCCAGTGTTATTGTTTCTAGTCTATCATACTTCTTTTATTTTTGTATTTCCCCAGGTTGGCTCCTTTGGGGAATTGAATGGAGACACTGTATTAGAGGTCAGGGCCCAGTGGCTTTCCCTTCAGCCGTTAATTCAATGTTGGTGAGCTCCGAGAAGCAGCTGCTGCCCGATGACCGGCTTTCTACCTTATCGTATCTGTCAAAATGCCTCACTACGGCTGAAACTTCACCTCTTCACCTCCATCTGAGCCGCCGAGACTGGAGACCCAGCCATCGCACCTCATTTCCACAGAGGTGTGATATACAAGTCACAGCTTCTTTTATTCTCATTATCTTTCATGCTTCGTCTCAACACCGGGCAGCGGTCTACACAACTGGTCCAAAGACAGAAAAAGAATCGACAAAAATGATGACTGATGTATATTTTTTTTAAGTTTTAAGTTATTTATGGAGAATTTGTTATATCAGTGTAAAAGAAAGAAGACGAAAAAGGATAAAAAAGGCAGCAGATGGGTTGGAAACACCAGCAGAGTAATCCCCCAACATCCACCTCAAACAATCCATCAAGTAATGTTCACAGACGGCTCACTGCCTCCATGCCAAGCTTACGGCTGCGGGCTGAGAGGCGGCGTGCCAACTTCCATCACACTCCGTCTACAGCGATGCTACAGGCTTTGGTGGAGAAACGGCAGAGCTGTGGCACGCAGTTGATGGTTTCATTTGAGATCAACGCCGGCATTCGGTGTGAGTTTGTGTGTATAGAGAGAAAGTGACTTCCTGGAAAGGTCCCAGCACACACAGATAAGGTGTTTTCACATGCCACAGGGCGACAGGCGAGATAAAGGGTGAACTGTACTGTAAAATACTGTACTATTCAAACAGGGACGGCACCGTGACCGATTTGGACAGACACACACACACAGACTTTGAAAGCACAGACACACACCGGCGTGACGTAGGCAGGTTGCAAGAAAAATACTTCTGAAGTCGCGTCTGTCTGTCCAAATCAATAGAGTTCACTGAGGTCGTGCTTTTCATCTAGTCATACGAGGGCCGAGGGCAACGGGAATGTTCTGCACAGACTGAGTGGCATTTCAAATAGATAAGCGGGGCAGATGCTATCCAAACTCCCACTGAGGGCCCTTCAAAGTGAGAGCGGTTGAAAGGGAGAGTTACAGATAAAAGGGGAAACAAACAACGAGAGGGGGAACACAGGATGGGAATGTTGTTATGACAAAACTCTTCAGACTGAGGTGACGAAAGGGGTGAATGTTAAACTGACGCGCTGAACGAACCATTGCACATAGAAACAGTAAACACACTTATTAAATGAATGTATAAATATTATCCATAGCAGCACTATGGAGCAACATTTGTGGTTTCCCCGTTTGTTTGCACACATTGCTCCCACTCGTTTCACATTACTGTGTTGAGAGAAGGTTGGTGGCTGTAACACACAAAGAAGATCAGCAACGTGCCTCAAAGGCAGCAAAGAAGACGACTGCAAGCTTAAAAAAAAAAAAAAAAAAAAAAAAAACACTGACATTAACAAAGCAGAATTAAAACTAAATGCATTGATCAGCTGTTCATTAGACCTTCTTTAAGTTGTAAATTAGAGGTTTAAGCATTTCATATTTACATTGTTGGTTCATTGTTAGGTTGTTTTTAGGATAGTTGGGTCTATAAAATGTCACAAAATAGTGAAAAGTGCTCATAAAAAATTTTCAATAAACAATCCAAATCCCCAAAACTGCAGATCCTCACATTTGAGATGCTGAAACGAGTAAATGTACTGCATTTTTGACAAATGACTTCCTCAATAATGATCTTGATTAACGAGAGATTTATGTTGACTGACTTTTTAATTGATTTAAAAAATAAAATAAAAACCCCAAGCTGAGACCAGAAAATGGTGTCAGCTTTAATAAATCAAAGCTGTTGAAAACGGTGCTAGGTGCAAACACTCTTCTCTAGGGAGCCTCCATCGTTTCACAGATTCAGAAAAACAAAACAACAACAAAAAGAGTCTTGGCTCCGATACCAATCAATATGCACTTGCCGGGAAAAGCTTGCAACGGATACGCTAATGCAGCCGGATGAGCAGCTATGGCTATGAAATATTAATAGTTCTTTGTTTTTCAAAAATAGTTTGAGTTTCCCTGGATTTCGATAAAGGTGTGTGGGGGAAAAAAAAAGTTGGAAGGAAAGTAGGTTAAAGACGGAGAGGGGGAAACTGCTGAGCGGGGAACGATATCTGCACACTGGGATTCTGCTCTTCAACGCGCTGCCGACCCCATTAAGCCTGGCTCGGCTGTCAGGTGGAAGCCTGACAGACAGAAACAACCGTAATGGGCTCATCGGCAGGCGCTGCCTCCTTTTCTCTCTCTCTCTCTCTCTCTCTCTCTCTCTCTCAACTTTGTCTGCTGGCAGGAGTGGGCGAGAGGAATCCTATTTCAAGAAGAAGAAGAAAAAAGAAAAAAAAAACTACGTTGTATCGCCATATCTGCATGGGGTGGAATGAGCTGCAGAATTGGGTACAAAGAAAAGGGATGTGTGGATGTGTGTGTGTGTGTGTGTGTGTGTGTGTGTGTGTGTGTGTGTGTGTGTGTGTGTGTGTGTGTGTGTGTGTGTGTGTGTGTGTTGGTCGTTTGGATTAATGCTAAACAGTTTCTTATCTGGATATTGATTTTGTTGTTAATGTCCGCAGACTACACACAGGCCTGTATTGTGTAGGTTGTCTGTTCCAACCTGCACAATGTGCCGTATTTCTAAATATTGTAACGTCCTCAGATACGACACGCAGACGTTGGGTTGCGTTAACTTTCCGGTTTTTATTGCAACAGTGGTCACAGGATTGGCAACAGGCTCTTCGCTAACAGTTGCACACGTAGCATCCCCCACACTAGCACAACTAACCACAACACACGTCACTTCCTCCTTAACCACCCGCCTACCCCCCTACTCCACCAATCACAGGCCGCAACCCTACCAAGAGCACGCTGCTTCCCTGTGATTGGCCGGAGAGAGTGAGAGGCCCCCTGACCGACCCCCCCCCCACCAACAGACGCCTGTACAGGGTCGCTACAATATGTTGAAGATAAGCCTTAATTCCATAGGATAAAATGGCTGCATCAAAAGAAAACATTGTCTTATCGGTGAAGATCCTGTAAAATCGGGAGAGCGCACCTCCGGCAGGCCAGCCAGAGTGACAACAGGCGTGGTGATACGCATGCCTGAGGCATGAGAAGAGATTTAAAAAAGGGGGAAGACGTCCACACATGCAGACGCAAACGGCAGCACCCACAAATACTTGGCACCAGGCAAACACTCGCGTCTCCCCCCCCCCTGTGGGAGCTCAAAAAAGCCCCCATGCGTGCCATTTTCACAGTTTCTCGGCGGGCCGTGTCGGAGCGAGACAGCTGCTCTGGAATGTTTCGGAGTGACGGGTCAGCAGAACGAGGAGTCGCAGGAACAGAGCGCTGCCGACAGCGAGAGACAGTGATTGGAGCGTGACTGCCATTAGATGTTTATCTCAGCGACGCCTCGGCTGATACACAATTCCCAGAATTAAACTGCTGCGGACATCCACTGAAAGGTCGTGAAGCACTCTGTGAGTTCATGAGAACGGCGCCGACGTCTGCCATCGTCGATGAAGACACTTCTGTCATCTGTGATCGTTCCAGTGTCATTGCTCCCTCCTCTCCCCGGCCACGAGATCTACATAACCCAATTAAGGATAAAAGCAGCACTCAAACTTGCTCAAATCGGCACACCCTCAAACAAACAGTGCAACTTCAAAAGAGTACCAAAAAAAAAATGGGGGGAAACGGCACAGACATGATTAAAGCATCTCAGATAGGATCAATTATTAACAACTCTTGAGAGTTCGCATGAGATCTGAGAGTTACCATGATTTGAAAGCAGAATGAAACATCTTATTCAGTTAATGACAGTCACGGGGTCAGACAGGGGCCAACAGAATGAGCACAGACTGGAAAAACATGGCACCACGTTTTCTAAAGAGAGGATGGGTTGGGAGAGAGAGCGCACTGAGGTGAACTACTCTCCCTGAAAGCATCCATTTCTACATCGTCCTACATTGCAGGATGTACACAAGTCAACGTACACAAGTCCATGTACACAAGTCAACGTACACAAGTCGATCGCCCCCAACTTTTTGAGGTAAAAAGCTAATTCAACGAGGCCGTCTTTAAATGTGCTCCATGAAACAAAGTCAGGAATGCCAGCAGTTCGGAGAAAACGCACGGATCGTGTTTTTTTTTTATTTACAGCAGCTGGCTAGCTAGTCAAGCAAGCTAACGAGATTAGCATTCCTATCGGGGTGGATGTCGCAGGGCGCAAAGTCCAAACTGTCAGGACTCAGGAGAAGACCGTGATATGCACAGTATGTCCACTTTTTTTCAACCTACTTGGAAACTCTCCTAGCTGTTGAACCTAAATACCTTTTAGTACCAACGAAAACGTGTTCTTAGCATCGAGTAAGAAAGAGTGTCCGATAGCGAAAGTTGGCATTGAGCGCCTGGTCAGATTCTTTGTCTGGTTCCCGATCTATAGAGGACATTTTGTTTATGAAAATGTATTAATTTAAAACTCATGCATTAAACAATTTGGTAAATTTATAATTCCGGTACCCAAGCTTGTGTCTAATTGGCACCGACACGATTATCAAACGCTAAAGTTCTCGATACCGTTTGGAGAGTCTGTTTGGACTAAGAGCAGTTGTGAACAGTCCATGCACTTTATATCATTTGTGGGACCCAGTGGCAACAAGATGGCAGCCAAACACATTTAATGTTAGCGAACAATCCATTGTATTTTGATCAAGTGTCGGGAGGTGCTAGCCTGGATGGGTGTCATGTTGGCATTTACAGAGAGAGGCCGATAACATCTGTCACTGTGTGTTTATAAAACCTGAATAAAAGCTACGATGAAAAACCATGAAAGCTTCATCCACGGTTGAGTTTGTGGATCAAGATGTCAGGGAGATAAATTGTGGGAATGAAGGGCAAATGGGATCCACCGAAACCCACTGACAGAGCTTTCATGGCCTGTCAGCAAATAACCAGATATCTGTGTGTGTGTGTGTGTGTGTTTCAGATTTTCCACAGTTGCCTCGACGGCTGCCCCTGTGAAAACTAGTTGGCAGAGAAACATGACAAACTGTATTTTGATTTATTAAGACTGTGATATATTGACTTAAATTCCAGCTACAACACGACCATTTCTGAAAACATGAAGCCAAAATGCAGCGTTGGAGAACGTTTATCAAGGTCAAAATCTAAATTGATTTTGTGGTACTAAAAGTGTAAAAAAAACTAAACAGAGCAGTGAAGCTAAAGTCAGATACAGAGTCAAGTGAAGTTTATTTAGCTTGTGCATTTTCATGCTTCAGCGACCTCTCGGTCAGTATTTTTTTACAATGCTGCGTGTCAGAAATAGTTTGACATCTTTGACGAGATTCACACAGAGAAATCGGCAGTGCATGAAGCTGAAATGCCGTCCAAACAAAGGAGGTCGGACCGCCTTTATTCAACTCGACAGCAGAGACGCTGAACAGGATGAAGTCAGGACAGGTACGACGCCTCTGTCGAAACATTGCAGCTGGAGCGACGGCTTGGTTCACCACAGACCGATCCCGTTATTGACAACCGAGAAAAAGAAAGTAGGGAAATAAAAAAAGGTGCAAGAGTGGAGGGAGTTTGTGTATTTTATGTTCAACCAGCACCAATGTGTCGCTACAGAGGCTCTGTCAAGTTGAAATGGATCAAAGTGACACAGAAGAAAGGATTCCCCGCCGCCCCAGGTAGTATTTCATTCTCTGCGTGTCATACATCAGTAGAGCACGTCTCCGTGTTCAATCCTCAGCTTTCTAATTGAAAACCCGTGTTCAAAGCCGAGGAGGCCGGCCTGCGACTGCTCCGCACGCCCGCCGACTTAATGCGACGGCTGCTCTTTCTGGACCAGGTAATTGCACCGTGGAGGGCTCTCGCTCTGCAAAGCCACATGCGTCGGGTGCAAAGAGTGGGCCGGGCTCATTATGCTAAACCTCAGCGAGATCACTATCGGTTTATAAGCCCGTTTCTCTCCATCCCGCCACCGACAGCGAGGAACGAGCTCTGCTCCCATTAGACAGGCCCCCCCCCCCCCTCAGCTTATTATCAGGCAACATTGGCATGGCAACAGGCGTGCAACCTCAGGTGGTGGACCATCGCTTTGCTTTCGCTCAACGCTCAAGCAGCGGCAACAGCCATGCAGAGTGCCTCTCCGAAATGTCTGCCGTGATCCTCATCCTGACAACACTCAAAATTAGCCCTTTCATCAGAAACGTGACACCGACTGCATTGTCGCTGCGTGTGTTATTGTAACCGTTACTATTTGGCATGACGTTTTGACAGAAGTGTGTCACCTCTCCCACGCCGTAATCAAAGCCCTCCTAACGAGCAGCACACCTCTCCGCCTTTGAAATGAAGAAGGGCTCCATTTGGTCTCCACGACAGGAAAAATAATAAACACACTTGTATAACAGTGCGAGGAGGAGGGAGGAACAGGCGTCAGCCATAAATCTCTTAATAAGCGCACCGGGCTGCGGTCGACAGCATCAAAGTGTTGGCTTGGCTCCACCCAAACGCTCCTTCACGTGTGCGTTAATGGGCCACCCATCCTAGGCCATTACCGCCTCAGTCGTACTACGAGGACTAGTTTGGCCCCTGAGGAACTAGAGTAGGGTTCTTCATTATTAACTGGCAGGAGAAAAGCCATATCTCATTGATTAAGCAGGGAAAAATACAAAGCACGGATTAATTAGCATGAGGCAATTGAAGAAGAAGGAGAATCATTAAAAAAAGAATAATTATCTGGATTTAATTTCTAAACGGCTCTATTTTCTAAATACTTCATGCTGGATTGTTTACACTTATTATCACGTTTTTTGTCTGTTTAACTTCCATGACACCGCTTTGAGGAAGCGGATGGCTTTGCGTCAAATGGTCGACTCCCTTCTTTTATCTCGGTGCTGAGGTTATTTCACTGAGCACAGCATCGCAATGTCACGCTGTTCCACGTTATCGTGGGATGTATAAATGGCTGTTGGCGAAGCGTGATCTGCTTGCTTTGCGCCAGATGGAGCTTCAGTTACGTGAAGAAACCTTTTCAGAGGAGATCTGCGCCACATCTCTCATCGTCACCCTCCCCCCCCTGCTGCTCTGTCCCTCGACACCAGGCTTCATAACTGTCATGCTGCATCTAAAATAGAGACATCTGAGCGTGGCCAGCTCTCACCAATTTTCAACACCCACTCATAAAAGGCCGACTGTTGAAACAGAGGCAGCCTAATGCGCTCTCTGTGTAATGCACGGCCACGCTGAGCACATAACATGAGCCGACGAGGAGGGAGGGGGGGCTCCGAGAAGAGGGCGTACAATTTTACCAGGAACGCCCAAAACCGATGAAGATGAAGAACCTTTGTGCCGTCCACAGAACCGAGCCCGGCCTTGAAAGGCTCCGTGGATATTATTACCCGAAGTGCAGAGCAATCTGGAGCCACAGACAGTCCCCTGCAGCTGTGCTCACACGAGACAGAGCGAATATGAGAGCAATTATTTGATTTAAGCGGATTAGGCTTCGCTCAGGTAAGGCAGCTTGGGTTGTTCCTCTCTCTTTGGTCCTGGAAAAACTGGGCACTAATCCAGTAATGACACCACTTTGAGAGGGAAAACTCAACAGTGCAGCAGTGGAGAACAAAGGCCGCCATTTCTCGCAAGTATGTTTAATTTCTCCCCCCCATATATACAACAAAGGCTCCACACACGGCGAACATGAAAGCTTAACGCAAACTGTTTACAGAAGAAAGTGCTATAACTACCCTGCAAAAGGGAATGAGCAAAAATGAACAGAGGATTTAGTATCAAACTAAATAAAGAGGAGCAGTAATGTCAAACATCTGGGGGTCACACTCTTGTGATTTTCTTTCCAGCACCATGAGCCAAAGATGGAAGATTAAGTCGCGGTGGAACAGTGGAGCTCAGCAGTTTGCAGTCAGGCTAAACACTGATAGATTTTTCAGACAAAAAAAAAAAAAAGGGGGGGCCAAAGTGGGAGTTAGAGAAGTGGAGCTGCATGGGTAAATCTTCGTCTGAGGGCCTATCGACGCCGCCTCAACAGAGTAATATGACAGATATGAGATAAAGCAGAGGCAAGAAGTGGAATGTCTCCAAGTGTCTTCTGAAACACGATCCGCGATCATGACCGAGCTCGATGGATTAAACAGAAAGACGGGGAAAAACAGCTCCACTGCAACAAAAAAAAAACAACCAAAGCCAACATGCAGACTTGGGACGGAAACCTTCGAGAGTGCAGCCATCGCAGGACAATATGTCTCCGGAGTGACAAGAGCTGCTTTTCGCATCAGTGGAATTAATAAATGATGGTTTCCATCGCTGGCTCTGGCAGCAGATGGGCGCTGAGTCCTTGGCTGCCGATGCTGGTCTCGCTCTGCAGGCGACTCTGGCTAATGCCTGCACCTCTGCTATGTCCAGACACGAGTGCCAACCAGGAATGTGGTGGCACTCTACGATCCCCCTGCTGGAAAACTACACGGCACGGAGGGGAGTGAGCCAAGATAAGAGGGGAGGAAGAAGAGTTTCCGAATAAATAAATAAAAGAGAAGCTGAGAACCCAAATGGTCGTTTCGGTCATTTTGATGAATGCTTATGTTATACCCAGAATCAGTCGGGCTTTTGTTGGGCTACATAAAGACTGTAAAAGACTGTCTACAGTCGTAACTCATCACTGAGGAGCACATGAGATCGTGTGGGAGATAAACCATTCCCCTTTGAATATTACAATTTCATTCTAGGTCAATCCAATGCCAAGCTTCTGCTGCAACATCCAACTGCTAATATATTTAAGCCAGATGATTAAAAAGTGAAAAAAAAGAGGTTTGAAATTAGATTCCTCCATCAATTTGATGATCTAACAAAAAGGATTATAAAGACGAGAAGATGGAATACTTAATGATGGGTGGATGGAAGAACATGCTCATCTGATTCTTACAGTCACTCAGTGGGGCTCCAGAGTCCAATAAGGACTCCATTAAACCTCAGTTTCTCTGCGTCTCGCTGTCTCTCTCCATCACACTATAACAGTCCATCTAGCATTGGCCTTTGTAAGAGTGCTTTTAAAAGCTTACTGCATCTCTCTCTGGTGAAAGCAATCTGAAATCGCCTCATCTGAGCAACTGTGAAATAGTATTTATTGTCCTAGTGCACCCTGAAGACAAAAGACACACAAAAAAGGCAAACCTTTGCAATACAAGTTCACAAAAGCAACTTTACGTAGACCTTCCTCATGTCATTCAGAAAAATGGATGCCAGACATGGGTGGCCTTCCTGGCCTCCTCCCATCTACCTCCAACACACACGCACACACACGCACACACACACAGACAGACACACAGACAGATGTTGATGCTGGCAGGAGGGATTCAAACAAGCCTGGCAACCAGGTTGTTTCCAGGACCAGTCGGCTCTGTGGTGTAGGTTTCCTAGCAGGGCTTGGCTGGCTCTGCAGAGTGAGCTCAGTGTAGTCACCACGGTTTAATTAGGCGCAACCTTTCTGGACAGACGTCTACTGTAACGGCAGTCCCCTGCCGCTGCTGTAAAAGAGAAGTCCCTGTGACCCGTGGACCACATGGGCGCGAGTGTGTGTTTTTAGAAACCTACTAGAGCCGGAGGCCGAAAGGTGAGAAAAGATGCCTTATGGAGATTTATGCTTCCATTTATTTTAAATGAATAGTATCTACATAATATCCACGACAGCAATTTAGCAAAAGAGCAACGCTAAGCAACTAAAAATATGCAGGAATAAGCACCTCAGCCACCCTAATTTAAAACACACAAGTCCAACTTGAGAACCAGAGAGAGAAAAGAGAGCAGACACACAAGGAACTAATTGCTTTGTGTCATCTAAATAAAATCCAACATCAAACGCCTCCTATTATGTGAGCTAAAGGGCCAAGTGTGACGTTCCAACACGGTTCCTGATGTTCCTCATGCATCTGCAACCCAAATGATTATAATTAGGTTGTATTATCTTTTAATTAAAGGAAGGCACAGTCGTGTGTTTGCAAGGCAGCAGGTGGTCCGTTTGCACAGCCACGAAGAGCGAGGGAAACCCATTCACCCCTCTCTGTACTTTACCGTATTTTGGTTTGCGCCAACCTGTTTAGATCCTCTTGCACACACTGGGTTTAAAGAGTCTCAATCGCATGGAAATGGATCGCAGTTCACATTTGGCTTCGGGAATGTGATGTATAACGAAAGAACATCTGTTGGAGTTCATTATTTTACAAGGCGATGCGCAGACAAGACCCAGCAAGTCTTTTACAGAACTTTGGGTTTTGGAGTACAGAACGTTCTGCAAGTCGCTCGGCACGTTAACAGCAAAGTGTTTCTTTGACTAACCTCCCGAATAAAGTGTGTTTACAGTTAGATGCTCATTCGTGACTGAATCGTGTAGATGTGGAAGTGTTAACAGGACCGTTAAGAGGAGAGTATGCATTGCTATGTGTCATCAGGGGATATTTCTCTGGAATATAAATGTACCAATTATCTCTTTTTTATTTACATCTGCCACTGATGTAGTATATCTAAAGGACATTGACGCATAAGTGCCACTTTTCAGATCTCACGGGATTGACTTTGTGCGCCGTCGGGGGTGTATGACATTTGCAGCGCCTCCGATTTATTTGAATAACAGAAGAATGGGCAGGATGTGGCGGACCCCCAGCGAGGCTCAGCATTTAGCTTTGAAAGCAATGTTTGTATTAGCATAGAGAGAGAGCTGCGTCTACTTTGAAGAGGGAAGAAGTGTGAGGGGAAAAGAAAAGAGCCATTACAGGGGGGTGGGGCTGAGAATCACTAAAAAATGTCTCCTATATTTACAGCCAGACATGTTGAAGGAATATCTGATTTAGTTGCATCATCTACAATCCAGCAGGTCATAAATCATTACCTCTGTAGACGATCAGGTGCTGGCTGTTTCATACAGATGAAGGATAACCAGCTGATGCAAGAACTGAGCAGAGCCCAGATGAATCTAATTTAAGGATAACCACGTAGACTAATCCCTCAAACAAACAGATCTCGCCTCATTTGCATCAAAATAATAGTCTGCCTCCAAGCAATCACGCCAACTACCAAAATCAAAGTAATTCCTTTGTTGTAAATCTTAAACGTTACACAAGCACTGCAACTAACAGCCGCCGCTATTACACACGATATCACACGACCACTTACCGGCCGCGTTACCTGGCAACACACTGCCACTCGCGCTGTTTCCACCCACTCAGGTGGAGCCGAACGGCCGATTCGGCGATTATGTCGTTCCTGTGAACAACCTCGACAGCTCAGCGCTCAGCCTTCACACCTCCGTGCCGAGTGAGAGGCGCTTTGTGTTCACACTGCATGCATGCACGCGCGGAGGAGCTCGGGCGGCGCCGGCTGCAACCAGACGGACTGGAGGCTCGCCGCCTCGTTCTGCGCCGTAGATTAAGGGTCGCCGGACAGGAAATGAAATGTTTGGTCTCTGTGTGGAGTGTTTGTCCAGGTCCCGCACCTGTTGATAGGCATCTAGACACTAACGGGGCGAGAGCGAAGGATCTGAGATAGGACCGGGGGCGGCAGACTTCCGCAGGGATAAGCCAGACCGATAAGCGCCAACACAAAAGGGGTTTAAGTCGGTGGGTACACGAGGACCAATGTACGACCTTCCTGCTCAAACAAGCAAAAGGCCCCAAGCTATCAGCCGGCTTTGACCTTCAACGACTTAAAGAACCCAAAGTCTCACTGAAACAATAGGCATGTCTCTGTCCGTCTGGAATACCTCATAAAACCATAGCCAGCTATGCAAAACCATCTTGATTATGATTTATCCTAATTTCTTGACAATCTTTCCATTATGCTGTTCCAGGAACCTAATCCTGACGGAGTGGGTGGATGGCTTTCTACTCATCAAGCTCTAAGTAGGGAATACACTTCAGGACGGCAGCTGGTATTCATCTCTACATCTGTTCTACAAATGTCTGTTGAATGCGAGCGCTGACGTTGGATGAACTAGAGGAACCGAGAAGGAGGAGGGGGGGCAAAATGCAGATCGTGTCTGATGCATGTCAATGTTTCTGTTTGTTTGCCTCCGAGTAAGCTGGGGATCAAATGGACAGCGTGCTCTCATGTGAGCGGTCCGTTTCGGCTCGGGGGCTCCTGTCTAATGAGGATGCCAGTGTATGGAGTTACAGACTGCGGCTAGACCACCGGTGATCACGACCAGCCAGCTCAAGCTCCCTCCCCCTCGGAGCTCCAGGCTCAGTGGAGATCCACGGCTTCTTTCCACAACAGCTATTGAAGAAAAAAAAAAAGTAGTCCGGGAGGAGTTGGTGTGTTTTACACTTTTAATGACAAATCACTGGAGAAGCAGTCCGAGCCCAGAGACCGTCCACACAGCACAACGGACCGACCGGCAGAGATGTAACCTAAGACCATTGGTTCGGACTTTGATGCACACCGTGAAAACGACCTAAAATAAACACCCCAGCCAAAAGACTTGAGATCAAACAAAACACCTGATCTTCAACAGCATGTTTCTTTAAAATGAAATGAGAGATTTCACACCAGCTACAATTCCTCCTAGACCATTTTTTTTTGTCAGTGACATAAACGTATAATAGAAAAAAAGAGATGTAGACACCTTCCAATTTGACTGAATAATCATAAAAGAAAAAGTGTCTTACATTTTTGACAAAATACACATGCAAACCTGCATTTTTGAACACCCTAATTAATAATAAATACATTAAAAAACACTGGCAAAATGTACTCATTAAAATTCCAATTACGACTAATGTTGTACTCTTGATACTTAAGTCAACAATCCGTGGTTAATGGGCTTTGATGTTTATTGTTTTTTCCGCAGTGACGCACCGTGTTCCTGACAATACAATTAATCAAGTTCATGTCGCAAATAAAACATCGCATTTTAAAAAGGAGTCTAACACTTTTAAAGCACATCTCTCTCATAACTTTCCTCTCTTTAGTACCGGAAGTCCTCCGCTCAACAGCACTTCCTGAATTGTAAGGAGAGCGAGTTCGCTCTGGGCAAACAGTCACATCAAGACGTCGACCCGTCATGCCGCCAGGACATGGACGTTAGACATTTTGTAATAGAATATCTTTCCTTGAACAAACTATTACAAACTTTAAACTTACAAAAATCACTTTCCCATCGTTCATGGAATGGGATGGTCATAAGTTGTTCAGTCCTCAATAAACAGACACACACTGGTTTCTTTTCCCCATGAATGTAAACAGCATTGGAAACCAGTGAGGCTTGACTGCCACAATGGCCTCCCTCCAAGTGTACTGTCACTCACACTCGAGGGAGAGACACCTCACGGCAGGAGGTGGCGCGACCCCCTGAGACTTAACGAAATGACACCTTCACACACACACACACACACACAGACGCACAATTACACGCTGCAAGGCCACTAATTGGCGAGCTTGGCTGTGTGTGAATACTAACTGGATGTGGGGCAGCAGCTGTTGTTATAGGCAGTTCTCTCAAAGGTGAAGAAGGAAGGAAGAAGAGGAAGAGAGAGTGTGCATGTGTGTGTGTGTTTGAGTGTGTGCTGGTTATAATAAAGAATCCAGTCTCACGCTGTGTTGTCCCCCGTGCCTACAGCCAATTACCTGTGTGTGTGTGTGTGTGTGTGTGTGTGTGTGGCACGCCCCCCCCCAACCCCCCTGTCTTTCTGTCAGAGGCTGTCTCGTCTTTAAGCACGATTGGACAATGCCGTTTCCTGTCTGAGCTCCCCTGTCTGCCTGGGAGACCATGCTGCTATCCCATAATCGTTGCCATCCTTACCCACCACACACACACACACACACACACACACACACACACACACACACACACACACACAGTGCTCTACTGGTGCCCTTTCAGATATCTTCTGTTCCCATCGCGCCTTCATTCGCTTTACATTTCCTCCACGGAGAAAAGACAGTTTAAAGGGTTTAGTGTTTCCCCGCGTAGAGGCCGTACCGGGCAACCTGCCCCTATACGGTAATGGCCACCTCCGTATATTTTGACCCACTTTAACTGAGGCAGAGGTTCTTAAATGTCTGCCGTCATGGAAGTAAAGAGAGGGTCCGTTTATGGATGACACAAGAGTGCAAGCTCAACGCTCAACTTATCTTTACCACAGAAAGGCTGACACCGAGTTACCGACTTCTTAGCTACACTTGCACTATACCATGCAATGCGATACTGTAACCCTGCAATAAGGTCTGCCTCCATAAAGCTGAAGAGTTTCTACATTTGTTGCCCTTTCTGAGCTGCACTCACTGCTGGATTGGACCAACAGCTCAGTTTAAAGCTGATACGGCGTGATATAATTCATTCAATATATATACATACATACATACATATTTATATAATTCCAATCAATTCAGTAAAAAGTAATAAAACACTGCTGTAGTTCAAAGTAAAAGTTCAATTAAAATCTTAAGTTATGAATCTTAACCTTTCCCTCCGTCAAACTGATGTAACGTTACTGTGAATAAATAATAAACTAATAAAGATTGCTCGTTAGATCCTCAAAACAGAATTATATCTCATGTTTAACCGCTACGGAGGAATCGGAGCCAGCGGATCATTTCTAAAAGTCCTGCCGGGATCAGGCTGCTCTTGGCGGGCAGCAGAGCGCTGACGGCCCGGTGCTGCGGAGCTCACGGTCCCTCAGCAGGAACTCAACTGGTCGCCGTATCTTTTTAAGTCGGCTGATTCTTGAATAACCGATCACAGATTTGATGCTTAAACAACTAACTTCTCACCTGAAAACACCCTAAAAGTACATGTTGTGACTCAACAACTGTAGTATTCAGAGAACGTCAACGTTCAGTTGTGAGTTTCCTCATCAAGTACAGAGAAGAACGCGTATTGAGAAACGGCCGCTGGAGACATCTCAGCGCTGATTGGCCAAGACTCATCAAAGATCTTCTATTATGAAGATCATGACCACTCCAATCTCAGAAACGCTGGCTGGCCAGTTCACATATTTTGATTTCAAAACGGCGAATTTCGCCGTAAGGTGACAAGTTTGCAGGTCTGCAAAAAGGAGGACAAATACGCGTCCGGCTTGATGCTGCGCCGGACGCCGGACAGGGCATTGAAAATCCGGACTTCTGCTAACGGTTAGCTGAGCTTGCCAACTTTAACAACATGTGAAGGCAGAAGTAGTAGAGCACAACATAGCAGGAGCGATCACACTCCTGTGACCAATCATGCTTTAGACAGAGGTTCGGACCGCCCCAGCTCATTTGCATACAAGGACACAGAAATACAAGGCATAAATAAATGTATAAATACGTGTGGACACATAAATACAGGCATAAATAAATGAATAAATACAGAAATGTAGAAATATATTTATTTAATGATGTCCTGTTTAGGTATAACTTATATGTATATATTCCTGTATTTATTTATACATTTATTTAAGCATTTATTCATTCCTGTATTTATTTATACATTTATTTAAGCATTTATTTATTTATTCCTGCATTTATTTATTCATTCCTGTATTTATTCATACATTTATTTAAGCATTTATTTATACATTTATTTAAGCATTTATTTATTTATTCCTGTATTTATTCCTGCATTTATTTATTTATTTATAATTAAGTCATTTCCGGTCCTCCATACGGTAATCTGCAACAGTATGTGTAAATATTTGTAGCTTGATGTTTATGGTTTTCCTGATGTTTTTTCCCACATGACTGATATTAATTTAAGTTTCTTAAATGAAGTTACTCCGAGGAAATTCCCTCAAATCACATGCAGCTAATCCAGTTTTAGTCAGAATGTCCGTTAACTTGGTGAACTATCTCTATCAATAAACACAAGAGGAATCTCAAGTGGGATATGAATGAAGACTAAACAGATGCTTTTCAGTGGTAAAGTCCAAGCACTTCTCTTCAAGAGCGACTGATGGGCAGTTTGCTTAAGGTCAAGCGGCCAGGTGATGCTGAAGCTACGAGTCTTACGCTGAAGCAAAGAGCTGATCATTTCTCATGCCCTCGAAGTAAATGTGTTTAGTTTGCAGAAACAAAAAAGGCGGGGAGAGTTTATCTACGCTTACCTTTTTTTTTTGTGGAAATGGCCGCAGTCACGTGCAAGCAGACATGAGGAGAGAAGGAAAAGAAAAAGAACGTTAGCCACGGACTCAACATCAGCACAGACACCACGATGAAAACCGGAGAGGGCTTCTTTCTGCCAGCGTCGGCTTTTGTTTACGAGTCGGACTTTGAGCCAACGAGAACATCTCTATCTTGGAAAGGTTTTTCGTTTCTTTAATGTACTTCTCACACAATGTATTATTGCTGCAATAGTGAAATGCCTCCTGGCACATGAACCTCTGTGCATCCACATGGAGCGCAGGACGAGATAAACCAACCCAGGTGTAAACATGAATCCATCCATCTGCATTCTTCATTTCGTTTCCCCAAAACTATACAGCACTCATGGATTTACATTTCATCACCACTGGCTGTATAAACCTCGGCGGCAACAGCAAGAGTGGTCTCTTGGGCCAAAAATCGCCCAAAAGGGCTTCTGGGTAATGCTTTCATCCAGGGAAGAGCCGTTCAGGTCAACACATCTTCCTTGCTCGCTTTCTCTCTGCCTCAAAGGAACGATCTATGAAAAGGTGCACCATACATTTTCTGAAAGCCCCCACGAGCGGTGCCACATGAATCTATTTTCTTCCCTTCACTGGCTCCCTGTTCCCATTCATCTTCCCACCGTTTTGGGCTCATCTTGGCCGAGTCGGAGCGCCACAGGAGGCGGGAGAGAGAGAAAGAGCCACAAAAAGCTAAATAACAGATAGTACATCAAAAAAAGTGGGAGAGAGGTGGATCTCCATTTTGCTGCGACTGAAAAAGACCAGACCTTTGCCACCATGGGAGACCTCTCGCTCACCCCCTGAACCCAAATGACACGCTCAGAACACATTGCTTTATTGCCTGTAAAATAGACACAGTGGCCTATTTATAAGAGGATTAAGTAAAGAAAGAAAGACAGCGGGAGGGTGCTCCGTCTCTGCCAGCACTCCCAGCCCGAGGGGGAGGACCGCGGAGGACGGCACAGAACATGCATGTAGCCCGACGTCTACGGTTTCCAGGACACCGTGTGGTTAGGAGGAATATGCGTTTGCCCTATGAATAAATCAAATGGATGTGCACAGTGTAACGCGGCTCCGATGGCGGGAAGCCGTGTCGCAACGTCATCGGGACGAGCTGCTTTCAGACGGCAAGGCGAGTCGATACACCGAGGTCACACACACACACACACACACAAAAATTCATGGCAAAATCGTATTAATTGAAAAGGACATCGCCACAATCAATGGAGTCACTTGAGGGCGGGAAAGTGAATCCTCACAAATGTTTCAATCATTGTGTCACGAAGCCTTTATGTTTTTTTTACCTCAGTGTCTTAAGCCTAATGCCTGAGCTGAATTGATACAAAGTTGAATGTTGCTTAATTAGTTCTCCATGGTCGTTGCATTACAAAAAAACAACAGATAACACTTGAAACTCCAGTAAACAAACCAGAGCTGACTTGCGTGAGCGTAACCAACCAGAGCCCCACTGCCTCAAGCTCATCTCTGACCGTCTTCAAAAGCAGGCTGTCCAATAAATCTCAGACGGCTTTTAAAAAAAAGGTGGAAAGTGAAACCTGGCTGTTAAGCACCGTCAGTGACCGTCTCGCCCCCACCCGTGTATCAGTAGCACAAAGAGCAGCGCTGCCTCTCTTCACATCAATGGTGACCGCTGCCTCCAGACCTACTGATTTAATGATTTACTTCAGGCTTCAGAGGCCGAGCGAGCTTCAGTAACGGAGCCCCTCCTTTCGGCTTTTAAAATGTCTGTTGCTACCAAAAGAAAAACAGGTTATAATTTACCGGCAAATGCCAAACAATAATGGCTCGTGTTTCACAGTAAAAACAGGAGTATCTGCATGTCTAATTTCAGCCCCCGTCCCGCCTTTCTCAGGCGTCCAGTAACAGTCTGCTCCATCTTTCCATCTGGCCTGAAGCCAGGAGCCGGGCTGTAGGGCTTACGCAACGTTGGACACGCTCTCAGGTGTCAGCGCTATTGATTTGAAGCCGGGAGGGACGGGGCCCTGTAGTGAGTAACACCCCCCATCCTTCAAACTCATCCAGGACCAGTGGGACAGAAGGGAGGAGAGCAAAAACTCCGGGTTTAGGGATCGTTCGTTCCTTCTTGACATTACCACGTTTGTTTTCATTCTCCATTTCAGCTGGATGTATTGATCCGCAGCCCTTTGCAGCTCAAGGTCTTGTCTAAGCAAAGACCCAGACGTGCCCTCGTAAAGGGCTGATGGGCTTACAAAGGGAGGAGATGTGAGCCGCATTATAAAGAGATGGGAAGCATCCATCTTTATTATTGGAGAAGCCTACATCATATGATTAGGCTCTGCCAGAACAAACGAGAGCATATGAAACTTTAATGATGAATCTATATATTGTTTGTAATAGGTCTATATTTTTAGGGAGGAGGGGGGAGCATCCCTCATCTGTCCAGGCAGCATCATCCAACAGGCGTTTCCACGGTAACCATGGCAGGACCGCGATCCTCCAGGGAGAAGGGGACTTACCAGTGGTCAAAGGTCAATTGAGGGTAATTAATTTTTGCGGAGAAGAGCGATGATTCTCCTATCTTCAGGCATCCATCCAAAGCTATGTTGTTTTTTTTGATTTTTTAAAGGAGAGTTAATATTCATTCACCAGTAACAGTTCCCTTCTGGTGCATTTCATTTACTTTTGTTGCTAAGACTTGCTAAAAATAAAATAAAAAAATGCTTCAGTGGGTATTTGTCCCAGTTCCATCAGATATGTGCATAAAATTATCCTGTTTTCTTTTTTTTCTAAAAGAAGCAATCCTAAAATTACTGTTGTAAAAAAAAAACTCTTTCTAAAGCCAGATAAAAAAAAAAAAAAAGGTAGTTGTCTTCCGCTGTGAGTCCTCAGTGGCATCAATGCTTCTTTACCCTTTTTTGTGTCAACAGCGCCGCATGGTCAATCTAACCTCAATCCAACATTTGGTGACCTGAATACGACCACAGCTGAGGCGATGCCTTCAGGGCCATTTCATGAAAGGGAAATATGAAGCAATATCGACGGCATGGCTTTTAAGTGTCCGCCCCCTCAGCCCTGCCACGTCCAGGCGCTCCGCTCCGAGGGTTAAAAGGCTATGGTGTCAGTGAGGGCCAACAGTGACACGGTTGGATGCCACATGAATGTTAAAGGATGCCTTCGACAAAGCCGCGGCGCTAAATTGACCTAAAACCCGGGGCCAAAGCGGCCGACGAGCGGCTCAGTGGGCGACCCTCGTCCCCGTGGCATTTTAAACGCCGGCGCTCTGCAGCACGTCGAGAGAAATCACAACATGCACAAATATTTTCGTGCGACCCACAATGCAATCCACCGGCATCGGGAGATACTATACAGCTAATTCAGGCAAATGACATTTACTGAAGAGGTTATTTAGATGCTATCGGTGGCTCGGGGTCTTTGTGCTAAGGGGATTAGCGCCACCGTGCCCAGCGCTGAAAGGCGTCTTTGTGGCTGCAGTCTTTAGCGGGATGGGAGAGCGGCTCGGATGCCTGCGTGGAGGGTGTCAGTTATCAGGGATCCTGCCATGCCTTGCTAATCTCTGGCCCCGCAGAGTTCCTGAACCCCAGCCAGCGTGTCCTGCGCCAGCCTCTAGAGTTCCCTCAAAACAGAGGGACAAAGATAGGTATTCACAGGGAGAGCCGCTGGACTGTCAAGCTCCTCTCCTCGAGTGTGGAGCATAAGACCGGGGAGGAGGGGGGGAGTCTTAAGCACCAGTCCTGCTTTAGCTGCCATGAGCTCTCAATAGAGACAGGCTTCAGACGTACATGTATATCTATATATAATATATATTGGCCCAGAGCCACACAGACACAAACCACCGTGAGGAAATGCAACCGTGAGAAATGGTCCGCTATGAAGATGTCTTTCAGTTATTTGCCTCCAGTGATTTGCCGCATAGCATTGTAAGGAAATTCTATGTATTTTTCTTCTTCTTCGCCACAGAAAACAGGCCGTCAACTGTTTGTGAAAAGAAAGGAGGTGAGATCACGTTGGACATGGGACCTCTGCAGAACTGCATTAGTGCACTGAACATGTACAAGCTAACCTACTTTACATCAGGACTGGGAAGCTGCCTACATATGAATTAGATCAGATTTCAGATTTCTGCAGGGCACCAAGATTATATTACAAAACTATTCTCGATGCATTTTAGTTTCTGATTTCTGTGGTCTGTCTTTCTACTTTTCACAATCCGACTTGTTTTCTGTTAAAACTATTGAACTCCGAAAAACTTTTCTTTCATTTTTAAATTGTAGCTTCTCATACTCTTAAATACAAAATGTTTTATTCATAAAAGCAATATGAATGGAATAATAAAAGGAGCTGCTGCAATTATGGCAGAATTGTTGCCCGATCGTGCACACGATGCTTCGACCAATCAGTCATTGGGCTCATCCCAACTTTACATACAGTACTTTGAGTTTCTAAAAGAACTGTTCTTTAACTACATATTCGGAAAAAAGATCTGTCCTCTACTTCAAAACACAGGAACAGCTTAATCAGTTTTTAGCCTACATCTATCAAAAAGTAATGGAAAATTCCTGCAGGGTACACTGGTTAATGGGAAAGTGGGTCACAGAAATACAGTGCCATATGCTCCCCAAAGATCAGCACCCCCCAAAGACTGTGTGTGTGTTATCTCTGATGTTTTAATTAAATGTAGATGAGTGGGAGGAAGGGAGAGAAATGCAACACAGCTGAAATTCTCTTTCCAGACATCCTGGAGTTTTAAGAGTTTGGATGGTTGCAACGGGAGAAGGATAGAAGAGGGAGTTAAGGGGAGAAAAGAGGAGAGCCAAATGAAGAGATGATTCATTGAAATGTTGAATTAATTTGCGGCTGTCAGTTTCTCTTTCACAGTGAAGTGTTAAGAGTGTGGGGTGTCTGCCTGCCTGCCCCCCCTCCCTGGATCCCCACCTCTTCCCCCACATGCCTTGGCCCAGCACAGCTTGGCTCTCCTCAGCCCTGCATGGCCTCCTTTCCACTCCACTGGGGAGCAGACATGCAGAGGACTATCGTAAATGCTTGGCTGCAGCACTTCACAGACCAGCGTCTCATCGTCTCCTCTTCCTCCTCCTCCTCAGGTCTCCCATTGTTCCCGTAACCTGGTTTCAGTGTCTGGCGTGATGTGTCACGACCTCAATCCTGGTTCGGCACACACCATCTACCTCTTTCAAAGTGGATGTAAAAAAGCCGGGCAGATTGTGGTTCAGGGTTTGTTGAGGCAAGCCAAGTCCCTGCAGGCGAATATCCAATCGCCCCAAAGAGTTCTCTGGCTTTAAAAAAGAGCAATAACAAGTCCGGCAGAAGATCAAGCAGCGAACTGCAACAACTGGGCAATAAAGTAAGTTCAGGCTCCGTGCTAACGACTCGGAGGAAGTGCTTCGAGGTAAAATACTGCAGGGCAAACACATAAGAGTGGAAGGCCGAGACGGACCCGGCTGTAACTTACCAGCAGACGCACAGGGATCACAAAGCTCATTGGGTCTTGACAGCATTGAAAGAAAGAAAGAAAAAAGGAAGACTTTCACTGAGCAAGACTTGGGGGACGCGACACGGTCGGGCAATCGGGGACAAGCGCGTCTGTGGCGTCCCGACAACAACCCCCGACACGCACACCTCCTTTCGGCACTGCGGCGGAATGCAGCCCCTGAAGGCCCGGGTCTCTTCTCGGCGCTCACCGAGCAGCTAAGTACAATGTCTCTTTTCAAAGGAGACGCTCAGATGAAAGAAGCCAAGTTAATTGCCTCGGCCACAATGGAAACCTCCCTGTAAGGCCATCCCATTTCCCCTGGCAATTAGGGCTCACTTCCCCCTTGTGTGCGCCTCAACAAGCCGTGGGGTCGACACTCGTGTGACTGGGCCGTGGCTTAAGGACCAGGGTCCACCCCGTCATCTGCTCGTTGTCTGTAGAGCGCGTTGGGCGCGATCGAGAGGTTCCTGGTGATGTCACAACATTGGTTTGACAGGAGGGGATGGAAGGCCAATAATATTTTTTTAACAAAGATGCTTTGCAGCACTTGCAGAGCGGATGTGGAAATATCACTATTGGCAAATGTATGGGGGAAAGAAATCCCATGTAAAACTAGACTCATTTAACTGGTTAAAATGTACTCTTAATCATTCATTTGGACAACTTCATTTTGCAAAACAATAGCACAATGTGTCCATACTACCGAGGTATGATATCCACTTAAAAAGTTGATCAATAAAAGCATTAGGGACCAATAATAGCTCGGTGGCGCAATGCAAATACATATTTTTTCTGTGTCTGCACAGCAGTAAGTACAATTTTGTCATCTGCGCATGTCCATGAAAGTCAGCAGCCCAGAGTCTAAGCCCACATGGACTCCAACACGCACAGGACATAACATTTCGGGATAATATCGGGGCCTTTAGCTGTGAATTGTGACTTCACAGGAACGACTGCTGGGAGGAGGAAAGAGATATTAACTAACCACCAGGGAATCCAGAATGGACTTCCAAGTTTATTTTATATAGCCCAACATCACAAATACAAGTTTGCCTCGGAGGGCTTTACAATCTGTACACATAACATCCCTGTCCCGGGACCTCACATCGGATCAGGAAAAACTCCCCCAATAAAGATAGTAAAACCCTTTCACAGGGAAAAAAGGGAAGAAACCTGAGGGAGAGCAACAGAGGAGGATCCCTCTCCCCGGATGGACAGAAGCAATAGATGTCATGTGGCCAGAATGAATAGCGTAGTTACAGCACATTCAATGAATATGACAGAAATTATTCATATAATGAGTAGTAGGCATGGTCCATGATCCTGATAATCCACGATCCATGAAGCAGAAGGCGGTAGAGAGGGGGGGGGAGGGGGGGGGGGGGGGGGGGGGGGGGAATCAGCAGGGCCATGGTAGCAGCAATTAGAATGCAATAATTGTCTGAATGAAAAAAAAAGTGAGGGAGGTATAACATTAAACACAAGACTACAAAGAAAGTTTTAAAGGACGAAGAATTATTACAACAAAGCTGTGGAATGTGGATATGTATAGCAGGACATTTATCTGAGATTTCTGACGCACTTCCAGATGACTCAGAGTGATTGTAAACCAAGGGCATCATGTGCCTTTGCCTCTCTGCGGACAGCAAAACCACTATGAACAATAATTACATGGTGAGCACGCTGGTTAACCGACTGCAGTGGTGAGGCAGCAGCCGCGGAGCTTTTTTTTGTTGGGATGATTAAAGTAGAATAATTAGCTCTAATTACTTCCTGCTTTCCACACCATCTCCTGCAGGTCATGCACACACCGAGAATGAACAATGTTATGCTTTTCCCAGGATTTAGGCTGAAGGGGTGGGGGGGTGGGGAATGAGGGGGTAGAGGAAGAAGAAGAAGGGGGGCTGAGTCGAGTTTCTCTTTAACAGACTCTTCAAAACCAAAGCATGGAAGTAGGAACTGCGCACACGCACACACACCGAGAGTTTGTTCGTCAGATTAAACTAAGAGGGAACTGAGTGACAAAACCATCTATTAAGGCTCATTTGTATGTACATCACAGCCGCTCTTTGTACTGGAGTAAGATGTGTTGAGGCGCGCCCCTCTGCTCCTCAATGAGAGATTGACAACCCTGCAAAAATCAGCCCCCGCCCTTTAAAAAAACCTGAAAGAGCTCTCTGCACCGGTTCCGAAAAAAGAAGAAGAAAAAAAAAAGGTTTCTGCAACAGTATGGTCGACAGCTCGCTCAGAGTGGGACGGGCAACACACATGGCGTGGACAAAACGCCACGGAGAAAAAGGGGGATTGGCGAGCGCAGATGAAATGGTGCAGTTAAAAATCGCTGCACTCCGGCAACCAGTGTTGTGTTTCCAACGACGGATGCAGAATCGTTTGAATAAAATCAGCTGTGATTACTTAATCGGATCACATGTATTCTTTACCAGCACTGGTGTGTGTGTGTGTGTGTGTGTGTGTGTGTGTGTGTGTGTGTGTGTGTGTGTGTGTAATGACACCTCGTGATGCTTTATTGGGGTATTTATGAGGGTTGTTGCCGAAGATACAACAGATCGTGTTGCAATGTGAATAATGTAAATTAGTAGAGACTACCGTCATCATCATTAGTACCATCCTGTCTGGTACTACTTTTTTTCGCCACATTGATGTCAAGGCTCCAAGGGTGGGAATGCTAATCGTTCTCTCTGTTAACTACTCTGATGCATCACCAAAATGTTGGATGGACTCAGTAACATTTTGCAGACAGGCAGTCATGGTCCCCAGAGGATGAATCTCAATGACTCTTTCCCTCTAGCAACACCATGAAGTTGACATTTGAGTGAAATGCCCCGACAACTATTGCATGGATTGCAAGTGCAGTGAAGACCATTTGTGTTCCACTCAGGATGAATGAACTGAAATAACAGGGATATTTTCACTTTTACGCCTTGATCATGAATCTGCAAAACTAAAAAAAAACACTGCCATCAGCCTCAGATTTTTTTTGTATCGCTACTCGTTAGCAAATGCTAACGAGTAGCAGTAAATCAAAGATGGAGAACGTGGTGAACATTGTGTCAGATTGCAGTTTTTTCTGAGAATAATCCAAACATTTTCAATTTACAGTAATTAAAAAACAAACCGAGAAAAGCATACAATCCTCAGATCTCCGTCAATCATCCAAATTGTTTTCTGTCTGTTCATTCATAATCAATATTCAATTCATTGACTGTTTTTTTGCACTAAATTATTAGTATTTCTTATCCTTAACATGGAGGAAGACTAGATAGTTTAGTGAAAGAAAATACATTTGCATACATGGCAAAAGCTAGATGATAAGTCTTTCATATTTTCATAAATTAAATAAATGCCATGATGCATGTTCAGCTCTGCAAGACCCCTTCCGTTACGGCCCACGGGGTTCATCCATTCACAGCCCAGGTGAGTCAAGGTCCAGTGCAGCGCTCGAGGACTCTTCCCGACTCCCTGTTGGTCTCGTTGGCTGATCAAAGCCTTCTACGACCGATAGCTCACACGGTGTGTGTTCTTCTGCCGTCATGGCTGATATTAACAAGCCAGGAAAACCACACTCCCACCGGCAGGAATGCCTGACACACCATCTGAATCTCCCAGAGTGCTTCAACATCCCCCCTGCTGTATCGGCACCAGGTTAAGTGTTTCATTCTGTCTCCGTTTAACTGAAATGCAGCGGTGTAAACATTTTCGGAAAAGGCATTAAAAAAGAGACTCATTGAATCCTGTGAGTCACGCGCTCGCCCTCGGCAAGCACCTTCCAAAGAATGACTTGACAAACGCGTACTCGTCATGCGTTTATCGGATGCACGGTCACGGTGAAACCAAACAAGAGCTCCATCCTACGCAGGCATGTATGATCATGCAGGGACCACTAAAGGCTAAGCAGTGCAGGCACTCTGACGGGCCGGTAATGAGCCTCCACAATCTCCTCACCCATCGTCCACATCCATCAATGACACACACATTAGATGGACTGCGTCCATCGCCTGTTATTACACTCTACTCCTGCAGGCTTTCTTCCAAGGAAACAAGATCTGGAGCACTCCACTTCCCTCCCCTGCGTGTATATGCAATTTTTTTTTCCCTTTTTCAATTTGGCAGGAGGCATTTTAGTACGGAGTGCAGCTGTGGGCACAGCAGGAATTATACCGGTGTGCCAGAGGGACACAACATGGCGACATCTGTGACCCTGCGTGGGCAAAATACCCACTTCAATTTACCACCTGGCATAACCGACCTCACCTCCACACAAACACGTAGCTGAACCCAAACACACATCCCACCTGAGGACACCAGGAGCAAAGAGCAGGAAGAGAGGAGCCAAAACAGGATTCTCCTCAAGCCGGATCCCAGGACACGAAAGGTCAGAGTTTCCCTGGCAGCACAATTCATTTAAACCAGAACACGGAGAGACCAACACAGAGGGATCTCGTTATAAATGTTAGTTTCACCATATCTTGCCTGCTAGTACTAATGGACTACTTGGGCCTACTTTGGTCTTGGAGGAGGGGTGGGGGTGTCTACGAGCACATTTCCGGGCTGAAATATGAGGCTCCTCTCCTCCTGGAATGTCCAGTTTGTCCAACATATAGTAACTGATTTTAAAAGAGGAAAAGGGAAATCTGTGTCACGTCTTTCGATTGGTCAAGCTTTTTCTAGAGAGGACACACGGAACGGCTGCACACAACAAAAAGGATGTCATGAATTCAAGTGGAAAGCGGTCGATTAATCTGTGACAGTGACCAATTAAAAAAAAATATATATATATATATATATATTTTTTTAAGAATAAGTGCATTAACTCTACCTCTAAAATCCCCCACATTAAAGCTCAGAGTGACGTTGGTTGCTGGAAGGTTCTGAACCTAAACCCACACAAAGAAACACACCACAATAGGTGGCTTTCTAAAAATATGACTACAGTGAGAGATCAAATAGCTTGGTTGTACAATACAAGCTTCACGCTTTAAAAAGCAGTTTGTGATTTTTATTGTCTTATGATACCATCAGATGTTTGAGTACTGGACACTGGCAGACGGCCCTTCAAGTTTAAATATACTGATTGCTATATCCTTGACCGCAGCTCTAATGAAACAGTAATCCCCTCTAACAGACAGCAACAGCTACTCTAATCTTTGTGTCCCTCCATGTCACCCCGAGGCGCGGCGAGGCGCACCCCCCCGTAACATAAAGCCTTCTCTCTTTCTGCCTGTTGAAAGTCGGAGCCCCTGAGAAGCTGGCGGTGGCCGCAGAGAGGCAGCTCACGTTTCAAGACAAAGCACGATCCTCTGTCAGAAAGGAGACACTTTCCAAAACCGGGCCTGCTATTTATCACCAGGAACCTGTTTTTCTGCCTGCTGCCCCGTCTCACACCTCAGCTCCGAAAAGTTGCCCGGCCAAGAGGCCAACGGAGACTGAACGATGGAGGAAGACGCCACCTAAATGACCTCTGCTCCGTCTGCTTGGCCCCCCGGGAATTATGCGTTCTGGTCACCGTGATCCATTATACACTGAGAAGGCAGGTGACGCGGAGCTCGAGGAGCCATTGATGGCGTAGGTTTCCTGAAGTTGACTTTTCTGAGGGGGGGGACTTTTGCCTCACAGCACAAAGAACAGAAGAGTTTTCAACATTGCAACAGTCCCGCTTTTGTCCAAGTAAACAGACACTGTGGAGCAGCTGAGGCCGTTTAGAGAAAAGTGACAATTTGTCAGGATTTAAGACCGTGTTAAATACACCGACATGGCTGCTGGTTTAGATGGCGCTTCCTGTGTGACTTTACATGGCGGGGCTAATCAGATAATAAGCCAGTAAGGAGCAGATTTGGCTTGTTCATAAAAGGTGAGAGGTCAGGTTATACACAAGTCCCAGTGTTTCAGGACCTGAGGTTAAATCACACGTCTCGACCTTTGATCATAAAGCGCCAACTCCGTCCGACATGTTTGACACCCTGGGTCGAGCTTATGACTACAGAGACTGTGGCTTACGGCGGAGGGTCAGAACAGCACTTTTCTAACGTGCAGTAACAAAGAGCCACTGATCCCAGCAGCTCAACTCCACCCTTGAAGGTCCGAGTGCACACCCAGCTTCCCTGCACCGCTATGAATCCATGGAAATACCTTTGACAAGTCTGCCACTTACAGCTTAATTGAAGAAAAAAATAGCAAAGCTCTGTAACGCAATACTCTGCTGTCTGCAGGAGAAAATATATTATTTTCCTACAACCTACCTCTTCTCTGGAGCATGTAAAGTGCAAACCTCTTGAAAAATCTAACTGCTTCACACTCAACCAACAACTTACAAGCTAAAGCAAACATTAAATGTAAAAAAATCTACAGACTGGTAAAAAAAAAAGGAAAGAAAAAAAAAAGGTACAAGTAGGTTTTTATGTTTATTTTGAGCGAGCCGTTATTTCATATGGATAAGCATAGTTCTGTTGGAACGCGGCCAAGAGAAACGGCACACACTTCAGCTCTGGCTCCTCAAATACCTTCAGTCAACCTATATTTCAGATTCAGGCAGCCACCTGCGCGTCGGGGGTGAGTTTACAGAGTTAAAAAGGGAAAATGCATCACGACAAAATGTACCGTCGATTAGACGGCCGAGGAGTCAGAGACTCAAAGGTCACAAAGATGACGATGCTAAACTGCAGAACATCAGGATAAGACCATGTGCAAAAAAAAATATGCAGAATCATTTGTGCCGCACCTCTATGTAGAAATACTCCAAATGAACCGTGTAGAAAAGAACAGAGAACCGAAGAAGAAGAAAAAAAAAAAACACAGGTTTCATTTACAAACAGGAAAGAAATCAGTGAGAGCCTTGCATTAAATAGTGTGACGCTGCTTTGGGAACTGGTCTTCGTCATACAGTAAATACCATCATAAAACGCAGAAAAATGGGCCATTGTTTATGGCCTGTACTGAGTAGTCTGGCAACACCACATTTAACGAGATCGAGAACAAAAAAAACAAAAACATTGACCAAATAAGAAGCATATGGTTTCCCATTCAATTACAGCCATTTTCTCTCCGGCTCACATTTAACAAGAACCACTTGTTCTCCACTGCACAGCTTTTAGAGGAGTCATCTCGCCGCACGGCTCAGTGCGACCTCAGGAACTAGCCACCTAAAAGCAGCCCTCATTCATAAAAACAGACCTTAAAAAAGAAAAAAGGGAGATCAGACACACCACAAGATCCTGTACGGCGTTTTCCTTGCAGGCATATACACAGAAAAAATAAAAAGTGGTGTTAAAGACTCACTACGCGGGCAGTCAATCATCTGTAGCTCATAGAAACTGTAAAAAGGGCAATGTCGCCATTAAATGTATTTGTCAACAAACAATACGTGCGAGTGTCAAGTTACAGTTGCTACCATAATTACAGGGTTAACCCCAGCATCTGAATTTATCTAATCTCAAATCCAGGCTCTTCATACACACGAGAAGCTCGGGAACACGCGAGCCTCTGGCACTACTAAGCTAAAGCAGTATTAGCAGGACTCTGCACGCAATTTCTATATGAATGGAGAATGGGGTCAGTTTTAGGCAGGCTTAGTAAAAAAATTGCAGAAAATTACAGGAACGTTTCTATTGTTTAAAGTTGAGCTGCTGTAATATTTAGTGGTATATTTTTATTGTAACAAAAGCCAACAAACTCAATTCGTGACGCTGCGACCACAAAGCACTCGAGTTCAGTTCACGACGGCGTCAGAAGGAGTAAATATGAAGCTTCCACGTTCTCACAGTTAAAGAAAGGGAGCTGCCTGGAAGTTTGAACGCAAAACAAAGCCAGTCAAAATACCCGTCGACCACCTCCACCCACCAGGCCGACTTCGTTGGCAGACGGTGTCGTTCAATAAATGAATGAAAGGAAAATCAGATCAGAGATCACAGGATCAGGTTGGTGATTGCCAGAAGGAGCACTAACAGACTGGCAGACGTCTTTGTCGGGTTTTTTTTTTTTTCCTTGCATGTCGTCAGGAGCTAATTGGCTCCACCACAGAGGCAGTGTTTTCTTTGCCGACTGAAAAACGCTTCGCCTTGAGAAAAGCGCGTCCAAAAGTAGCGATCATCAGTTCACAGCTGGAGTGAGTTGTTGCATAAGTATTTTCTTTGTAGAAAACGAGCAGGAAGTAAATTAAAATACCTATTGTTAAAAGCCATCTGCGAAAAAGGGTATCTGAAGGAAAACGGATCTGAAGCAAAACGGATCTTTGGCGTGCCCTTGACCTTTAATCATTCATTACGCTTTTAATGCTGACAGGGTTGTGATTTAGAGCGCACACTTCCATCTGTAGTGGCTTAAAACCGGTGTCTCTTCCTCGACCGGACTCAGGTTAATGCTTGTTAAAGTCCATCTGGTGACCTCAGCTCCTCTCTGATCCCTAACCTCATGCTGATGTCCTCCAGCTGCCCAAATTACCCACACCCCCGGCCTGAAGTCTTATTAGGACATTTTTGGAAGTAAACCACTGTCCGCTCTTTATGGACTCGCACACTAACAGCACACTGCTGTGAAATTAAAAGTGTGCAGCTCTTCATGGCCAACTTGTAACTTCATTAAGTTTTATTGCTTCTTTGGGAAAAAGAAAAAAAGAATCCTCACCAAAGTTCTGCTTCCCAACTTTTCAGAACATAATGCTCTCAGGATTTATGGCGATGCTTTCTTGGGCATGCCTACAGTTCATAGCAAGCCAGACGTGGTCTCACCAAAACGTAAAAACAAAGCCCAAGTGCACCGGTTACTTTTCCTTCCTTCCATAAACATTTACGTAATATAGTAACATTTCCAAAGTAAACCCGCCATTTACCAGAAACGAGGCACAAAGTTATGACTTGAGGAGTTGAGCAGAGTTTTGGAGAATCTCAAACGGCAACCTCAAAGTAACGCGAGTAATGTGAGTTTGTGGATGCGAGTGTGAGTGTTTACCGAGGGAAACGGGGTGCCGGGGCCAGCGGCTCTGGGAGGCCCGGGTCCTTTAATGCACTCGGAATATTCTGTGAACGCCTCACCGTTTCTTTGCACTGGGGAACTCACTCATGTTTAATGCCTTTTGAACAGCCACAGACTTTTAGAAAGAGTTACAGTGCCAGACAAAAAAGAAAGAAAGAAAAAAAGATCAAACAAAAGAGGGAGTGGTGGAGGAAAAGCTGCAGGACATCCAACTCTTTCTTGTGAGAGACGAGACATGTGTGCGGGTGGCTATGAATAGTAGCGCTGGATAATTCATGACGAGCCTCTTTTCCGCCGAGTTGTTGTCGTAGTCAGCCGTCGGATGGCTGAAAAAGGAATCGGAAGAATTAGCTTTTCTGGTCAATTGAATACTTTATCGGTGGCCTTGATGTTAGGATGACTGCCGCTTTCATCCGGATACAGGGACGTTCTCGCTCTTCGCGGGAATCAAATCAAAAAGCACAACGGCTTTTCAAAAAGAGATTACCGAAAGTGAAAAGGCGCGGCCCTTAAGGTGCAGCATTGTTCACCGTTCATGAGCCATCGCCGCAACATTTCTACGAGATCCCCCCCCCAAAGAAAATGTTGGAAACAGTACGGCTATCGTTTGACACACATAATACTGCGAGGAGTATTGGATTGGCACCACAGACATAGAGCTCGCACGTGAAAGCAGAAATGAGGCTTCCTCTACATCTGGTTGCATCAGAGGGCGAGGCGCATGCTGTTCCAGAGTCAGATGGATGCTTTTCTACAGTCAAAGCGCGTCACGGTCGCTGGGAATGTTCAAAGAGCGCGCGGGAGGAATAGAAAAGGAGAGCGAGGAAGCGAGAGAGACAGAGGAGCACCCGGGGCTCGAATGTCATCTGACCTCATTTTAAAAGATGGACCCGGAGGTTGCAGGGAAAGGCAGGGGTGTAGCTTTCACTGCAACCTTTTCTTTGCTTCCTACCAAATGACAGGACAGGAGGGCAAGCACGCACACACATACACAAAGGCAGAGTAAGACGTCTGCCTGGAAACCATCCACGGAGAGAGAGATGAAAGAGCCCCGGTGAAGTCATGGTGCAAAAACGCAGCGGGCAGAAATGCACAGCACCGGCTCTGAAGAAGGGAAGAGAGACGGCACGAGATACAGAGAAGGCTCGGCACATTTCCGTGTAGAATTTCACCGTCTCCTCTGTTACGGAGAGAAATCGCAGGCTTTTGCATTCCCTCACGCAGCCATGGACTCGATAAAAGATTTATCCCAGGGTGAAGCATCAGCAGTCGCGCATAAATGAAAAGGAGTAAAAGTGTGTGTCGTCTGCATCATGCATGAGTCTATAGTTGCGCTGAAAGCTACGCTGACCCTCGACATGAAGCATCAGGTCTGCTTTGCTGTCTGGTTTCAGGCCATCGATGACGAGACAAGGACAAATGAAGCCCTTGCTATAAAAATCATACTGACAGATATGTGCCCACAGGTGTGCACGCCTCAATTGTATACCACACAACACATGCGTCAGTCTACATATTTTTCAAATTCCAGAGGCAATGAAAGCACCCCCCCACCATCTGCACCACAGGAAGTTAACAGCCGTCACCTTTTTCCTGCCAAGGCTGTTGTCCAGATCCTCGGGGAGACGGCAGCCTTTGCCCCTTCCAACCCTGACCACCCACCCCCACACACACACACGGTTTTACAAGTGAGGAAAGACACGGCCGTGGCCCTCTGTCTGGGTCCCGACCCAGATGAGGACAACAAAGCAGCGGTGAAAGGCGCGGCGGGGAAGAGCGAGGCCAGCGGCGGAGATCCCCGTCCGCTTTGACGCAACTCCAGTGAGGAAAACAACCACAGCAGAATATCGACTTCCTCTGACACGGGAGGGGGGAGCAGGGGACCATTGTCGATTGTCAGACACAACACGGGCATTTCTATCCGCCGTCACCTCCGCAGATAAGGACAGGAAACACGGTCCCGTGCTCCCCGACCAACAGGGGCTGTGTTAGCCGGCTGCACCTGCACAGAGCAGCCCATTGTAGTGGTGCGTGTTATTTTTTGGTATTATTTGGTCCGTTTGTCCCCTGCGGGGGATCGACCAGTGTGTGGGCTTTTTTCAGGGCAAAATATATGATGTTGTTGACTGAGACTGCGAGTAACTGATTACTGGAGGTAACGTTTCATTTCAGCCACGGAGGAGAGATGAACTGAAGTAATACCTGCAAGGAAGAATCCTGTTGTTTTTTTTAGACAAAGCAAGGGAACAAACAATTAAGAAAATCAATATGTGCAGCCCCATTTGGCTTAATAAGCCTGGTATTATAGTTAAGTCAAAAGGTAGACTTATCATTCGGTATCAACTATTTCTTCAGCACTTTATTTCAGGCGAGGTGGGTCGTCTCCTCTGTAATGCCATACAGACACTGGTATACACAGTTATCTTAAATTGGTTCACTCATTAAAATGAATCCAACAAGGTCTGCTGCAGCCATAGACGGTATACAAGTAGAGCATTAAAGTGTTTTCTCAAAAAGTTGCCTACCAGTGATTTATTTAAAGAAAACCTGTTTCCACATTTAGTTGCCTTTCCTTTTCCCTGTGCAGATATTCAGAGAACTTTACACTGGGCCATTTTAATGTTTAAAACATTTCTTACAATACAATCAAGTCTGCCCCTCAAGACTTCTATTCTTGGCAGAGGGGGAAAATCCTTTAAAAAAAAGCAAAAGCTTTTACACTGTGCAGCACTAAAGCTCTCCATGGAAACCCAGAATAAGCATTTCAATGGCTTAAACAGTAGAGTAGTGTTGATCAAGTACAGAAAAAACGCACACAATGGAATCTGGTTTTAATAAACATCAACGCCATAAAAGAAGCCGCAGTAGTGTGGAAGGATGGAGGGGAAAAGAGAAAAGAGAAAAAAAGCAAGACAAACAGGAAGCGCCTTCCTGTCGCAGATGTTACCGGACCGACCTGTGACCTCTTGTTGCACCGGTGGAAAACATCCAAAACACACCGACAGACAGACCTTCGCCACCTCGCTGTAAAATGTTCAAATAGACTTCTGGGGGTATTTCGGTCAGCGATGTGCTCGGGGACACAGAGTTCTGAGACGCTCAGCTGAACTTGTCAGATAACAAAACAGACAAACTTCCCAAGCAGACGCCTTCCAACAGAATTCAACACAACTCATTTCAGCTCCGTTCCCAAACACTGAGCAAAGAAGTGCAGTTTTACCAAAAAAAAAAAAAAAAAAAAACTCTTCATGCCGCAAACCCCACTCAAGTCTGCCTCTGCTGTGCCATCCCTGTCAGAAAAGATTTTTCTTTTTTTGAAACTCACTGAAGTATGGTTTGAATGAAGACTCAGAGGGAGGTTCAGATTGAGGACAGCAGAAAGGAGGAGGAGGAGCGGGTGAGGGTGAGGGGGGTTTGAAGGGATTCGGCAGTTGGCACGGTTTGCAAAAACTGGAACAAACCAAAAAGGGTAGGAGCAGAGGAAGGTGAAATGTAGTGCGAGTACAGCAGAGGAGACGAGACGAAGCTGGGGATGAGGTTGTTTAACATAATTAAAACCACAACACAAAAAAAAACAATGCTGGCTGTGTAATGAGCTTCCCTCTCTGCTCTGGGTAATTACTGTCTACTAATGCAGAACAATGCGCACCATAATGTGCTAATGCCGCCAGGGCGCACTGGCTGCAGGAGAGGAGATGTATAATCACCAAACAAGGCTGGGTAACAGACCTCGGGTCAGCCGAGGTTTCACGTGGCCGATAAAGAAATCGACCGAACAACCGGCTTCGCCGACAGGATGCTGATCACAGGGCAAATAGGAGGGACAATTCTGAAAAGAGGTCAATAAAAAGACATGTTCACACTGAACAAAAGGACAGGGTGACAGACAGCAAAGTGCAGGGGTTTAATGCTTGTTTAATTAGTCTAAATAGCAGAAACTAGGAGTGAAGAAATTTATGATTTTCTGGACCCATGGGGTGCTTGTCGACAAAAAAAAAAAAGGTAATTTTGTTTGTCATTTGGCTTTCTACTTTTCTCATTCATCCAGTTATTTTGTATTCTAAATGATATCACAGTGAGATCTTTCATTAGTAGTTTGCACATGAACACAGGTTTCCTAAAGGAGAAAGGGAATTACACTTTTAAATTTGGTGTCAGTGTGTGTACACATCTTCTGTGTACAGTGTATTCATCTTGCACAGATGCACTTGATCCGGGCAGTATCCGCAATATCCGCCGTCCCCGTTTATTAAAGTCAACATTTCTTCAAGCTTGAAAACAAAAGAAATCTCTGATTGAGACGTCCCACAAACATTTCTCTGGAGTAAGTTCTCTGGACATTCTTCTTTGTGAGAAACCACTGAGAAGAAACAACTGCTCCTTCCAAAGCCTGGGAGAACACCAGCAGTGGTACGCAACTTGGTTCACATCCAAAATGTACGAGGGAGGATTCAAAGGGGGGGGGAACCGGAAAGCTCTGAAACATTCACAGGCTCCGAGCGCCAGGAGCTGACGAAGCCACCGGCTTAACGCAGACATTATGCTGGATCCACTGCGCAGAGATAAATCCGAGCTCCGCAGGTCGAGTTGGGTACCGGGAGGTGAACGCTGCGCAGGCTGCCATGGAGACGGATCGGGCCCCCGAGGGCGGAGCAGCTCAACGAGGGGCCGAAGCATGACGCAGCTCACTGGATGAGACGGGACATCGCAAACCACTGAAGGTAAATATATTCTCTCCAAACAACAACAACTGGGCCCTCTCTGCAGGGTCACTTGTAGCCAGCTGACCCCGTTCATCAGAGGATCAAACAGTCAGAAGTCCCCCCACACCCATTAAACACCAGTAGCCTTTTCAGCCCGTCTAAACCCGCTGGTGTGGCGGGAGGAGCCGAGGACTGACTGAGAGCTGCCTGATGTCACTCTGCCTGTGGCCCGTTGCTATGATGAGTTCATTCAGCCTCGGGACACAAAGAGTTAATGGCTGCTTGGATTATGCAATGGCATGCCAGACGCCTTTCTCCTCAGCTGCCCCCCCGCTTCAAACGGGCTGAAGCCAAATGAGGCATTCCTGCACGTTTCGATCAGATGCATTTGAATGCGGTGGCAGCGCTGCTGCGCATGCTTCGGCACCGACGTGGGAACAAAACAGGGATTTTGTCTCCCTTCACCGGGGCCTCACACCTGACTGCGGGGGTGGGGGGGGAGTTGTCGTAAGGGTTTACAACTGTCGGGTTGGGTTATATCCGAGTGGCGAACCAACAATAACATCTGTATTCATCGTTGTAAAAGTGAACATGAAACCAGAGGTTACCGCTAATAGCAGATAAGTGATCCGGCAACTGCAGGTTAAGACGTAAGTGTTGAGGTTAAAGACGGTCAGCGGATGTCAGCAACTGATATCTGATAAGAGGACAATAAACTGTCATTACTGAAGGGTCGCTGACTTGACCTTTCGTGGCTTCAACTACAACCACCATCACCTGGTGACAGACAAGCACCGACGTCGGGACCAGGGACGTTCCAGCTTAAACCTTAAAAACTTGCTACTTAAAGAGGACATTTTAAATAGTAAAGCTAAATCTTACACATGTATTGCTTGCGTGATTGATTAACTATTTGTCAGAATATAGTGAAACGGGCCTGTTGTTAGGGCTGTGCGGTATATCGTTTCAACCGGTTTCGGATTTACGTACGGTATGAATTTCTGACATACCGTCATACCGGTCGCTGCTTTTTTGGCAGACAACAACATTTAACGTTCACAGCTTTAAGCAGAATGAGTAGCGGACGGCGCTAGTTACCTCTCATGGAGACTCACTTGACTTATGGTTTGTAAAGAAATGACATCGCCAAAGTGCATGCTGGGTAAATTACTTCGCTAAAATGCCCGCCCACACAGGAAGACTCTTCATGTGCAGGAAGAAGTCTCTTCCTGTGCGGCTGAGTGGGCGGGCTTTACCCAGAATGCATTTTGTTGCTGTCATTTCTTTGAAACCATAAGTCAACCTCTATCCGTGAGACGTAAGTAGCTCAGACCGCTGGACACACAGCTGTGACTGTAAACATGAAATGTTGCTGCCTGCCGAAGAATGACAATAGTCGTTACGGCTGCGCATGCGCCACCAGTATGAAGGGATATGAGTTAACTAGATTCCCCTGGGTCCTAAACCCCTCCATGTTTAGCTTCCTAACACAACCTATGTACCAATGTACAAACAGCTGCTGGCCAGTTGCGAGCAAATGGTGAATAACGATGGCGGCGGCGGTCCTTTTCGGCGTCAATAAATTAATGTGTTTATTCGGGAAAAAAATACCGTGATATACCGTGAAACCGCCAGAATCTTACAAAATACCGTGATATGAATTTTTTGCCATACCGCCCAGCCCTACCTGTTGTAATTTCCCCATTGGCCAAGGAGACGTCTTAACACATCCTGTTTTGTCTGACCAACTAAATAAATTCAGTTCCAGGTAGAAAAAGCATAAAATCATCTAATTTGAGAAGCTGGAACTAGTGCTAGTGTGTCAAAAAAAAGTTTATTTGGAGAAAAAAAAATAGTTGGCGATTCATTTTCTGCTGCTTAACCGTTCTCTACGCGTTGCAGTATGAATTATGAGCTCCTTTAAAGACGTTTCAAACGGTTGGGATCATTTGCATTTTTGCAATAGTGAGAAGTGATTTTTCAGGAGCTATACACCGTGCTAAATTACAAAGCTCTTCTAGCAAACTATCCAACTGAAGCATGGCAAGAAGTAATTGGAAACGCCACAGAACAAAAAAATAATACGTTGCAGAGCGAAACACAACTAAGTCGGCTACTGCAGCAGCGAGTCAAACAACAGAGATCCCTCCAGACGAGACCGGCAACCCGCTAAGGCCAACAGCCGACAGGGAAGAAGGGGGGGGAGGTCTCCAATCACAACCGCAGGGTCCAGCAGCAGAGCCAGCAGAAACCAACACACACACACACACACACACACACACACACACACACACACACACACACACACAGCAGCTCGAGTACATGGGTCATTAGGGGCAGCAATCATCATTTAAAGCCAGGAGATCGGGCCCTGCAGTTCCATGTTTATTTGGCTTTATTGATGACAAGGAGCCAACAGGGGGAGGGGAGGGCAGCGGCCATTGTGAACTGCAGTTATATTCTGGTCCGACCGCAGAAGCGTCAGGGAGACTTAGTCTTCCTGCTCAAATCAGCAGGTATGCTTCCTGCACATTTGATGTGGGGATGATGGAAACCCGTGTTTCTTTCAGTAATGTCTCCCTCGAGGCTGGCGAGAGTGCAGCTTCTGGCAACCATCGATCCAGGACTTCTTTAAACAGATCCCAATCAACACATTTTAGAAGAAGAAAAAAAAAAATGCAAGATTCAAGATCTTTGAAGATGGCAGACCAATGTCAAGCATCAACTCTGGGGTCGCAAGCTAGAGGAAAGAGATCTCGAGGAGACAGGGAGCATCCATTTAGAACCGACGAGCCCCCCCTCCCCACACAAATAAGATGCTGAGACGCCATGAGTGCAAGAAGATCCTCCCCCTGGGAGAAGAGCCCTCTCCGATGGAGCGAGTGCAAGCTGCGCAGACCAACTGGGCGGAAAAGAGGACTCAAGTTCAAAAGGGCTTCACCTGAAGCTGAATAAACATAGTCTGATAAATGACCAGAAACCAGAGCCTTGAGAAATCCTCCCCCCATAGGCTCACAACGTGTGCGACCACTCACAAACTATGTGACGTGTGCAAACACACAGAGAACGAGATCTTGTTATTCAACCTCTACGTTTTGCCGTTGCGCCCGACTCCTGAGTGCAGTTGGCTTCGGCTGTCCTTGAAGCCGCCCTGGCAGATGACAATAATGGCCGTGTGAAGCCTCATACAATAGTAAAAGGTAACTTTCATTGTTTCTCCACGGGGCTGTATGCATCTCGTCTCCCACAGTATTCTCACGTACAGAGGAAGACTAAATGTAGTCTGACGACATAAACCAAGACAATAAAACACCACAAACTGCAACTGCGTGATATAGGGACATGCTGGCTAGGTTTTACACTACAATTATTTCAGACAATAGAAACTTGTTGAACGAAAACATAAGACCATGTCACGCTATGACTTCCGATAGCCGGTAAAATGCACCGACGCAAACTACACTTATAAAAAAATACAAAAGCCTCAAATCATTTCCTTTCTCTGTCATGACAAAGCAGGACGAAATACAAAGCACATGCAGGGCTGTTAGGGGAATGCATTAGCTGTTGCAATGCTGTGCACAGCTGTTTGTGGACTATCCAACCTCAGCAGTACTAATTAGTGAAACAACAAACAAGACATCACAATCAAATGGTGTGGTGGAAAAAATAAAAACAACCAGACAACAGGAGTGAAAACATGAATACGGAACATGCTAAAACCATAATGATGTATGAATATGGTTATAGCGGCTTACTGCTTCAACAGATGGCCACAAAAGATACCAATCTCATGCCACACTCTTCGCTGTAATCCACTCAAATATGATTTAAAACAATCCAGGCAGTCCACCACAGGATCGTAAACAGACAGTAAACAGACAAATTCCAACCCACACAACATATTCCCCGTGTTTATTTAGGCGCCATCGTTCCATGCCCTCTCAATTGTGAGTATTTCGGAGAACCGGGACTGGTGTGTGCAGCCAAAACAGCCTCTGGGCACGGCCGAGTTAATAAGAGCCAAGCGGCTGGATGTTAAAGTAAAGCAGCGGGCGGGTGGGCATGCCAAGAACATGTACAGGAAAAGACCCTCATGGTATCTGCTCAGAGCAGATGAAAGAGGACACGTGCTGCAGATTGGCTTCAGAGACTTCTAGAAGCAGCAGAACCACCCGCTTAGTAAAACACTGGTCACCATCCGTTTGTTGACCGGACAACAAATCCAATTTACACACAGAGTGGTTTGCTCCTCCTGCAGTGAAGTTACAGTGTCTGGTTTTACAGCGGGCCACAAGCACAGTAAATATGGACTCGCTATGGAATTCCATCACCAAATCCCATCGCGCGCCTCTAAATCGTCGCGAGGCGAAACATTACTTTTTGCACGGGCATCCAAATTATTCATGCGGCAGGGGAGCTGAAATGCAGATCTACTCCGGCCGCACCGCGAGGGAGCGGGAGATCAAAGAGGAGGCGAGTGTGTGAGGATGTTACTGAAACATTTCACATCTACCCAGGCAATAAGCCTGGTTATTTCTTCACATAAGTACTCCAGGAGTGTGATCGCCTCGATGAAGTGGGAAAGGAGAGGGGAATGAAAGACACCGCCGCCAAACGAGGAGGAAGGGCGGAAGGAACAGGGAGGCGGAAAAGGGAAGAGAGATGCTGCATTAACATTGTGGACACTCACTCCACAAGTAGCTTTCATCCGCTCAAGAGCTGCTTCAGGCGCTGGTCAGCCCACAGATAGAAACCAGATCTGGATCCAGAAAACCCAAAGACCGTGAGGGGGGGAGGGGGCAGCAAAACAGAACCATTACTGTTGAACTAAAAATAAAGATCTGGGTAAATATTTGACCACATGGGGCCTGATCCCGCAGATCAGACAAGCCTCCAGAAATGTGGTGCGTTTGGTGTGGACGGCTTCATGTGGGAATAAAGCCACTGTAAATAAATATATAAATATATATATATTCCTGGCCCTTGCAATGTTTCACACTGAGAGGACATTTCTAAAAACGCAAGGCTGCCATGACAGTACCTGGCTTGGCTCTATTCATGAATCCTATAAACACAAACCCGCAGCAGCAGCAGCCTCCGTCTCCCCTGCTGCCTGCACACAGAGGACACATTCATCCCAAAGTGGGCACCCTGAGAAGCCTGGAGGGTGGGAGGGGGGCAACAGACAGACACTTCAACTTAAAGGAATTTTTTTTTCAGCCGCTCTGGCTATCGCGGCTGTGTTGAAGGCACAGACGAAAACACAATCTGTGCTTGTCTACGTTTCAGTCTACATGCGGGGATCAGATAAAACGGACCCCGTTTCGACATGATGAGCGGTGACTTAATGAGCCGGATCCACGGCGTGATAAGAAGAGCAGGGAAGGATCTTCACGTGGCTGTCTTCTCTCACCCTGCAGCCGAGGGTGCAGGGTTGTAAAAAGGCTTCCAACAATGTGGGTGTGTGGGTCCGTAAATGTTAATTTCTTCTTTTTTGTGTGGAAAAAAACCCAGGCAGCACTGCTCTCCATCCATGCATATGAATGGCACCCATGAGCGTGCCACAGTGGGGCAGTTTAAACATGCAAACAGAGTTATGAATATGATAATCACACCAACGGCGTGTCCAATGTGTTGTATGTGAGGATGGAGGTATGATCCGGGGAATGCATAATGACGCCTTCGGTGATGGATGGAGACCGACCATTCCCCTGCTCCAAATTACAAATTAGATTACCAGAGTAACATGTGAGCAGACATGTGTTTCGATAGTTCTTTTTTTTTTCCTTCTTCTTCTAGTTAAATCCTTTAATAGTCATTTTAAAGCCAATTTGAGGTCAATGGGGGAGGGGTGCCCCTTCCTCCGTTGACCCTCCACACATGTAATGCAGTTTAAACATCTTTACATTGGAACTCATTAGAAGGTTTTTTTTCCTGAAGTAGTGGATGAGAAAAGGCAGCTGTGTGTGTGTGTGTGTGTGTGTGTGTGTCTCTGTAGTAATTCTGTTAGGTCTCTCTGCCAGAGAGCACAGAGGACTAACTTAGACCAGCAACAGAAGACCAGAAGAAAAGCATGGAGGTCAATGTCGTGGTCCGCAGTGTTTGTCTTTCTTTTTCTCCAGCCTCTGAATGACTAGAAATAAACACAAGTGTGTGCTGCGTGTTTGAACGCTTGGTACCAACCTTGGAGGCAGATAATACCGAGGAGGTACGTCGTCTCCAGCGGGGCTTTCCTCCTGCTCATCGCGGGGGTTCTCCTGCCTGCCCCCCGCCGGGTCTCGCGCTCTCCCGGTAGATCCATGTCCTGGTGCGCGGCGGTTCTGTTCTCCGTCGGTTGGCGAAAGTGGAACCAGAAAAAAGAAGAAGAAGAAAAAAAAAAGAGATATCCGCGCGTCACCGTGCGCGTGCAGGTAAACAAACCGCCTCGTTACCTGCGCGGGTCTCCGGGGAAGCCAACGGCGGCCCTGCTCACCTGGCTGTTTGTGGAAACTTAGCAGGGACGAGGCAGAGACATGTGCGGCACGGACGCCTCGGCTTACAGGCCGGCCAGAGACAGACGACGGAGCGAGTTCAGACCCGCCGAAAAGTTTGAAGCGAAGTTTAAACTTGCAGGCGGTTCACGGTGCGGGTTCAGGCCGCTGTGGTTCATTACAACCCGGTGTGAGTCCGCCGTCTGCCCGCGTCCAGAGCCGCCAACCAGCCGGCCAGTTCAGTCTGCAACAAGAGGGAGTTTCGCTCCGCGGTGTTTCCAAGTTGGCTTCCTCCCACTCGCCTCCTGTGTGTGTTTTTTTTTTTTTTTTATACCCTCAGCATCAAGTGGGCCGAGACAATACACGTGAGTTCCGGTGGGGACTTTCAAAATAAATGTCAGAACGTCGGATTTCTTTTCCCGTTTTGTCTAAATTTGTAGCAAGAGTACTTTCTAAACATATTTGTTTACCATCGTTTGAATTTAAGTTTATATGTGTTGTGTTGTGTGGATATATTAGCCTACTCGACAATTGCCAATTTAATTTCCACTTATGTTAGCGATTTCATATTTGACCTTTTTTTCGTTTAACATTATAGACACCAATCCCTCTTTGTTTTGACATTTTAACTATTCCATCGTTCTGGACAAAAAATATTTTATTTTGAAATAAAAGACATCCTGCATCAAATGCAGCTTCCGGTGCCCGTACCCGGCATGAGAAAAGCCATACAACACTGCGACCCCCTGGTTCAACCTGATCACTGTTCAACGAGGCAGAACATGTCGTGCAAACAATTCAAATTATGGAAGAAAACAATAAATATGTATATAAATAACTCATATAATAAAACAAAAACTAATTATATACATACATGAGTTTATGTTTTATAATATATTTAGTTAATTTCCTTACCCATGAATCTCTCTGTATCACACCTCTATATTAGTTGGACCTATAATTCCTGGAGGTAAGTTGATGCTATCATATCTCAACCACACAGCACATTCTGTACATTTAAGGGTTGGACAGCTAATAAATGGCACAAACATCCTGCATGGGCAGGATGTTTGTGCAAGAGGTCCCGGCCCACTGGTAGGACTCTATGTAGGACTGGTGCCATGCTGCTGGTCCAGCTGACCCCTAGATGGCTGACAGAAACATGCAGCCAGTCAACCAAGATGAAGGAATATAAGGCCAAACCCAGTGTCGCCCCTGATAGCACGGGGCTGCAGTGAATAGGAGGACAAGCAGCTGTGGAAATAAAATGCAAGAAACTTGAATGAGAAGTTTAAGTCTCTGAGATAATGGGGTCGACCTTGAACCAGGAGGAGCCCGACAGCTCTTGGTGGAACAAAACCATTTTGGGGTCAGTTCACTCAAAGCTCTCAGAAGTGACAAAGGGTTGAGGCTCCACATTAAAGCACTGACATACTGAGAAACCCCGGGCTGACTTCTACCGAGGAGGAGGGACAACTCTGGGAGACGTATCACATCTTGGGATCCGGGTTCCCACACTAACTTAAGACACCGACGTTAAAGATCTCGCCTGGTGGAATGCACTGAGCTATAATGTGCAGGGTTAGGGACAGGGCAAGGCAGAACACTGGGCATGATCTTTGTCTAGGGTAAAAATAAAAATAAAGCCAATTCATTCATTTAATAAAAAATAAAAAATATACGTATATTAGCCACGTACAATCTCATACAAGAATGAATGACGAAAACACAAATATCAATAGAAAATCGTAGGTTTTTATTCATTATTCATGACGTCTGGGATTGATCAGACCCAAGCAGATGCAGTCAACCAACGATGCTATTCCCGTTCATATCCTGATGAACTCTATGATTTGTGAATTTCCCGATCAGACTCTAACGTATATATTTATTACAAATGATGAAAGGAATAACACGCAAAACAATCAAAAAAAAAGAATTCAGAACAATTACAAGACATTCCAGTTCTTTTGAGCTTCACAAAAAAAAGTCCAATCAAAGACAGAAGACACCCATCTGAGAATTGTGCAAAAATCATTATCACATTTCTAGACACATATTACACATTTGAATCACTGTAAACAACATTAGAACATGGCAATGTCAAAGTTGGCAGCTCGATCCTGCAGAGGAAAGAGCCGACCTGCAGGATTTATATACAGTCTAAAAAGTTTAACATTCCATGGTTGCGTTTCTCAGTACTCTGACCAAACATTATAACATTAAAAGATGAATCCTGCATTTCCTCTGCAGAGGAAGAGAAACTGGGATCTCAAAGCTATCGAGGTTGAAGCAGCAGCCGTTTCCATTTCTGAAAATGTTTTCCTAAACTTTTTATGAAACAAAAAGTTATGCCTAACAAGCCACATGACTCAATGTCACCCTGTTTCCCAAAGCTTTAACCAACACCTCGCTTTGCAAATAAATCTCAAGAGGCAGAATCATTAAAAACGGAAATAAAATCATTTTTTTTTTTACAACTTTACATGATGTAATTTCAAACCCAACCAACCTATCTAATATATTTCTATTTTTTTTTGAGAAAACAGAGATTGTATTTCTCATTTGCGCTAATAAACCTAATGAATGGTACAAGAAGACGCAGAACATTAAAAAAAATAACGGAAATATCTCAAATCAAAACAACGCGAGGAGAAAAATACCAGAAGCAGCGACCGTATGGCAACAGATGCAGCCAAAGTGCAGATTCACAGTGATTATGAAGAAGACGGGGAGGTGAGGGTCGTCGTCTTGGCCACATTCAGGAGGCATCGTGCTCCTGACACCAATGTTAGGAGCACGATGAGGGGGGAAAATAAGGCGATCTGTCTCTGGAAGACCAAAAAGCAACACCCTGGACTTAAAACAAAAACAAACAAACAACCACTCCAGTTATGTACGTTTATGTTTTGGTTCTGAATGTCGGAGGAGAAGGGTCTTTGGGTTGGACGCCGACAGGCCGAGAGAGGAGGGTGTGTGGGGGAGGCGGTCTGGTAGTGCGGATGGAGGTCATTACGGCTCAGGGGACGAGCCGAAAAGGAAGGAGCCTCTTTGGGTCCCTGAACGGATCCGCCTGCTGCTCAGTTTCCAGAGTAGAGGTTCACAGTGCTGGAGCTCAGGCCCCGGCTCTCCTTCAAGTTACCGCCGGCCCGAGTCTGAGGAACAGAAGAAGATCGACATGACCTTTCCGATAATACGGCCCAAACTGAATGCGATTCAAAAGAGGAAAACAAAAAGTGTTGCTCACCTGGAACGGGCCCTCGCTGGTCTTGTTCAGATAATTCAAGGAAGCGGCTCGCTTCATGCTGTTGGACGAAGAGCGAGACAACAATGTTCATACGGTCTGAGATCAGAGCACGGGGGGGTTAACTTCCAAACTACCACGGATCTACTTTCCCCACAGACAGCGTTTACTACTTCAACCAGAAGAATTACAGGCTTTAAATGCTGCCATCCATCACAACGGAGGATTCCTTCTGCTCTTACTTGGTGCTGCGAGGTTCAAGCGGCCCGTTGCCCTGCAGCTTCTTCACCAGCAGCTCGCTGCTGCGACGCAGGACGTCCCCGAAGAGCCTCCCCAGAGAGCCGCTGCGCTGGAGGGCTCCGCTGCCGTCCTGCGGACAAAACACACACACACAACCGTCAACCCGTCTGCAAGAAGTCAGAGGTACATCATCTTCTTAGCTGTTGTGTAGGCCAGTGGTTCTCAAATGGCGGTACGTGTACCCCTCCACGTACATGAGCTTTAAAAATATATATATTTGAAATGAGCATCCATTAAAAATGGTTATTTAATAAATATTCAATAAGGTGTGTGTAAATTCATGAACTGAATTGTATATATTCCATGTTAAATCAAACACTGATGGCACAACGCTGTGTATTAAATTTTTTTCAACCAAAAATGCTTTGCGCTGGTGAGGGGGTCCTCGGCTGGAAATAATATCTCGCACGGGGTACGTCACTGACAAAAGGTTGAGAACCACTGGTGTAGGTCATGTTACGGATGGCTGGTTGCAGCCAAAGCAGCACGAAGAAGCAGGCTTTTAAACATTTGTTTACATGAAATTATTTCAAGAGCAATTAACGAGATACTGAAATACTTAACTAGATTTATAAATTTGTGCAATATTAATGACAGCAGGACCTCAGTTTGCACATCCATCAAGCAACGTCACTCTTATGATCGGTCTCATTGAGGTCAGTTGGTTGTGCTGTGTGTTTATATCTTATCTGCAGTGATCAGCGCTTCATTGATTATTGGAAGGTAATCTGCAACTATTCTCATGATAGAATAATAGTGCATGTATTTTTGGAAGCAAAAGCCACACAGGTGACTTTGTTTCAGAGTCTTAAAATCGTTGTCCTTCGGGTGGACAAAACCGGCAATATAAAACACGCGTCACTATATTCTGACTATTTACAGGCCGAATGTTTCAGAAATTGTATTCAGAAAACAGATATTGAAAATTAAAGCTTCTTCTTCATTTTCCCCCTCAGTGTATAGTAATTTATCCATCCATCCATCCATTCATTTTTGGCTTCGTCTTCTGCTCGTCACACACCAGCTGTCCTGCATAGCGTGCGTTTTAATGACCGACCAGAGAAGACGGTACGTGTACCGACTTCCGGCTCTGGTGAGACGCAGCACAAAAACTGTGCCAAAGTTGTTTGAGGTGTGATCATCATGATGCGATGCGGGCGTGTCGCCAGCAGGGGGCGCTGCTGGCAAATCTGAGATGAAAGCTAAAGGAATCACAGACTTGCAGAGAAAAGACAAAACTTCACAAATGGAAAAACTTTATTTGAGAATACCAACAAGTGTTGATGCAATAATCGTCACAATGCAGAATGGTAAATATAATGCAGTCCTACTTACTAAGATAGTGCTTAACGACCTTATCATTTATGTTCTTCCACTTGGGAAACTGAAGTCACACTATATATGTCGAGAATAGACAGTTCAATAAATAAGCATTCCACTAACACAACAATATTGTCATAATTATGTGATGTACATAGTCAATTCTTTTGTTCAGAGTTGCATTAGAAGTATAGGTGTAGTCATTGGAAGGAATGAAGAATCAAGGCAAGTAGCATACTGAAAGCCGTATAGTGAATGCACTTGTCCAATCTATAAATACAGCCTACAATTACACTTTAAAAGGATGTTAAAGTCATTTTACATTCAGTTAGTTAAACATCTGAAATAGCACGTTGATCTTGAGGAAACACTCGCACTTGAAATTCCGGCGTCTTAAAAACATGATTCACCAAAGTGACAATGTTGACTTGCTAAACAACTGTGTAAGAAAAAAAAAAAGGCAACACACTCCATTAAGCTTTGTGTTCAAAATACAGCGTCCGCAGCCAGACTGGGCCAGACTGCACCAGAACATACACGAATACACACTAAAACTACGGTGGAATCCAGGCTTCCATTGAATAATAACACTAGCTTCTACTCCTGCACCAACAAATAAAATGTACGTCCATTATTTATTTATTTTATCTGTTCTTTAGCTCTCTCTCTCTCTCTCTCTCTCTCAAAGCGGCCATGTTCTGTGCTCGACGCTCCGGTTGGTCTTTGCTGTCGTACTGGCTTCAAAGCATCAGACGATGTTACCGTGTACGTATTGTACCAGCGTTGAGTGTGAGTGTGTGTGTGTGTGTGTGTGTGTGTGTGTGTGTGTGTGTGTGTGAGAACTCTCCATCAAACCAAGGACAATGACGCCAGTGAGAGCGGCTCTCGAGTAAATTACCATGGCAACAACTGCTTGATGCAATATCTGACCAATTTGCCGTCGGCTGATGCCGGCCCGTCTGCGGCTATTTGTTGACCATCTGCTGCCATAATATTCAGCCACAAAATAATTTAAGAAATATATATAAATTAAAAAAAATGTAAACAAAATGATACAAAATTGAAATGAAAAGGAAATATATCTATATTAAAAAAAAAAAAAAAAAAAAATGGCAACGCTCCCTTCTAATTTACAACCAGGCTTCAGAAGAAGTGACTCTTGTTTAGCATGTGAAACTATACAGTACCGTTATTTCCCAACTGTTTTGGCAAGTGATCGCATTATTGTTAAGATAGTTAAAACCATAAAACACGCACACAAAGTCAAAAGAAATACACCTTTCTTTAAAAAAATAAAATAAAAATACTAATACGGCTAAATACAGGCACCAAGTTGGAAGCTAGCTTTGAGGTCAACTTTCATTTGTTGCAGAAACAGACTGCAAACAAGTTCACAGTGAGACTCAAAGCAGAGCGGCTGTGGAAATTAATCACTTAGCAACATAATGTTTTATCTGACTGAGGGTCGGTGAGACGCCTGGAGCCGAGGCCGCCATCAAAGATGACACTGGTCCTCAAAATCTTTCATCTTTTGCCTTCTTCCAAATAAATTACTTCCCTGCTCTTCTTATCAAGCCAAAGAAATCTACAGTGCACCTATGAACATCTACAAATGGGTGGTTAGAGAGAGGAGAAATGTGCGAGTGGCTTCCTCACAGGGAAAAGATTTCACCCACAATTACTTTTTTTTTTTTTTAAAGTATTATTATGATTTTTAAAATTTAAAGTGAGAGAGGGAGTTGAAGCAACGGTTTCTGACATGGTGGACTACACAGAGTTAGTGAGAGGAAAGGATTGAGAGAGTGAAAGAAAGAGAGAGAAGAAAGAAAGAGAGCACAGATGAGAAGACCAAACGTCCCAGCAGGTGAAGAGGGAGGACAGAGGTGACAGCCAGCGGGGCGGGGCGGGGGCTTTCTGAGCCTCTGCTGGAGGCGGCACCGGGAATGGTAGAGGAGCCGATGGCTTTGTTGGGACAGAGAAGGCCAGAGGGAACGACAACACGCATCCTTTTTGCTATTGTGTTGGGTAAGGAGAGAAGGATGGAGGAATAATCTTGATGGCTTAGGCCTGATGAAAGAGAAAAAGAGAGAAAACAGACAAAAAAACGGCACACATTGTAAGATTAAAAGCTCTGGGTTGGGCTTCCTACGCTACTCACCTACTCACTGGAACATCTGAGCTTCATCCCCTTTTTTTCTACACTTAGCTGCAATAGTCTGATGTTATAGTAAATACATCAATATCTATCTGTCCTAACTGCAGATCGAGGCCTTTTCTGTGAAGAGAGTACGCAAAGGAAAAAAACACAAGATCTATAAATCCAGCCGCACAGGAAGTAGCGCTACTCTTTGAAACATAGCAGCTGTCTCCGTCAGCGATGCGGTAGGTTGGCGGCTGCAGTCACCGTGACTCAGCAGTTTCTTTCTTTCCTTCCTCTCTGGGTACCGGGGAGCCTGGACTTGGCACACTGCGCTCAGCCAGTGACTGTGCACTGCAGACGTGGGACATCTGCAAGCATCAGCAGTGAAAGGAGCCGACTGATGGAGCTACTACAGCGATCACGTCTTTACAAACGGCATCTTGGGGATTCAGAAACCCTGCATTCGCCTCAGGAAGATCACATCTCTAAAAGCTGCACTCGTCTTTGATGAATGATGAAACGGTCTCTTAATAATTGGGCACTAGCCTCGGCTTGCACTGCGCTCCTTTACCTCAGTGACTAATGAGCTAATGGTCTGGCCCTATCTATTATACCACTAATCCAACCCACCCAAGCATATTGTGTCGAGTGAGAGTTCAAGAGGGAGAGTACAATCCACTGAGCAAGAAAAAGAGGAAATCTGATTGACAGGCTGATTGGTTGTCATGGCATGAGTAATCAACAAGGAATGGGGGTTAGTAAAGTCAGAAAGAAAGGAAAAAAAAAAAAAAAAAAAAAGGATGAAATCTGGACAGCATGCGAACAAACAGGCGGCCCGTTGAAGCGTCTAGCCGGGATGAGCAACAGCAGACACACAGACTTTGTAAATAATCATGCTTGAGGACGCACAGACAGACAGACTACCACTTAACTGGAACACAACCACGAATTTGAGGCACTCAAGTTAGCCCCACGTAATGAATGAACCAGCAGGTATTTGTATGCGAGTGTGTGTGACAGCACTCCTGTAGCCTCAGTGGCATGTCGGCCCTCCTGAGAAGCAGGGTGAAGACATGTTTGAGCAACGCTATGCAGTAAGGTGAGTGATATTTCTGACGAGCACGCATCGCATCACACCAATCACACAGCAGACACCGACACACACAAGCAGACAGGACTTTACAGGCCTAATTTATTCAACACAGGAAGCTGTAGCGACGCGTGTCCGCAGCTTTGAATGGAAAATGAATGGATTGATGGACGTTCTTGAGCAATGTTTTAGTCAAAAGCGCAAATGTTCTTTTTTTTTTTTAAATATAAATTAGCTTGCAGAAAAAAAATCTTTAAAAAAAAAGTGAGTACATTTTGTGTTTGGACAGCGAGCGTTTCACTTCTACTGCCGTGGTCGTGACGGGAGAATGAAATGCTGGCGCGCACCCAGCAACCCTCCGCGTGCCCTCACACGCAAACAAGGTGCGCACTGATGAATACGCACGCCGTTGCATGTGATGGAGTGAAGCAGTTTAGAGCAGCCGTGTTATGCATGGCAACACGTGTGTGTGTGTGTGTGTGTGTGTGTGTGTGTGCGCTTTCCCATTCACACAACAGTAGCCAGCAAACAAAAACCCCGCCTTTCTACCTAATGTTACTCAGAGAGAGCAGCAGATGTCAGGTTAACAGACTTCAACACACACACACACACACACACACACACACACACACACACACACACACACACACACACACACACACACACACACACACACACACACACACACACACACACAGTCCATTAGTGTGCATGTTAAGGGTGAGCCCAGCAGGCGGGCGTTGCTACATGCATGTTTTTGGAACTGGGTCGGCGCAGTGAAGGGCGTGGTTGCATTCAAGTGAGGGGAAAAGGCACCGGCTCAGACGAGGCATCTCTGCTGGCAGTCCTGCCCTCTGGTTTATGTAAGCCTCACCAGAGGGCTTCTTTGGAGGTGGGACACACACAGCTCTGGCAGCGTCTATTTTAAATGCACGCACTGCCACGTTGAATATCATGTTTTCAGCACCGGCCTCCTTTAATAACGAGGACGAGGGGGTGACGAGTCCAATGGGAAACACTGAGCAGAAGCAGAAGCCTTGCTGCGAAATTAAAAGCACAGATTGTTCAGTCCCAGCCATTATGTTGAGACGATAAAAAAAACAGCAGGATGAAGAGTTACGCATCAACCGCCCAGTTTACTGCGAGGAGGGATGAGCATCGGAGGTATTGGGAACCATGTCAATCGTGTTTAATAGTAGAAACTAGAGGCGTCCTAATAGGGATTTCAAGAGGCTGCATCTCTGCCAGTCGCACAAAAGAAAATACATATTTCATACGTTGCCAGGGGAGCCACAGAATGAGCTTGTGCCTTTTCCTCTTTCTTTTTGTTACCGCTCCACTTGTGCAGAAGCATTGCCAGCATGACATCCACTTGTTAAAACGAGACACTGGAACTTCATTGTCAAGCAATGGACAACAAAAAAAACAACAAACATGAACTTCTAGTCCAAAGCAAACTCAAGATGCTGTCAAAAACAACAGGTCAGCATGCCGAGACACTCAATCAGCGTTACATAATAAAAAATTATGAAAAAAATTTGAATTCCAGGTTGACCTCATGAGAAGAACAAGACACATCTACAAGGCGTCGATGGACTGGTACAGATACAACTCACTGAGAACTGGGAATGAGCAGCTATTCCACCGATTATGCCTAGAAAGCCTTTTCGTAAAAAAGCAGATTGAACAACTTGACCTTATATATCATAAATCTAAAAGCTACTTATGATGATGTGCAACACTGACATCATAAAATAGATCCTGAAGGAATGACTCATTTGTGCTTTTGTGCAGTTTGACCACAGCGAGGAGAGGGCTCTGATCATTTAGGTCCAGGAGAGAGGAGTCCGCTTCCTGTTAAATACAGAACCCCACTTACAAGTCACTAATCTAAAAAGACAGTCCTCTTTTCCCTCCCCACTTTTCAATCACAAATGAGTCACCGCTCTGTACCAGTCCACTCTCACCCGTGTCACCGTGAACGCCACGTTGTTCCTCCGGTGAGGTCACCGGCCACGTTGACTCGACTATAGTGGATTTGTACTCACCCCGTTCCACTCCACGGCCATACTCACTTCCTCGCCGGTCTCGGAGCCGCTCTCATACTTAACGCTGCTCAGGCTGTCCCGGCTCCTCCGCCGGTCGCCATCCGTATCCTTCAAGATCTCCACCACACGCGTCTGGTGGATGGGGTCGATGCCCTGGTGAGAATAACGCACAGGTACGACACACAGACAGACAGACGTCCCGTAGTTAGATGTAGCTCGCAGGCAGACGTTGGCTCGTTGATGAGGGTGAGAGTGTAAAGTTACATGGAGGTATTAATGTTTTCCGTCTCTTTTAATGCATTCACAGGCACTGTTATAGTGGCAACGCAGAGACAAGCGGACATATTAAATGTCTGTGAGATGGGAGGGATGTTAGGGGAGAGAGGTGGAGGCTCTGTGGTGGTGGGACTATCAGTTAGAGATAAACCACTTACTGTGTTGCTCTGCATCCATAGCATTGTAGAGAAAGGGAAAGAAATATAATGAGATTTTGGGGAGACATATTTGGGATTTTACAAAAAAAAAAAAAAAAAAAAAAAACAGGAGCTGATAAGTTATCTGCATGCAAAACCGTAAAAAGAAGAAGAAAAAAAGAAATTCCAGCTGACCTGCTTGCGAGACCTCACGGCGCACTCCTCCAGGGTCTCGGCAGCCTCGAGCTTGCCCTGCCGGCGGTACAGGGCGCCCAGGTTCCTCAGGGTGGTGTTCACCGTTGGGCTGCACAAAGAGACAGAAACCAATATATTTCACCTGAATAACTCAAGTAGTGACTCGTCTCTTGCCTTCAGCACGTGTCTGTTATTTATGACCAAGTTGTAAAAACAGGCTTATCGTGCTCTGCCTCACCTGTTGACTTTGCAGGCCTTGTACCAGCCACCGTACTCTCCGTATGGAGTGTTGTCTCTGTGCTTGCCCTGGAAGTAAATAAGGGAAAAGAGGAAGCGACAAGAGCGTGAATGGGAGTGAGTGATTTGAACCGGATTAGCAGCTTTCTTTTTCTGTTTGCATAGAAATATCATTCGCCTACTGGGGCTTATATTGTGTGAGAGAGAGAGAGAGAGAGAGAAAGAGAAGGAAATCAACTGTATGTCACTTTACAAGAAAATAAATAATCACAATCTTCCATTTAACAGATTTCCTTCTTTTTAATATTGGTCTGCTCACACAACGCCCTCCTCACCTTGCTCTCCTCTCGCTCCTCTGCATGCATCCAGATGGGCTTGTTTTCAGCTGCAGACAAACAGACAGGAGAGGTGGTCGACATGGAGCACAACAGGACTGGAAAACAGCTGAACCGGCTGACCTCACGGTGTTCAGATGGGAAACACGAGGAACTACCGATGCTGCCGGCTGAGCGTGCTAGAGTAACGCTACAGACCAGGAGAGTGAAAATCAGCCACTCGGTGCTGCAGTTTGTTTAGTAGTCGATTCATTATAGTCTTCTTAGTGAGACAATCTTGCTCTTGGATCATTTCTGTGGCTACTCAAATGCAAGAGGCTGGTGAACTCTGAGATAAGGTGCAGACAGTTTTGACCTGGAGTTTAAATACTGAATATTAAAAACTGTTTAAATGTTAAGGACAGTGGTTAATAACATACACCGTGATTCATAAAAAAATCTATTTCTGAGCGTATTTAGAAATACTGCGAGTACTTCGTTTAAATTGTTTTATTTCTAAACACTTATTTTCATATTCTTAGGCAAATAAATTAAGAAAGAAATGGGTCAATAGATGTCAATACAGAAAACACTATGCACCATTTTCCTGAGAGGAAAAAAAGGTGAAACTAGTGATATACAAACAATGATCGCGCCTTTTCTGATACTATGAACATTTACAAGTAACCATTATTATGTATTCATGCAATAGATTAATTAAATATGCATTGGAAACAAACATAGCAATGTAAAAGATATTTAACACAATTTGCAACAGCTTGTGATCAAATATAAAACCATTGTGGGATTTTTTTTCTCTTCATTCCTGGAACACAAAGTGTTGCTGCTTAATGTCGCTCTGCTGCTTCTCTTAACCTTCAACTCTACGAACAGTTGTTCAAAAGATATGAGAGCTATTGTCAAGTTAAGTGACACATGGCAAATAAACCTCTCATTGCATTGTGTCGAGTCCCTTTCATTCCTTTTTTCAAAGCAGTCAATCTAATCCCTGGAGGAAGGCCCACAAAAAACTCAACTTTAAATTGAAAGAGAAGAAAATTACAAGATCTTTCAGACAAGTAAACTCTTTATTCTTAAAAAAAGAAGAAGTTTGTTTTGGGTCTTTGTGTCCTCTGAATGGAGAAGGTTGGCACCTTTAAACATCTGTCCATCACTCACTCTGCTGATGTGGGACAAACAGTAGATGCAACATCAGACAATGGTGGAGGAAAGATGAAAAAATTAAAAATCTAATCTGTGTATTACGAGAGGATGTTTGATGTGACCCACCACCATGTCTCTATAAACATACATTGTATGTATTGTGTTTCTAGATTGAGTGAAAAAACGATCATCGACCACAGCAATGTGAAAATAACCGCAAACACGTGCCGCCGTTTACTGCGAGCTACGCTACGAGGCCTTACCATCAACGGAGCCAAACTCTTTCTCGTGAGCACGAGTCAGAATCTCTTTGTACAGAATCTCAGCCTCCTTGTATTTCCCCTGTTTGAGAAAGCAGGACGCCTGAAGAAGAGAAGAGAAAGAACATTTTAGCGTTGGATCACATGGGCCAGTGGGACTCCTGCGACACAATGACATCATAGCACATTGATGATGATGATGGAGAAGCAGTATGGAGACAAGCCAGGACAGAAGCAAGAAGCAGAGGAAGCAAGGCAGTAGACAAAAGGACGAGTGGCGTGGTGCCCTATTAGCGACACTAAACAAATTTGCTCTATAAAAAACACCTCTAAAGATGCGGCGAAACAACATTATATCCAGCTGCTTTTCATGCCCTTTAGAAAAGCATGTGTGCTCCTTTTGTAAAGTCAGGGACGGTGTAAACCTGAAAAACATCAGTTGAATGCGATGAAGTTTGACGTGTTTACGTGCCGATCGCCTCCGTAGAGACCAAGCTCTGGCGTACAGAACAAGTGAGTGATTCTGCTAAATAAACTACGCTCTGCCTGCGTTTAACAAAAAGCATGGCATAGGGTTTGAAAGGGAGACTGACAGAGACGCACGATAAAAGCGGGCGTGGCAGTGGCAACTCGTCTCTCACCAGGTTGTTCTTGGTTTTGGCCACATTGGCATCATCTGGGCCCAGCCTGCTCTCGTAGATCTCCAGGGCGCGGCAGTAGTAGTACTCCACCTCCTCGTACTTGCCCTGGTTCTGGCAAAGCAGAGCCAGGTTGTTCAGCTGTTTGGCCACATCTGGGTGGTCCTTCCCCAGGACCTGAGGGGAAAACAAGAAGCAAATGTTCTCAGTTTGTGTCCCCGACTCGTTTGCTCTTGGCATCTCTGCCTTCTGCGCTTCTAGCTGCCCGGTGCAGACACAGATCTAATAAAAGGCCAGTCGATCAATAGAGGGAACAGAATAGAGCTTTCAGGCAAAGACAGACTCTTAGTACCCAGCTGGGCTCCGCTGGGTATCCTATCTATCTCCTGCATCGCTCCCCAACGCCTGTTATCCAATTTCAGCTGTGTTCTCAATTAAACTCCTTCAACACGGTAATTGGCCCCCAGCGGAAACTTCACAGAAACTCTGAGAAGATCATTTGCTCTTTCCCCTATTTATAGTCGATGGTGTTACAGTAGCTCCAGCGGGCATTTTGGAAATATTATCACTGTTAATTACAATGAGATAATTGTTCACTGGTTGAGCCTTGAGGCGAGGCCTCGGTAGCTTTGCTGTGGACGGCTCTGCCGGTGCGATCCAGGGATGTGGCCTACCTTTTCTCTGATCTCCAGAGCCCTCTTACACAGAGGCTCGGCCTCCTTGTACTTCCCTCTCTTTCCATACAGCACGGCCAAGTTGTTCAGCGTCGCAGCGACCTGGACATTCACAGAGAGAGAGAGAGAGAGAGAGAGAGAACCTGATTAAGGCCACTTCCTTTACTTTCATACTGGAGCTTTTTTTTGGTTTTCAAAAAGCTCAAAGCCACCTGGATTACAGAGGATTGTAGTACCTCGCCTCTGCGTCTCATTCTGTATTGAGAATCAGAGCGAGTGACAAGAGCAACAATACGAGACAAACCCCAGAGCTGCAGCGACTAGCACCTTTAAGAGCTTCCTTCAGGCTTTACAAGGTGTTTCTCTGCCACAGGGTAAATCCATTCATACAAATCTGTTCTCAAAAGGCAGTGAAATAAGTAGCATAGTTGAATGTTGTTGTATTCTGACTGCGAGGCCTTTGTGGTTTGGCTCATGCTGGATGCATGTGCAGACATGCAGGAGCTTTGATTGATTAGTTTAGTTTAAAAAAAAAAATCCATACAGACCGAGCAGAACGGTAAATACAGTAGACTTTGTGTTTATTGCCTCTCTGAGACTACTGACTAATCCAATCTATCTCAAAATGAATGTGTCCACATGAAGATATGGTTGTCATGATGATGGCGGAGTCTTACAGCGGGATGGTCTTTGCCCAGGGTTTTCTCACGGATGGACAGAGCGTCGTTGAGCAGATGGGCGGCCTCTTTGTATTTGTTTTGATCCCTGCACGAGTGAGAGGGAGAGACAGCGCAGCATGAGGAGACTGAACGTTTATCGCTCTTTGACCAAAAAAAAAAAAGGTTGCGACATGACGAGCAAAACCAGAATAATAACAGTAGAACAAGCAAACGCTCCCATAAGGAGAACATGGCTGACCTATAGACCAAGGCCAGGATGTTGAGCATGGTGGCCACGTCAGGGTGGTCGTGTCCAGAGGTCTTCTCCAAGTCCTCCAGCGCCTGCTTGCAGAGGGGGACGGCCACCTCGTACCTGCCCTGGGAGGCGTACTGGATCACCAGGTTGTGGAGGGTTCTCAGGCGGGCTGGGATCTCATAGCCTCCCTGCTGGGCTGCAGCCACGGCCGCACTGTTGTGTTGGTGCTGCACTGTGGGGTACAGAGGCCACGCGCACGGGGGCAAAGGTCAGCGTCACGGTCAACGGGTCAAACCAATACCCAATTATATCGCTAACTGCATTTCATGCAAACAATACTGTGGTTTCAAAGAATTATAGGATTATGGGGATAATTCAATTAGTATTTAATGGGATGACTACATTCTCCACCCAAGTCTCCTGGATAGTCGGGTTAAGTTAATCAGATGGGATGTGACGCCAGATAATCGGGCCTATATGTGAAATAATAACCAACAAAAAGTTGCTGTATTTTTCTTATTCAAAATCAGGTGTGATTACTGCTAGCCTTGCCGCTGAGCTCTTTGAACAAGATTTGTGCACATTATTAGAAAGGAGACCAGCATCCTGCTGGAGAAGTCTTAATTGTTTTACTTATTGAAGAATTGTCATCCGAACTACGTCACACTTGGTGGGTGTATTGCTGGGGACCTAAGGGCGTCCTTTGCTAAATTTGGTGCGATTTGGACACAGTCAATATTAATAAACTTTGAGTAAACAAGCAAACAAAGGCTCTGTGCAGCAGAGGGAGCGGGGCTCTGCACCGGTAATGTAATGATCCGTTGTTTTAATCCAATACTATGAATACATTTCTCTCAAAAAGTATTGTTAGCTCTTTGCTCGACAGGATTACAAACACATTTCGGAACCGTTCCTCTATTGTAGAAAAGCTATGTTATCGGGTTTCACGGTCGTATGGGTGGGCAGAGTCATAATGTCGGGCTGAAGTGCTTAATACGGCCGTTCCTACTTCCTTGGCCGTGCTCCTCCTCATCATTTGGGAAGAGGTCGTCCAGGGAGTCCTTCGGTGTTTCCCGGTCCTTCTCCTCCTGCTGAGAGGATAAAACAAACCTGCCAGTCAGATCTTCTAGACGACCACCTGGAAACACTAGATCCGTCTTAACTCTATGGAACACCGTATCTGTCTTTGTCGACGGTTATTTGCTTTCTGTGGTGATCTCATCTTATTTCGATAAAGCCAATCAAACCTGGCATAAAGCAGTAACGTCAGCATTATATCACTAATAATGATCTCAGAAGGACCTTCACACAGAAGCCTGCTAAAAGCTGTAAAATGGAGAAAACAGCCCCCAAGAAGAAGAATCCTTTCAGGTATTGGCAGGATTATTTCCTGCAATAAGCAGTTAGTGGACACAGGCTATTAGAGCCTTTCTGTTGTGACTAAGAAGAAGGTCAGAATAAGCATCATTGGATCAATAAGGACCTGACCAGAAAGCCTCATTCCTGGAAGGCCATGCCGCTGTGTGTTCCTTCTCCTGTATCGAATATCATCGACATTTTGCTGCACTTTATAGTTAAATCAGTCATTTAAAAAAAAGGCAGATTCAAAATAAAAACATAAGTTGGTTCAAAACACAGAATTTGTACTACAACTTCCTATTATGTTTATTATAACTAACACGTCTACTCTACTTCACCCACGTAAGCTAAATAATTAATGAGTCCTGTTACAATGAGAACAATCCAACCACAACACACAAAACATAGTGGAATTAAAGAAATCTCAATTTTATCAACTCAATCTCACAAAAGATATATATTAGTGACCGAGTAATAATCTGCAGATGCATTTGCAATCGTCTAAAAGTACTTACGGTGGGTGAGACGTCCTCGTCGTATTTTTTGAGCTGGTTCATGAACTCCAGGTGCTTCTTCTCCTCCTCCAGCTGGGCCACGTTCTGCTCGCTCTTCTGCAGCTTCTGCTGGGTGTTGGCCAGCTCGTCCCGCAGCCACTGGTTTTCCTGGCAGAGCCTCCTCACCTGCGCGCGCAGCTTCTGCTTCTCCGACTCCACCGCGTTCAGGTGGTTGGACAAGGCCATCATCACCTGGGATAGAGACAGCATTGAGGAGCAAACTTGACGAGGACGAAGCGTTTTTACAGCGGCAAAGCTGGAGAAGGCAAACGTGGGGGCTGATTCTGAATGAATCATGATCACCACACAAGCTCAGTATAGAATGAGGAAGCAGAAGTACACATTTTCTTCGTTGCTCATATCATCCAAGTGACCAAACTAGATCTACTCATTAAGTCTTACCTGTGCTTCTCCGAGGCCCAGTTCAATCATCTCCACCGACTTGCGGAGCAGGTTGGACTTCTCGTGCACCAGGTTTGCCTCTTCATCCTTCTTTAGGCACTTGATGGTCTCCAGGAGGCTGTGGAGGATGGAGTTGTGCTCGTTCTTCAGGGCCTCGAGACCCTGGATCACCAGCTTCGTGTTGGAGATGATCTCCTCCTGAGAGAGCTTCTCTAGCTTCTCTTCCCGTGGATACACCATGATGGACATATTCAATGTAGCTCAGGAAAACCTGTACAGATTTTTTTTTAAAGAAAGAAAGAAGAGGGAACCGGCTGTTACAACAACAGCAGCTGCCAAGGACATTTTCGTAACCGTCTTCCAACGGTGCAGCTGTGCTAGTTTAACACCGAAATTCACAATACAGAAGGCGAGAGCTTGACTGAACTGCAGCTGTCACAACATGGCTCGTTCCTTTTCCTCCATGTAACCGAGTGCATCTCAAACTGATCTTAAAAACCCCAATCTCCATTCTTGGTTAAAAGATCTGAAGGTCTGGCAGTGTAGAGCCCCGCCCTCGATGCAGACATCCCAAGGTAATTTCTGTGCTCGGCTAATGAGTTCATAGCATGACCCGCGCGCAACATGGCAGCCGTAAAAGCGGAAATGTTTTATCATCATGTTTTATGACTGCGGGGGAGATGACGGATTCAAACTTCACGAGTGAGATAGGTCAGCATTTCTTTGAGCCGCTTAAATTAGACAAATTCAGAATGTATGTTTGTTAGATGAAACACAAACTCTGCTCCAAAGTCTTGTGAATAACTCGGCTACGATGGTTGCATGAATCCAGCTGAGACAGACGGAGCAAAGACGTGCGTGACGTGGCTGCTTTATGCATAGCCGAGGGCAACGGGGGACATATTATTTTGATGGACCGACGGTTAAGTTTGTGGCACCTATAATAAGCTCTAGTTGGGAGAAGAGCTGCAGCTTGCGGTGTAAACAGAGGGCACGCAGATGCTGCAGTGTGGGTGCCTTCTGCTGCAGGAACTTTATCCAAAACGGAGGCCCAGGCGGCTAAAGAGTCGAGGAGAGGATGACGTGACAAAAGCCTCAGTATCACGGCTTAGCAGCTCACAGAAGAAGAAAAACCCACCGTGTCAATAATAGTGTTCTGAAGAAAATGTCAGCCCTTTGGTGAGCGCATGGAACATGTGAAGATAACCGATGACTCAGTGAGCCACGTAGCTGTTGGCTACATTGTGCAAATGTCAGTGCAAAACGTGGCCCTGCCCTTCGGACAGGGGTCCAGGCAATGTTGAGCGCGTGCACTTTATTTTAGCAGCAGTGAGGCTAAGAGGTCAAGGATGAGGGGGCTCTCAGTGATACACACCAGCTGAGAGCCATCTGCCAAGAGAAAAACATATCCTCCACCATTAGTGAGCCACTCCCTGCTTTGCTACTTGTATTTCAGCAATTGTCTATTAAAAGCAGCGAATGGAGGAAATACAAAGAACGAAAGCCCGAAACAACTACAATAAATAGCTACTTGCTTTGTGATGTGGCAACAGAAGAGACACTGTTGAATCACGTTGATGTGACCTGGAAACAACGTAGACGCACGCAACCCCCTTTGACAAGATTTTCCATCAATATTCAGCGGCGGAGGTTAATTGCTGGGTTGTGAATCAAGCCGTTTGAGAAGTTAACAGCTGTTAGCAACTAACAATTATTGTCATTATATTAGATTCATCTGTTGATTATGTCAACGATTAATTTTGTTGTTGTTTGTTTCATGTTTTGTCCGACCGACAGTCCAATAAATCGTTGCAGTTCTACTATTCTACTGCCCACCATCATTTCTTAGCTTCAAGACCTCTTGCAGAAAAGGGAAAGAGTATTTCTGGTGGACTTTGGCTCAGTTTGACAGCTGACACACAAACAACCAACTGGATGTCAGTCTGAGGAAATGAGCTTTAAAATCAGCTTGACACTGGAGCATTCGTACCACCAGCTGGAGGCTCACGATGGGCAGAAGATAATAAAAAAAGTGTCACAGTACGATAACACTGAAGTGGGTGGGAGGATACCGAGAAGTCATATCTGCTGACAGGGGAAAACCTCTCAGCTCGTGTTGATAGTGTTTTTCCTTCCCTCCAATTAAAAGCTTTACCATCCTCTGGTTCATGAACCCGCTTATTTAAATCCATTGAAGAATTCAAAAAATCCATAATGTTCGAAAGGAAAGGGTACGAGTTGATTTCTTTCCTCTTGTCTTGTAAAAGAAGCTTTTCTGTTCAATTCCTGAAGCCTCTGTGTGGAGAAGGCAAACGTGATGAGTAGTTAGCGTGATGCAGAGAACGTAGCATCTCCTTTAAGCTGTTACAACGCTGACTTATTCATATTAAGCACCTCTCATCTGCAATTTAGTACTTCAATGCACTTCATATACGATTATCTAAGTATACGTTAAGGGAAAAAATGTGATGCATTTACTGCTCAACCTTTTTTATTATTAACTGAATGGAGGCCAAACATCGAGATCAAACCAGCATATTTCTGGGAATACATTCGTGCAAAACGGTTGCACATGTTTATTAGTATGCTAAAAACACCAGAGGGGTTATGGTCAGTGGTTGCAAGCATCAAGAACAGTTAAAGCATCAGGAAAGAAGGATCATGAGACAAGAGTAGATCCCACCACAGATAAGTGAAAGCCAACAGACTCCCTACTTTACATAAAAGTTTATACAAATGCTACAAACAAATAGAGCTGTACTCTCATTTGCGTGGGCAAAGAGATGACTGTTCTAAATATAATTTGGAATTATGCAGCATCGTGAGTCATATGCTCGAAAGCCATGCCACCAAAAGAGGTGAGCCCCTCAGTAAAATGGCCGGGCAGAGATTATAAAACCAGAACTCTGCATGAAGAACTGTGAGAAAGAGAAGTTTGCTTTGCCATGGGGAGCCTAAAGTACTTTTCCCTCCTGATAAGCGCTGGCGCCAAAGCTTTTACCCGCTCTGAACAAGATATGAAATGATCCATTTGAAGGATCAAGCATGTTCACAGATCACACAGCGCATTACCCTGAACAGTTACTCTTCTTGAGTCTCAGCAGTTAAACGCCTTTGAGGATGAAAGGCTCGACTAGCCGAGTGTACACAGAAGCTAACAAAGAGAATAAGCACTTTCATGTCAGTCGGGGGGGAGAAACCTTCAGCTTTGCCTTGATGAAATACACAAAACACCTGTGTCGAGGACTGTTTTCCTCAGACAGCTGAAGTTAATATGTTCCAAGTCTTTAAAGATGTGAGATAAAGTCCAACGGGCTTGTTGTTTTCCCTTTACAAAAGACGCCCTTGAATTAATCTTTAACATTTACTTTGTTGTGTTGCGTACAAATCACGTGCAGCCAAATAGGATTCATAGCATCAAAGGTTCATATGAAATATAATTCAAAAGGCCGAGAATATGACTTCTCGTACTGCTTCGATACAATAAAAATGCAGTCACGCACCACGTTCCTGTCACACGTTACACTATATGACGGCACATATTCATTGGATTTGGGCTTTTATCCAAATGCCCTCGTGATCAGTTACAGGAATCATCAGGATCAAGTTGTATTTAAAAGGCTTAATAGCAGCGGGTTAGGTAGCTAGTAAGAAGAAATGTCCACGACTCAGCAACAAAGTAAACATGGACGAGTGAGGAAACCCTTTGACATCCCTCAACTCCGAGCTACATGACCTCCCACGTTAACGCGTACGCAACATAGATAAGACGTGGTGCATTTGCAGATCTTTCTGCTGCCGCTTATTGGTGCTTTGCAACAGATGGAATATTGTATGTAATGTAGCTTTACAATGAGGACCATTAGAGGGGGATTATACAAATTATAGGACCATTATAGTGAACGACGTATTCAAAGCAAAGAGGTCGTGGCTTTTTTTCCATGAGGAAAAATGACGGGGAACAACTGACAACATATGAAAAAAAGGGCAAATTACACTCACAGAGAATGTTAACATCCATTAGAAAACCCACTAAATGCATACTAAAGGCTAAACAAATCTATAATCAGTCATACTGGCATGTTTTTCACCGTTCCAGCTTGCTGGACCAGAAAACTAACCTCGGTTTCAGTGGCAGATCAGAGCCTCATACTTTGGAACGGTGGAAAGCTGATGAAATAATGACTCCTCCTGCAGCAATAGCGCTACACGCTGGCAAAGTGCATCATAAAAATGGCAGCACTAATCCAAAGTGATCCTCCTTAATGGGAAAGAAAACCGTCGGTGTGAAACACAGGCCGATGAAAACTAAATAGGACAGTAATGTGTGACGAGTGCCGGCGGTTGTGAGAAGATGACGGTGACCTTCCCACTGCTCCGTCAGAACAACCAACATCAGCTCAAGGCGCACATCAAGAGACGGCCCCGCCCACGGGAGGAGAGCAGGGTGGGGGGAGGGAGCCGTCCTGATCTTGAATCTGCTCCTCTATACTCTTTAGACACAAAGGAAGAGGTCTAATGGGGATGGACTCAACAACACTATTTACACACAAATAGTTTCACATGCCACCAAGGATGAGGGCACACAACACACTGCAAGGTCAAAACCTGCCGTCTTGAGGTACGAGACAGTGCATGTGAAAATATTACACAGATTTTCCGATAGCTCCAGGCCCTACATTCTCACAATAGCAACAAGCAATACATGTCTGGTGAGCCCATTTTTTAAGGTTACATGGTTAACCATTACATTTCCCTGATGATCTAAAATCCAACCAAGCAAATGGTCATAAAGTGAACCATTTGTAGCCCCAGCAAACACTTGCAGCGCAAAGACAGAACCACAATATAAAAGAATCTCATTTCAATAAAACCTCATTATTAAAATCCGGTTAACTAATTCAAACAAATCTTAAAAAAAAAAAAAACTGAATAGACAAGTCTTAAATGTGACATTGTTCTGAGGAACACAATTTCACTGGAGAGTTTGATGACTCAACCTGGCAGGGGATCAACAGTCATATTACATATATTGCAGCAATCCGTAGCATAACACGCCCAGAAGCCAATGCAAATATCCTGGAGGAGACTACAGTGTTTTAAAAGACAATTCTGAATTTACAGAAACAATTTAGTGGACTCTGTATGGACTGGTTTATTCCCGCCGAGCAGTGGTAATCTGGGCCATCTACCTGTCGTGTTTGTCCATCCAGAGCTCCACTCCTCATTACTCGTCATCTCCAGAGAAGGCTCAAGCCTTGCATTATCACACCATCATCACTCAGGCCCCCGTTGTTTCCTTTCTCCTCATCCTATACAGTCATTCCTGTCGATAGTGCTTCTGCACACTGATCTCTCAAAGAGAGAGAGCCAGCTGAAGAGCCCTGACTTGCTTCTGCCAAATGTGCTTGCACATAGAAACGTATTGATTTTAGGGCGGGATAAAAAACTCTTATTAGGTTGGCTTTTTTTTTATTTATTATTGCATGGCTGACACAAAAGTGTAAATGTTTGTCATGAAACCTCACTGAAAAGCTGAGAAATATACACATGCAACTACAAACCATTGCACAAGCTATGGAAACAGACCGTGGAGGAGAGGGTGCGGTGCTGGTTGGCATTACAATAATAAAACACGAGCATAGGAAATGGAAAAAAGGTGCAGACTGCAGTGGGGTGCATCAACAAGCCATCTTCATTTAGACGCATTTCCTGTCTACTAGATGAAGTCTGATAGCATCAGATCACATTATCTTCCTCCGTTTCCTCAACAAACAAAAACAGCAATCCAACAAACACGGTTCGCATCACCGTCAGACACAAAGGAGAGTCAACCATCCAGGAGGGTGTGGCGAGGTCTGGGACAGCCAGGAGGGAAGTGACACTGTCCCAAGAGTCATCCTCCACCAGACGACCGACACCAGCTGCAGCGGGGCGGTTTCCCCACCGCTGGCCGTCTGAAAACGTGTCTGCCTGAATGTTGCTACTGACGCAGAGAGATGCCTGACCTTCGCTGCACTCCTCGGGTCAGAGACTCTACCTGGTGACACCTGGTGCTGTGATGTCCACACAGTCCAACAACCGCGTCAGCAGTCGAGCACAATGGTTGACATTATATTTAACATCTTCGTTGTCGCTCTCCCTTAATGACTCTGCATAACCTGCCCGTGCTTTGGAGCACGATATCAGAGTCTTCTGAACATAAAAACAACAGATTAGATGCTCCGTCATTTGACTGGTTTGTTGTGACTTTCGCAGTTCTCAACGGGGCTGTGCTTTTTCTACCCGTCTACAGGTACCATGTGAATAATAACAGCACGTTTAGCCAATTATTTCATTCACTAGAGTTGCCATCACATTTTCTGGACTCGTTAATGTAGCTAACCTCCTAGTGAAGCTTGCTTTTTTGATCAGTTAGCGCCCCGGTTAGCGACTAGCTCGCTTCAGCTAACCAGCTAGCGTCACCACTCCCTAAGTCTGCGAGTTCACCCGGTTCAGCCCGCGGAGCTGATGATTTATATTCACTCATTTAGATTGATACCACTCAAATAAACAACAACATACAGACGTAGCTAACACGGGTATAATATCAGTTCGTTAACATATAACGTTTGCTATCACTTACCGAGAGCTAGGTCTGACGGGTAGCTCAGCCCCTTTAAATCCAAAATGTCTCCAGCGGAGCAAGATTCTCCCAGCAGCCTCTGCGGCTGAGTTTAATTACAGTGACGTCATGTTTTGTTTTCGCCACTGCCAGACCTCTCTCTCTCTCTCTTTTCTGTCTACTAATACACATTTGTTTTACTTGGGAAATAAATATAAATGTCGGATATGACTTAAATCGAACCTCAAAGATAAATGGCATTATATTAGGTCATAATTTAAGATCATAAAGGGAAAGTGTGTGGTTCATTTGTGAACTCTAACAGGTTACAGTAATTCTACCAGTCCAACATGATTTCAGTGCTCCACAATTTTCTCCAACCCTTTTTTTATTGTTAATTTACCTATGAAATGTGACTAATACACGTTGGTACACAGTGGGAGAAAAACATGACGCTGTATTTCTTTTTAGCTGGAGACCGGATTCAATATGAAAGACGACAAATTCTGCCACCCAGAGGCGAAATTGAACCCAGCTGTCAGAAGAATGAAGACGCCTGTATTATGTATCTAATGCTACTGTACCGTGTGTATTATGGCGGGTTTAAATCAGGTGTAAATGCGCACCATGCAAGCAGTTGACAGGGAACAATGGATAGCGTCATATATCATAAATGGTCAACTTTAACTTTTACAGTGAGATCCCAGAGTTGGTGACCACGTCATCAGTGCGCGACGAAGCGTGCGCGACTGTGAAGGACGTCGACGAGAAGCTTGTGATGAAGTAAGTCAAATGAAAAGGTTGCTTTATGTCGCTATTTGACCGAGTTGTATTGCAAACTGACACGAGATAAAGGGCCAGGTCGTCTTGGTTTATTAAAACATAGAAATTAAACGTATTTATTGAGCCAGATTATCCTAAAGTGATGCTAGTGATAGCTCGTGTTTATTAGCCCTTTGGTAAGGTTACTGCAAAGCTAGGGTTTGACGTTATAGAACACCATTAGGAGGAAATTATATTTTATTGACCTCTAATGGGTTGATTCATTCAGGCTTAGTTAAGTAAGATTAATGAATTAAAAAGGACAAACGTCAGTGGAAAAGACAGAACAACTGGAGCCACTACCGGTTGTCAAACGTATCCTCCTCTGCTCCTCAGGAGGACGCTGCTATGATGGCGCTGTCGTGTCTCACTCGAGCCCTGCGCTCCCTGACTCTCTCCCAGCCTGCTCTGCTCTCCTCACAGGTAAACACCCAACCCATTCATTCATTCATTCATGCTGAAGATCAGCCCCCACACTATCTAACCCTGTTGTGTTCACAGGCCATAGCTCAGACCCGGCTGGGGACTCAGGGGCCCCGGACGGTGGAACAGCGCAGGGGCTTCCTCACCACAGCCTGTCTGGAGCAGAACAGGACCTACTGGAAGCAGAAGGAGAAGTACACCACCAAGCCCATGGGGATGAAGAAGACTGGAGGCAGAGACCACTCAGGTAAAGGCTGTGGTCACAAGGTAGAAGAACACAAAAGTATTGGGTGTTTGCAGGCCGGTCTGAAGGAGGACGGGGTTGGAGTTGGCATCTAATGTGACTGTTGTTCAGTGGTGAGAAGGGTCATCCTTCAGAGGATCGATCCCCGGTTCCGCTAGCCCATGTTGATGTGTCCTTGGGCAAGACACTTAGCCCAACATTTCTCGGTGTGTAAATGTTAGTTAGTCGTGATGGGCAGGTGGCACCTTGCCTGTGAGCCCCTGCAATCAGTGTGTGAATGGGTAAATTATGACAAGTAGTGTTAAAGCGTTTTGAGTGGTCGGAAGACTAGAAAAGCGTTGTACAATTAGTCAATTTACTATAATCCGCAGGTCTTGCCCCTTGTTCCGTTTCCACTAATAGGAATACAAATCTTTTGACCTTCAGTGTTAATCTATTTGAGACCCAACTGGCACAAGCGGAGGGTTGTGCCAGTTAAGGCAAACCCATACTTGTGTGATTAGAACAAGAAAAATCAGTGACTGTTTTTACAAAAAGAATAACGGCTTGAAAAAAATAATCTGGCGTTTGAAACCATCTGTAGGCTGTCAGTGTTACTCTAGTCCAGTTTTGATTATAAGTAGAACAGCCTTTGATGTGTTATGTACAGAAGTCTTTACTGAGGAAAAGCTAGTGTTGAAATGGAGCTCAACAAATAGGTTTGCTTTGTGTTGAACAAGACAAGAAACTGGGCTAAAATACATTTGGTTACAGTTACCACTTATGACATTTTTACATGAATCCATTCACTGAGAACCTAATTGGCAGACTAATTGATAATGCATTGTTTTGAATAATCTGCAGGCCTGGTTTGAAATATGAAATAGAGCATCTGTTTGATTCTCATAATCATTTTCTTATCCACGGTTGTGGTCCATCAGAAGTCAACTTCGGCCTCGGGTGAAGGTCCGACAGCATTTAGTGATGTGTTTCTGCTTTTATAACGGCTGTGGTACCTGTTCTGACTAGAGCCGGCTGCAAAGAGTTGCTCATGTTTCTCTCTGCCGCGCAGGAAGGATACGGACTCACGGCATCGGCGGGGGCCACAAACAAAAATACCGGTGCATCGACTTTCAGCGACTGCGCTATGAGCCAAACAACAAGGCGCAGCCCTTTGAGGAGAAGGTTGTAGAGGTGCGATACGACCCGTGCAGGTGAGGTCAGCGTTCACCACGCAGTGACACTTTTGACGATGTATTTCCGAAAACGCACACGGTCGGCGGTCACAATCTGTGCTCCACAGGTCCGCTGACATCGCCATGGTCGCTGGAGGCAGCCGGAAGAGGTGGATCATTGCAACGGAGAACATGCAGGTTGGAGACGTCATTAAAACGTCTGGCGTTATTGGACACATGGCAGGTATAAGATCTGCACAGACCTTCCCTCCAGATGACAGAAGTAAAGGTCATCTGTATTTAACGCTCAATTATGTTGCATCCTTTTTGTTTTACTTTGCAGTCTCGGCCAATGAGGGTGACGCGTACCCACTGGGAGCGCTTCCTGTGGGGACACTGGTGAACAACCTCGAGATACAGCCAGGGAAGGGGTCAGAGTACATTCGTGCTGCAGGTAGTCGATTATTTGCATGCGTTTGTACTTGGTGTTTCCTAAATGCATGTTGTGATTTTTTGCTTCTGCTGGGGTCAATAAATTAGTCTCTACTGTAGCTCAGAGGACAAACATGTTATATCTAGAAAGGCCCATTTGCGTCGTTTTACCACAAGCTCGGCAAGTAGGAAACGTTTCAATCTGCAACCTCACCACTAGATGCCGCCAGATCCTACACCTAACTTCTCTTCTGCCGCTGTGCATCCATGTGACAGTTCAATGAAAGGGATCGATGGTTTCATCTGATGTAGTTGGAACGCCGCAGGGCTTTTGGAAGAAGGCGATAGCTGCTGTAAAATACGGGAGCCTCATAATTCCTAAACTGAAACATTGCGTGTTCCTTTTTGGTTTCAAGGCACAAGTGGCATTTTGCTCCGGAAAGTCAACGGAACGGTAATCCTCCAGCTTCCTTCGAAGCAGCAGGTTCAGGTGAGTTTTTATTTTTTTCCTGCATTAAGATTCCACCGGCTGCGTTAAAACCGCGCTCTGCCTCTGAACTGACTGTTGCCATCTGGACACACGCAGGTGTTGGAGACCTGCATGGTGACGGTGGGCCGCGTGTCCAACATCGACCACAACAAACGGATCATTGGCAAAGCCGGGCGCAACCGCTGGCTCGGCATTCGCCCCTCGAGCGGCCTGTGGCAGCGGAAGGGAGGCTGGGCGGGACGCAAGATCAAACCGCTGCCCCCGATGAAGGTTTACGTCAACCTGCCCTCCATCTCAGCCAAGTAACACAATGGACACGTTCGGGACTGGAGATCGACGACTCTTGTTTTTTGTTTTTTTGTCGTCACAATGAAGCCAAGTCGATTTGTTCCCGAGAGTAAATCTGAATAAAGATGAGCCGTTTGTACAGAAGATTACAAATTTTATTAAAACACAACTTGCTTGTGAGAGCATGGAAAGAAACAAAACAATATAAAAATCCAAAACATATTTACATCTATAGTAAAACATGCAGAGTAATCCATATTTGTAGTGGTAATTTTAAAAATACTGTCATGTCATTTAAAATAGGGTTTGTGCAAAGACACCTGGTGGCATTTCAAGTAACGGGAGCAATGAGATGGCATGTTGGAATTGTAGTTTCGACCATTAACGACGCGTCACTGATGTTTAGAGTGAATTGGTTGCGGTGCTAACATGGTGACAGTGAGCATGCCTGCTCATTGATCCAGTCTAGTGAAACACCCCCATGCTACGTCTAGATTTAGGGCAAAAAAAACCAAAAACTCAAGGTCAAATACATTGAAACACACTTGCCATTATGCCCGTTTAGTATTCAAAAAGCTAACTCATGACAAATTCCCTCAAACAACTCTGCCCTAGCTAACACTTCACAGCCCGAGTTTACAGATCTGTAAGGGCCGGTTGGTTTCCCCGACTAAGGAGACGGTGACCACCACGGTGGTAGCTGCAAAAGAGGCTTTTCAACATCAAGTGGCAAAACAAAGTAACAGACAGCCGTGACGGGTTTTTCCCAAACCTCATAGTGCGCTCGAACACCATCAACATGAACGTCCCTGTGAAAACAGGACCATTTAGGATACAAAAGAAACGCCTTCTCATGACTATAGGTAGTGGTTTACATTTCAAATATAACACGTCACCTCAAAAAAAAAAAAGTGTGTCCCAATTTGAGCGAAAATATGTATAAAACCACATGAAAGTGCATTACAAAGTCAGGGAAATGTTTGAGAAAGGACATACCTAATAAGTATTTGCTTTGTACAAGTCGACTTCATAGTTATGAGTTCTGGATATATATATATATATATATATATATATATATATATATTTGGCATTTATGTCAAGAAATAAAGATAAGCCATTTGTGCTTTCAATTTAGTGGGATGGGAGGGTGGGTTGCAATTCACAAAATTATATGTATATATTTATATACATTAGTAAAAAGCCAGCCAATCAAAGCTTGTAAGTGTTCACTTTTATAAAAAAGCAACAACTACCTCATACAGAAGGCCCTTTTTGTCCAAAGGTTTCCTATTGCAAAAGTTTCACGTAACACTATTCAGGGAGTACCATCGAACATATAGCACACCTACACACACACACACACACACACTGACTTGGACGTCTGGCAAGACTCCATCCACTATCATATTTTAAAAAGTTTTTCAAATACTTGCATTGCGCTCGACCCGACTCATTTCCCCAAAGCAAGCCTCCACCGTACTGACTGACCAACTTCTCAGTGTGTTTGAGGTCAGGTGACGCGGTCGCAGAAGGACGCGGCGGTAATTGCTTGGTTAGGATGTGCGCGCGTCTCGTAAATGCTGAATGGGGGATGACGTCTGGCCAACAAAGTGGCGCACTAACTGGTAAATGTGTTGAGATGAATATCTCAGTAATCTAAATACTGATCTCCACGGGGACCACGCACACACATTACACGCACGATTTTCTGTTCAACATACTGCGAAGTTTGGCCAAGCGCTCCGGTGGTGACGCTTTAAAACAGACTTTGGCACGTCACATCTGGAGCTGCAGACGCCCTGCTCAGGTAAGCCAGTACATCGAGATGAACACGGGGGCTTGAAACAATACGACAGTTCATACAGTCACAACTAAATTTGGCATTCAGCTGTTGATAGTTGAAATATGTTCTGTGGTGTCACGTTACACTGCTGCTAAGTAGATGGTGCAGTACAGCCTGAATGTACACCGATACTAAATCTTAAGCACGTACAATAAGGAACTGATTCCATTTGAACTTCTTACATGTTACGAATGCTCCGTAGCTACATTCATTATAGCTACCTTCAAATATACTTTACTTTAGTTATTGTATTTGCTTTAGGTACGCGGCGTCCTAAAAAGCAACGGGGGGCAAACGGAACATTCGGCATCTTTCTATAAAAGTTTACCTTTTTAAGAACGTAAAAGGGACGAGTAAGAAAACTGAGCACTGAGTTTGAAGAGAAGGATTCCATCTAGATTCACAGCAATATTCCAACTTTCAACAATAAACACAAACATGGTCTCAAACAACCTCACACACACACGCCACTGCACGTCACCATCACACTCCTCCATCGTCTATAGAGTAACAATAAATGTAGGATTTCACAGAAATAATAAAATGTTAACAAAAACAAAGTGCAAACACAGCTGCCGTTATCGAAATGTGGCAAATTGTCAAAATACCTCAGGATACCTCCGAGGCGGTAGCACAAATCTTACAAAATAGTACTTGTTCTTTTCGTAGTGTGTAAAAAAAACAACAACAACACCCAACAACGTCGACATCAAAAACATCCAATTGACAACATGAAATTTGTGTATTGAACACGTGGTTGAGAGTCAGCAAGATTTCCACAGGAAAACTATTACTGCCGGGGGCCAGTTGGCTTTTCTTCTACTTCTCTGTCGCTTCTCGGCGAGGCGAGGCGAGGCGAGTGCAGCGGAGAGTCTGCTGATGGTCGGGTGGCTGGCCGGTTGCCACGGTCACACGGGCTTAGTGTAACCAAAGATCCCCACCGGGAAGTGCTTGACATGCGTTGGCCACTGGGCGGCGAGCTGGAAAAACTTCACATCGTTCCACTCCACTCCATCGATAGTGACTGAGGGTGGGGGAAAAGGTTCAGAGTCAAAACACAGAAATGAGTGAAGCAACACGTTAAACATCTCATGGTCCACGCTCCTGAATTTGCTCTGGCGGCTGTTGTGCAGCACAGCGCCACCAGATGGCAGCGTCGCCCCAGCTGTGGGGTTGTGGCCTCACCTCTCAGCATCGTGTGCTGGTGCTTGGCTGTGCAGATCAACCTGCTGATGCCATCGATCACTTGGCTCTTAGAGTCCAGCTCCTTCTCCTTGGGCTTCTTGCTGAGAAAAATCACTGTTGAGAGAAACAGGGAGGCATAAATAAATCATCTTCTACACACATTGTTTTGTTTTTTTGTACACCGATTTTACACATCGGAGTGGGTAAAAACAAACTAAAACCTATAATGAAATGACACATATGAACAGCTTTTAGCCTGGCTCAAAATCTCACAAGACTGACGGCCGGTCTCAAAGTCTCATGCTTTTCTTGCTAATGTAGTATACATGCAGGCATTTCCCACGTACACAAACTCCACTATGCAGAGTGAACGCACTATAGAAGTGTAATGCAAAATCTGCAGAGTACTCATCTGTCTCGTGCGGGGAGAAGTTTAGAACCAGAAAGACTTCAGTCATGTTTCCAAAGCGTACCTTTCTTGTTCTTCTCCTTGGTGACCACGGTCATGGCCATGCTGGGTGGGGGGGTGAGTTCCCCTCCACAAGGCAGGCGGCTGACCTGCAGTGAACGGAAGTTACTCTTCAGGGTGTTCTTCAGCCCCACGTCTCTCTTGTCTCCATCTTTCTTCTTCTCGGGGCCCTGCCACGTCCAGTAGTCTACCTGCAGCCCCATCACTTCACTGCCTGAACACGGAGAGCTACTGAGGGAAACAGGCAAAGTCAGAAACACCACAGAAACTTGTTGTCTTATTTACTTCCCTACTAAAGCACAGCTAACAGTGAGACATACAAATATAAATAAATAGTGTGTAGTATTGTTGCTGATAATGTGTGTGTGTGTGTTGTCGTACCCAGTTCCAGAGAGGGCGGTGGACACAGACGGTGACTGTGGGGGCGTGCCCCCTATTTCCTTCCCATACGGACCAGCCGATGGAGGCGTTGGGGACGACAGGATGCTCGTGTTGACCCCCATCGCATCATCCGAGTCCACTGCAAATCAGGGGGGAAATAATCTCATGAACGAAGCTTCAAAGTAAAACCGCCATAACCCAGTCAATGAAGTCGACAAATTAAAAGAATATTGGGGTTTCCTGATCTGAATCAGTATCAAGGGAGAGACTTTTGTGTTTCGTTCGGTTTCCTTATCAACGGTGCAATGTTGAACACGCTAAGCTGACGAAATACCGCCACACCTTAAAAAAACTTCCTTACCTGAAGTTGAGAGGCTTTGCTCCACAATCCCAACTTTCACAACCTGCAAGAATCCAAAAAAACGTTTCAATGTAAGACTAGATGAAACTCAAAGAGAATCAGCAATTCTGTCCGGCACGTTTCCGTAGGAAAAATTAAATCTTACCCCAATAAATGGCACAAATTTCTGACAGGAGTCCTCATCAGGGCTGTAAACGGAGACAGTAAAGAGGCTGTGGTTATGACCAGAGGTGAAGGGGGAGGGGTTTCAACACTTCAGAGGTGCACACGAACACTCAATGGTCCTGGAGGGAAGATGGCTGTGGCATGACCCGCACCATGTCCCATCGCAGCAGAAATGGCACATGACTGGTTTTGGGTGGAATGGGGTCATGTTACAATGAGATGAAGGGGGGGGACGCTCCTTACAACCAAGAGAAGAAGAAGGTCTTTCTCATCAGCCAGTACGAAGAGTCGTTTTTACACATGGGACGAAAAGCGATAGTTTGGGCCCAGCCGGAGTAACCGTGTGGCTTCTTTACACTACTAGTGTTGAGTCATACATGCCTACACAACGTTAGGAGGGGGGGAAAAACAGCACGGCACTCATCGTCAAGTAAAGTTCAATACACACGCAGACCACAGCAATTCAAAAAAATACACCCAGGGATTCAGCAGGGAAGCGTTGGAGATAGTGTTATTATCTTTCTGCAAATTGTCTTCTAACATGAGGCGACCGTAGTGCAATCACCAGCTAGTCATTTATTAAATTATTAAATTACTAGCCGGTGATTCTCTACCAGTGTTTAGTGAGCCTGCAAAATGCATTGCATCCACAGCAAACAGCAGAATGATGAGGAACGCTGCTGGCTCACGTTCTAGAGCAGGTACACGGCTAAAATCCTCAGCAATCTTACCACCTTGAGCTCCAGTGCTCTATTATATTTCAGGGACGTTACACATTGCACGTTAAGAAGAAATTATCCTTTATTTATCCCTTTGGGGAAATTATTCTCTGCATCGCCCAGCGGAGCGGGGTCAAAAAGATATATTAAACTTGACTGCCGGTCCTTTGTAAATGTGGGTGATACTTGACCTTGTTTTATACATACATGCAGAAATACATGTTTTTTAGAGAAGTATTCATGCAGGTTAGAATGGGGGAATATCACATTGATATTGCCAATGGTATTATCTCTTTTGACTGATATTGAAGTACTTGATTAGTCAAAGCAGTCACGAATATTAAATTAAAGTGTATAATTATGTAGACACTCCTAAGGGTGAGCAAATACACGTTGGGCAGCTCATTTTCAAGTCAATGTAAATTCTGTAAAAATACTGGTTTCCCATTTGTAAATACTTTGGGTCGTTTAAAACGGTTGTTAGGCAAATCTTTATAGCAACAACACAGAGGACAGAATCAAAAATAAGAATCAAAAGACACACCAAACCAAAGACACAAGTCAGGACAGAGTGCAAAGTGACGTTACAGTGAGTATCGAGTGTGAGAAGGGAAATGTTAAGACACAGCAAGGAGCTCAAGCCAAATGGAGGAGAGAAAATAGGGCGGGTTCAAAACAAAAACCAAGAGTTGAATTAGATACCTGATGTAAAAATCAAAATACAAACTTCTTTTCCTTGAATGCAAATCAAAAGGGAGAGGGGGAAGAAGGAATGCAACAGTGTTAAAACTGTGTGTTGTGTTTAGTACCTTCTGACCAATAGGAAGCCGTTCTTACAAACAGGGGCGGGGGTTTGCTCAAACCTCAGAAAGAAAACAACAACAAATGCACACAGAAATGCAGCGGACTGTCTGTGGAGTGCGTCTGTGTCTGAGAGACCGTTTCCACAAAGGCGTCTTCAACCCAGTCGTCGGAGGCCTGCGCTGCTCTATGAAATCTGATATCACGTTTACTTGAAATGGACCAGAGCCTGCGTCTCCTGGACTCCTTCATGCATGTCAGAATAAACTCTAACCTGCGGCGCACTATCACCACTAATCACCGCAATCTGGTGTGTGTGTGTCTAATTTATGAATGTGCCCGCTTGCATGCATATGCATTTCAACATCTTGCACATGCAGTTTAACTATATTTGTTCTAGGACTCATTTTCAATGAGACAATAGACTAATTGGACATTAAAATCGGTACTCAGAAGTTAGAAATCATGCTTTAAAAAGAGCACAAAAACATACGTGCATACACAAACATATGCAGCGCACTGGTATGCTCAAACCTAAAGAATCAGAGTTACTTTACCTCTTCTGTTTGTAGGTGAGCATTGCTTCTGAGATGGGGAACTGGTGGGACACGTTGGCACCGACCAGATACTGAACGACTCGTCCTGCTACGTCGATGTTGTCTGCAGGGAGCGGGGAGACAGATTGTTAACAACACGGTTCTCCTGTTTCACCTCTGGCTAACAGGCTGCAAGACAATTGATGCGGATGTTAATGTTCACATACAGCAGGTCGCTAGAAGACAGCGCATTAATCATTTCCATTCCTCTGAATTAGGGTTGGGGGGGTAAAATGTCATTTAAAAACGTGGGTGAAGTCAGCCATACGACGAGAGGAAGAGATGAATTGCGTGTCAGACAGACCTCTGGGCCACATGCAGCCCGGACTACATTTTAACAACACGGGCTGATTCTTAATGTCAACGTATTTTTACCTCTGCAGTTCCTTGTAAAAGAAAGCACTCACAGCCATTCCTATCCAAACCCCGCCTTGCGTGTTGTGAAAGCAGTTAATGTCAAGGATAAAAGAATGAGCGAAAAAAGATGAGTTTTTCTTCTTCTTTTGTTGTAGTCGCTTAAAACCCATTTTGAGGGGATTCAACACGCCGTGTGAGAATGTAACGGTGGCACCAACTTAAATTAAGTCTTTTTAATTATTAATACATTTTTCACTTAAGTAAATTAAGTGAATTAATAGGTGGGGATGTGTGAGAAGTATTGGGCTCGTCTAGGCAGAACAAGTGAGAATTGAGGAAAAGGGATGTGAACAAAAGATTAACCATAGATGTGCCAGCAAACAATTCCAAGACTTATAAACTGCAATTTTAACAGTCGTTGGGGTAAATATCTGAGTCAAAGTTTGCAGCGGATAGTTTACAGGGAGGAGGAATAGTGCTATAATATAGAGCCATTCGCTGTACTGCAGCAGGCTGTCGCTGTCTTTTGCAATTGGAGGAAAATCTCTTCCTCATCCATCAGCCCCTGACCCATGCTCTGACCCAATTTCTTTCCCTTTCAAGTCTGCCGAACATTAGACACGCAGACTTGCTGTGTAGCCAGACACGGAGCTATGCATCCTACCTGAGGCGGGCCGTTCCGTCCGGCAGAACAGCTCCCTCCATGCAGTGTCCATAAAGATGCTGTTGAACCGGCTGTCAAAGGAGGCCACATACTTTGCCAGGGGATGAGAACCTGGAGTTCAAAGAAAATATGTATGTAAGTAGAAGACAAAGCTGAAACCGTGTAGTGCTCGTACTAATGCCGGATGACTTACCGATGGGGATCACCAGGAAGCGAATGTAGCTGAGCCAGTCGGGTGTCTTGTTGGCCAGCTGCTCCACGAAGAACCTCAGGATGGTGCTGAGGTAACTCTGGTCGCCTGCCACCGCCACCTTCATCGTCGGCGGTGTCTGTGCATTGCAGTTACAGCTGCGTGGGTTAAGAGGAAGAATGAGTCATTAGGAGGAAGAGAGAGTTCCAAATCATGAAAGATGTGGGTCAGAGAGTGTGTGTGAGAGGCTGACTGAAGATGTATATCTCAACAGGGTTTTTCTCAGGCTTGTCTCACCTTGTTTTTGAGAGCCAGATGGTGGTGTTTTATAACTTGTAATAGCAGATACCTGCAAGTCTTTATGAAGTCGCACCGAATATTGCAACAGCTTTTAAATCCTAATTCTACAACGACAGACATAAGACCAATTTATAACGAGTCTAAAAAGAAAAAGTAAACTCAACCCAGTTAAGCTTGGTCGGTTATTGCTCGAAAAGAAATTAAACTCTTCAGGTGATTTCAAGCTGTGTTTTTCTAATAGTGTTAACCACGGACCCTTCTTACGATTAATTAATTAATTACGTGCTCCAAGATATTTAAGTCTGTTTTAAGGACTAAATGCTTCAGGATTTGAGACAACTAACTAAGATTATAATGTCCAATAACAGAACGGGACCTAAATATATGTTGTCGTTAAAATATCTATATACACACTGAGCAACAACGTTTGAGGGAAAAACACAGCAGCCAGCTAAAGCACTGAGCAGGCGTGTTCACATCAGAGACGCACATGGCTCCACTTGAACAGGTTGACTGAAGAGCAGGTGTGTAAAGAATGGAAAAGTTACGCTTCAGCTGGAAGAGAAAACGGGTTTAACGGAAGCGGCGTGGCAGACTGGCCGTGAGGAGACGAGCAGCTGAGCAGGTGGATCCCAGAAAGGGAGGAGGAGGCTCGAACTTCCGCTTTTCGTGGCAAAACCAGAACATTCTGATCGAACGGGTTCACGGACAGAGAAAGCTTCAGCAGCGTGAGCGATCGCGTCCTGGAATTTTCTGGCAGCGAGCCAGCATAAACATACACAGTTTGGCCTGGACTACTCCGCCATAACAGGCAGCGAGATAAGACTACGTGGGGGCCGATGTCATTCAACCTGTGTGTGTGTGTGTATGTGTGTATGTGTGTGTGTGTGTGTGTGTGTGTGTGTGTGTGTGCGCGCGTCTCACAATCTCTGGATGCGAGTGACGATGGTGTTGAAGGCAGCCTGAACATCGGCAGCAGAGCAGGTGGACACAATAGGCTGGCCCTGCTCATGGAGCAACTCGGACACATACTGCACAGAAAACACACGTAAGAGGGACACGATGGGTTAATGAGTGTGTAAGAAGCAGAGTGGATCGGGTTGGAAAGACAGCGGGAGAAACATGCTATTGCGGTACATCAGTACTCTTTTGTATTTCTGTCTTTGTGTAGTCCAGTGAGGTTCCAAGCTTGTCGACTGAATACATGAGGAGATGAACAACACACACACACACACACACACACACACACACACACACACACACACACACACACACACACACACACACACACACACACACACACACACCTGTCCCTGCCACTCCACGGTGTTGATGAGGATGATGCTCTCTGGCAGGCGTTCGTCAGAGATCAGGATCTGGTTCAGCTGGTCATAGACAGACTTCCTGGGAACCTGGGAGACCAACGAGAAGCCGAGAGTCTGAGCACATCGCCACCGGACTGAACACATCTGTGAAGAACACATCGGCAACATGCTCACCTGTGCTATGAGCCGTGACTCCGGGGAGCACTCGCTCTCCATGCTGCTGGTCCTGTCGCTCTGGGCCTTGGAGTTCTGTCTGTCTTTCATGGAGGTGCTGCGGGGGCGCCTCTGTAACCTGTTCTCCACTTTGCTGAGGAGGAGACGACAACACAAGGAGCTCAAAGTACATGACAGACGGAGCAGGGAACCTAATCGACTGGGCTCAGAAGTGAACCATTTTATAAAAACCTCATCTAAAGCAGCTTGTGTACATACTGTACATGAAGAAACAACAATATCTTGTGTGCACGTTTGCAGATGGAGGATCGGCAGTGTACCTGGGAGACATGTGGTTTTGGGACTCCGTCTTGCAGAGCTTGCCAACAGTGCTGGTCACCCGTTCAGTGTTGACATCCCAGCTGCTCACCTCCCCAGGTCCCGGCCCCGGTCCCGGTCCCAGTACCGACACGGGCCCCTTGTCTTCAGTCTCGGGCTCCTAAAGTCAAAGAGGAGGGGAGCAAAGATGAGTCAGGCGCCGTCGTGTCCCATCGACTACTACAGTCAGTGCCTCACGCAGGTTCTGGTGTGCACTCTGTAGTCTTTCTGTGCATCCGCAGCCAGCATTTTAAGAGCAAGAGTTGAAAGAGTTGAGGCGGGGAGAGAGGTAGAGGGGTGCTGGCCTGGTAAATAATTGAGCTGTGCTGTTGAGGTCAGAGATAATGATGCGAGCCCACCACGAAAGAAGAGATTATTAAAAAAAAAAGTCGTGGTTTCTTAGCAGGTGGCAGGGGAAACACGGGTCCTGCAGTTTCTAGGTATTCACTTTGAACTGGGTTAGTTGAGCGCTGCGACAGGAAGGTTAGGCTGACCCGACAGCACAAAGACAACAGCAAACACTTAACAGCCCTCTTTCAATCCTCATCAGTCAGGATTTATCCAGCATGGGGCTGCCTTGTCTGCTCCACTGATCCATAATGGATGACTGTGCTGTTTGGTTCCCCCGACCTTGCATACTCCCTCCCTCTTTGCTTTTTTTTTTCCTGGAAAACAACTAAGACTCATGGGAGGAAAGGGCACTCAAGTGGAGAGGGTAGGAAAACAATTTTAATCAGAGAAAGAGATTCTCATGGGAGACTTAGTTAAAAACAAAACAAACAAACAAGTAAAACTAGTGTTGTTCCAAACACATACCCCAACGATTGTATCTGGGACGCTGTCGTCTTGGTACCGGGCGCCTTGCAATTTACATCTGTCCACGGTCAGAAAGTCTCCAGTCTGCAGGGTAAACACACACACAAACACACACATTAGACTATTTTAACCACGGAGGTCACTTCTCTGGTGAATACAAATTACAAAATGTCAGGGCTCCACACTGCAGTGCCATGCTCCATCTGCTCAGGTCAACACTGACGCTCTTAGGATGCGTAAACGGCCAATTTCACAGTGGCAGCTCGACACAGTCGAGCTTGGTGGCGGTGGCAGAGCTGGGGAGTATAAATATCTCTAAAAGCTTCTATACGTTTCACCCAGACGGCTACTGAAACATAAGCCCCCAAAAGAATAACAAACACACTGGTGTGCTCAAGTTCGCCTGACGGAAAGTGTTTAAGTGCATCTCGTAACATCTAGCATAATTAATTTCACTATTAGATCAAAGACTTTCCATTTCGCCTGCAAGACGGGTTTATGAAGTTCGACTGGAGACATTTATTGAGCAAAATAGAGGGTTATAGCAGTCTGAAATGCTCCAGGCTTTTTTTTTTTATTACAGGCTAAAATGGATTCCCTGATATTTATAAACAGCACTCCCTCTCCAACCATCACACTCAACATGTCTCTCTCTCTCCTTCTCTGTCCTTGTTTCCAACTGGGCATAAATCTCAGAGTAGGAGTTCAGGCATCGCTCCATCCAATCTTCTCTCTGAGCGTGCGTGTGCACGTGTGTGTGTGTGTGTGTAGATGGTGGTGGAGAGGTCGTTCTGTGTCAGTCCTTATAAATACTAGAGGGCTGTCGGGGTGAATAGGGTACGGATTGCGGCCCCCTCCCATTGGATCTGCATTGCACTCATGCTTAGAATATCATGGTCCTTAGGAATCCCTGAACCAAAATAAGCAGAGAAGACTGCTAGACATTTAAACACTGTCCAGGGGCGATTGCTTTACGTAACACTGTGTACAAAAAGAGCCTCCCCAGTAACAGAGAGGCGGACCTTTATGGGTGAACGGTGGGGCTGAAAGGCATCTGATGTTTTTTGTTTTTTTAATAAAGTGCCGGGTGATCAACTTACAGGACACGACAGCTCTCTCTGCTGGCTTTTTTGGCTGTGCACGCTTCCAATTTCGGTCTGGGAGCTGGAGTGAGACATCCCTTCAAAAAACGGCCTGAAAGCAAAAACAAAAAGATTTTAATTCTACAAAACTGACAAAAAAAATGCTAATTAACAATAAATCTCTGAAATCAAACTTAAAAACCACATACAGGTGCGTGATCAGAAACAATTTGAAATCTATAAATACTGAGACTATTTCGAGACTAAAAGATGGCCTTTGAGGAAAGAGGCTTAGGCATACTTGAGTTTGGGCTTGGGCGTGCTCAGGACGCTCTCGTTGTCCTCCATCTCCGGCCCACTGTCACTCTGGTTGTACACCTCCAGACTGTCGTAGAGCAAGTCCAGATCCTCCTCCACTTCCTGGGTCTGGTCAACTGGGTCAGAGTCCAGGACCTGTCAGACAGGGCAGACACTCCATCAGCACATCAGGACACAGTAATCAGGGAGTGACTGGTGCTGTCCATTACCTAATCACTTTCACAGCTGGGCTAATGGAGCTTAAAGAATGACACTGAAGGCTGTAAAATTAGAAAATCTATGCTATAAATACATCCCTGCCTTGGTCCTAAGCAGGCCAATTAAAAGGTAAGTGATTGCTCGGGGAGTGCTAAGGTGCTGAGCCTTGATCTGCCAGCTGCACAGTGGGGATGTATATCATAGGAACCGCACACAGGCAGGCTTGTGGACTAATCAGGTGATTAATGCCACTCCATAAGTGCAGAAGCTGGCAGGGAGCAGATAAACACAGTCTGTCCCCTCTCCTCCTCCTGGCTATGTATTTATAGAGCCGTAGCCCTGCACAGTGCCCAGCCACAAGGAAGGGATTAGAGACAGGGGACGTGATGAAAGATCAACGGGCCACCTGGAGATTCTAGAAGCATCCTGCAAAACACAACTCAGATGGCCTAGAGGCTCTCGTAAGCATTACAAGGTTAAATCACTTACATACGTTTATTAGGCCCACATTTTTTAAGGTACATGTAAACTTAAAAGGTCTGAAAATCTGCAGTTTGATACAGTTTGATCGAGGTTTTTGGGGTCAGAAAAAGTGACACAAGGCAATGGATATCTCAATTACTCCAATACATTTCAGAGTTCAATGTACATTATTATCATCATAACGGCGTAACGCAGATTATGTAATGCACATCGAGGGGTTGTTGCACACAATTGGTTGACTTCCTGCTGATGACCTGATTACGAGCCATTATGTAGAATCCGCAGAAACGTTTATTCGAAAAGGACGCGAGAGATGAAAAACACAGACCTAAACACGAGAAGCGTACAGGCCGACATTTATCACAAGATTAAGTGGTGGAGAATGAGGGTCGTTAATGGATTCTGCTAATGTAAACGTATGAATCATACATCCATGAGCACAGAGGTAAGGCAGCCGAGCGCCATAATGACGCTTGTACTTCTGTTGCGGTGACGATTCCTCTCCAGTCAGGGAAACATTAGCCGCAGCAATATGCTGTTTAGACAGTCAATACCGAGATTGTTTTCTCCTGCCCCGAGGACAATTTAATAACTGATATGTTTCAAACTGACTTACTAAAAGCTTCATAACAGACGGACGGAAAGATTCCAGGAGGGTGCTGTACCCCACGTCATTTGCTTTGACCTTGAACATCTTCTTCGGGTGCAATTATTCATTTCACACTCACCTCATCCGTTACCTTGAACCTCTTCAGCAAGGCCACGAACTTCTGCTTGAAGTTAGGTTGCTGGAACAGAAGAAGAAGAAAAAACATGCAATTAGGAGGAGAGAAAAAAAACTGAAAAAGGAATAACTGTCATCATTAAATACACATGACAGCTGGGCTCGGGCTTATCGGTTCTCACAGTAACCGTCCACTGGATTACTCATTCACAACCACTCTATGTAAAGACCATTATGATCAGTCCAGTGAGCCCACAAGGTTCATTTACGTCCTCATCCGCATCGTCCTAATGGCTCGGACAAATGGAACAGTGTGTGTGCTTTCCTTAAAAAGCGTGTACAACAGCAAAAACGGGTCTTAAATTACTCTCACGGTCAATGATTGGCGAGCATAAAACTCCATGTGGTGGAAAAGGAGGCAACTAACCCTGGTCATGGAGGTCGTTCGGATCATTTTCCTCCGGGCTTTCTTGGGCTTCCTCACCTCGTCGTCTTCATCATAAAGGTCCTGAAATACAAAGAGGATAAGGAGATATCCGAAACGTCAAAATAACATTACATTGTTGCCTGCATACATGGAAGCCAAATGTAGAAAAATAATTACAATACGAACCAAAACTCTAAAAGCACAACTGCTTCTGACAAAAAACTGATATTTTTTCTTAAATACCATCACTAGTATACTATGTTCAATAGGGCAAGTAGACTCTTTAATTTTGCTGATCTAAATAAGATTCTGTTTATTGGATTTAATTTATCTGGGTGCTGCAGATTTGTTGGCACCTTTGCGTATTCTGGCACTGACCTGGCCATGAACTGCGTCATCACTGGCTTCCTGCTCCGACGAATAGCTGTCATCGTCCTCCTCAGAATAGTTATCCATGTCTGGGGAGCGGTCTGGGAGGTAGGCAAGCACAGATACGCTCAGAAAAACTTCAAAACACAGGGATACATGTGTAGCATTATATCAGCCACAATGTGCAAATTCAAATGTGCAGGTTTCCCACGGCCACATCTTTTGAAAACCTGGGCTGAGAGAAATGTGGTTTACACGGCAAATGATTTCCAAGGTCACAGACTTATCAGTGCTGAAACCCTCTTTCGGAATAAAGAATGACTCTAGGAAGCAATTTTTTCGGAGTGAAAACAAGCCTCCTAAACTCAATAGGAAACCATGTTCTCATACTAAACGTAATAAAAACTCTAGTATAATTCTCTGACATTGTAGATGTTTTGTAGATAATTTTCCCAAATATCAGTTTGAGCCAAAGACAATTTTCCATCTTTTGTGGATGAAGTTCCTTAATAAACGGTCCTATTGTTCACAGTTCATCAGTAAAGAATTGCTTTGACTACTTGGCATGAATAATGAACTCTGGTCATCAAAATGGTATTATATGCAAATTAGATTGTAGAGCTCTTTTTGCAATCTGTGTCACAAAGAGTTTATTTTATGAAATTTCAGCAGTTGAAAGTTCGACTATTGTTAAATGTCAGCCAAATTCCTCAAGATGCCGTCTTTACTGCGCGTTTGACAGCTGAAGACTGATCAGGCGATGGAAGATCTTTTTGTTCTTAACATGATGAATGTTATTACGGTTCACTGCAGAGGAGAAAAGCGAAAGATAAACATCTTTCCTTCCCTCAGTGACACTCGCATAATACTTGGTGCATGAGCTCATCTGTTATGTTCGAGCGGCCTCCTTAATAACATCCAGAATAGCGAGGGATCAGCAAGTCGGGATGGAGGCGCAGAGTCCGAGCAGGGCCCCAATATTTCTCCCTGTCCACAATTAGAACAGGGTAAGGTAATAGGCCCTAAATCTTCTCTCAAATCAACATTACAACCATAGCTGAGGAGAATTACATATCCTTGGCCATAGGTCGGTTTGGGATTAATGGAGTTTATTCCTGCTGGGAAATAGGAGCCATGTGGAAGGAGGGAGGAGAGGGGCCTGGACAGGAAGGGCTGGCTGCAGTGCGACGGCTGAAATTACACACAGGACTTGAGCGGGCAGCTTTTGGTACTTTTGGGGGGACGGGCGACGCCCGAGCTCACCTGAGGTTTTGATCTTGTGGCCAACCTGACCGCTGCCGTCCTCGTGGTCGATGGGCTGGCTGGACAGAGAGTACACGCTGATCTCCGCCACACGCACTGGCGCATCCTTCACGTTGCTATGGAGACCCAGAATCTGTCCGCCGTCTGTCGGGTGTTGCATCACCTGGACATAGGAAGAGTAACATTGAGTCTGACCATTGATTTGGAGAATGTATTCAAAATGGGTTTCAAACCAATTTGGTATTTCATCCCTCCCCTGCAATGTTTCTAATTATATATTTTCTTGATTAAAAGCCGGGATGCCTTCGTGTCGCATACAATGTCTGTGTCTATCAATCACTCTGTAGAGCCATGTCAAAGCAGATGGAACAAATACGTTTTTTTTCTCCAACCGACAGGCAGGATGGAATAATTTTATCTCGCTTTACCGAGCCAGCAATGATAAAAACAAAGATTGACAAGGCGTCTGTTACACTGCTTTATGCTCGCGGAGAATTAGCGACCGATTACAAGATGACAGCTATGCCATCTCTAAGTAAAGAGACAATTCGCTCATATCATCCAGTCACACAGCACACGAGCACATGAGGGGATGAGCTTTCATTCGAAGCGAAAGGGTGCTTTCAGTGTTTCACTCGATGAATAGCTGTACAGGGAGTAGAATCATTTTGCTCAAACACTGGCCGTGGTGCACTCAAACGCTGCATGCAAAGTCCAATAAGTGACTTCCTCCCACATAATGGCCCCGATAGATTCAGAATGAGGGCACGGGAGAGTTTACACTACAGCGGATGACAACATAATTACCCAACAGGATCCAATAATGGCCAATCTAGCGCTATTCATAGAAGTCTATGGGTCATTTCACGGCAGCAGGCACCAAAAACAGCACGGCGGTTGAGTGTTATTTTAAAATGTGATAAAGCATCGGTCTTGTTTTCAGATGTCCATCAACCTGTCCTGGGGCTACTGGTGGAAAGTCACATTGGCTGAGCATGAATGGGTGCATTCAAAATAAGCATGACTTTCATTATCTCGGTCTTAATCTTGATTTCCCTCACATACAATCTAATAATGTCCTGAACAGGGCCTTTTAATTAAGGATGAACCAAATGGATTTTTTATTTATTATCAATACGATAATTGCCTGCTTTTTGTCGTTGCCAATATCCATAAAGATAAGGTAAGATAAAGGTTGCTGGACATACGAACATTACACAGTTGCTGGATATACTACTACTAAAACTAACTGAATGCATCTGCTCAGTGTATTACACCAGTGTTTCTGACCACGAGTCAAATCAGACATGTAAAGGTTCTATTTATTGCCTATAATTTACTTGTCGGGAAAAATACATAATTTATATACAGTATTTCCCATTATCGGATGACAATTAACTGACAGACATGCATTGAGCATCCTTAATTTTAAATGATCTGTATCTGCTATATGAAGAGCAAGTTCAAATCTTTTGTTTACTGCAATCCATGGCAGTAACCCCCAGTGACATTTGTTCTGCACAGTGTTGCAAGTGAATGACCAAAGAGTGGCACAATTAAGAGCCGCTTGTTCAATGTGCAAAATCCACACTGACAACAGGCCAAAGCAAAAAAAAAAAAAAAAAAAGGGGCATCTTGATGGCCTGGTGGCCGAACATTCAGTCTGACGTAACTGCAAATCCCCACTGCATGTCCAGCTGAGGGATGTACTGGCAGCACTCAACATGGAATTACTCGGATCAGGGCACATAAAGCCTGAATCGTATATTTCTACATCAAACAAGCGTCCACAGGTGGCATTCCATCAGCTCCCAGCCCATTATTCCTGCATGCACTGTTTCCAGAAAGGTGCATATGAAGCCAGCTCCAGATGGCCCATAATCTCACACACAGCAGTATGTGTGATGACCATGCGTCATCTGAAATGATGTGTAACGCATGAGGCTCTCTCTGGCAAACCAAGACATGGTACACAGACACTGACAGCCATCACTGTAGAGCAGAACGCTATCACAAGCACACAGCAAAATGATGTTTCTCAAGAGAAATTTAACGGATGATCAAGAAACATGAAGTGATTGAAAGTGATGCCCCAGCTGAACACTATACGGTACCTCGGCCATATTGATGACTCCCACAGCCAACGTTTTGTAGCCCAGGATAGTTCGATTTTTGTAGCGTTTCCTCCTCTGCAGCATAATCTGCAGTCGGTTGGCATCCCTCTTCAGAAAATGGGGGTACTAAAAAAAACAAAAACAAATATAAAGTCAGATAATAACGCACACCATATAATATATTCATCAGCCTTTAGATGGAAACCCACCTGCAGGCGTATTGCAATGAATAGTTTGTGTTGCTACATAAGAAATCCAATTATTTTGCAGTGTTCATCTTATATTTCTTGCAAATAACATTTTTAACCATTTAAGACAAATAATGAAACAAAATTGCATATATTCACGATTTATTATAAGACTGCCAACTCAAGAGTTCACTGTCCTTCATTGCCTTTTGATGCCACGATGCACACTTTTTCTTGACTGTGCCAGCTCTTTTTTTTCAATTTTTTTTTTTTAAAATGGGGTTTCTGATGCTATTTTCTCTCTGGCCGACTTGGTGGATTTCATTGCATCACCTGGCGACTGCTTGTCTGTGCCACCATAAATGTAGCATAAATTGAGGCCATGTCATATTATCATCATCATCAGATATCTCCATTTGGCTATCTTCGACTGCAAGGCAAGATGTGAAATCTACGTTGTTGTGGAGCGCAAGTGTCGCTATTCCAGAAGATGCATCTGCAGTCAGAAAGCTGTCTGCACTGAATATTGTGAACCGATGATGTAGAGATACGACACACACTCGGTTCAAGTTCATGTGTAAATACAGCCACCAGCACTGAGCCAACATGGTGGGCGTTAGATTCTGTAGTCCTACTGACTGAACTATTAAAAAGAACGGTCTGTCTGTTGAACTGTTGGTGAACCTTCATCACTTCAGAACTATATTTCTCTCCGAGACTTTGTATTTATCCTCAGGCTTGTCTCCTTTCTTCTGGAGTCATGTTGTCTCCGACTGCAAGAACTTGATCTTCACATTGACTTTTCTTGCTTTCTTGGTTTATAATATTCAAACAAAAATAGCTCGTAAGATCAGGTTTCACAAGGTGAAATGCTGTTTTTGCATTTTACCTTGTTTCACCTCATGTTTTCGTGTCTTGATGTTTTCTAAATGCTACGCATCGATTGTCAAATCGGCGAAGAGGTTTCCTCATTTGCTTGTGTTGAGGCCATTTGCATGCGTATTCTTAATTAGCAGTGCATTGAGCTCTCAGGGCCACCATACTTCATGGTTAAATCGACAACTTGATCACTTGCCCTGGCTTAGTTCAACTTTTTACTTGTCCATCTAATCCAGTCCGCAAATAGTCAGCATGCATGTAGTGTCTATTATTTCAAATCTGAAACCGTCAGTCCTAAAAATAAATTCAGCTTCAGTGACTTTGGTAATTTATTTCTGTACGGAGTACGGTTGCACTTGAAAAAAACGGCAAAAATCAAAGTCAGCAACTTCTCCACCTGTCAGCACTTCCTGTGTGAGAGAAGACCTCTTCTGACCACAAAACAACATGGAACGGCATTTAATTCATACAAAATACTGTACGCACACATATTTAGATACACATGGATATTTGTAACACTTTTGCTCTGGGTTTGGAAGGGGCACAAGTGTGAATAAAGGCTTCAACACAATCCTCCCCGCCAAGTAACTGTCATATCAGTGTGAGAATTCACAGTATAATGTCAGAGTGCTTGCCTGTAGTGAGAATGTGAGCTCCAAGTCCGTCTCCATCAGTCCACTGGGTGGGAGGACGTACTCATTTGATCTCAGAAGACGCTTCGAACCCTGAGGGACAAAGAAAAGGCAAGTTCGACGTAAGCACATTTATAAATGCAACATACAAGAACATTATACATCAGGGGTTCCTACCCACAAATCCCTCATATTTAGCTGTGTCTTGTGCCAATATCTATCAGACGACAGTGACTGAGTGTGCAAGCCTTATTTTCAGATTCACACATTTATGCAGATTCACACCTTGAGGCAGCCCAGTACAAACAGTCCTCTACTCCTTCACTGCTTTATAGAGAACAGTGCGGCGAGAAAACGGAAATATGGGTCAGGTGGCCTACTAAAAAAAGATATCATGAGGTTTTCTGAACTGGCACAAAGATAAAAAAAAATTTTTTTTTTAAATCAGCAAACTAATTACAAGCCTACAATTAATTTGCTCTCCTCAAAGTGACCAGACTTCTTATCTCGCTTTAAAACTCGACAGAAACAAAACCGTCTTTGTTCGTCTTTCCACCGGTCCAACAATGACCAAGTCTGTTTTGAAAGAACCACAGATCACCGGCATACTTGGAATGGGAAAGGAGTCTATGGCCTATTTTAGCGGGTTTCCTGCGTTTAAAAACACTGCATATTATACACGCTGTTTTCGGTGGTGTTAAAAGGTATCAGCTACTGCTACTTTCAGCATCTTAGGAACAACTGGCTAGGATTCTTATCCACGCCTTGAGAGGGACGTTTGGTCCAGGTGAAACGAGGACTGAGACCAAATTTAACTATATATTACCCAAAGCTTGCTATTTTCGTTGAGAGACTCGTCACCGGAGTTAATTCTGGGAGCTGGCAAAAACGTATTGTGGCCAAACAGCGCAGGGATTTAAAGGCCGCCAAATACAAGGACACAGACACCCATCTCAGCCTTTAGCGAGTTTCTCTGACGAGCCTCGGATTAAAGTCTATCGCGTTCCTCGCCAAGTTACAGTTTAATTATCTTTAAGCAAGTTTTTATTTTTTATTTTATTTTTTTATTTTTCTTCTAATCTTCATGTAAACGTGAGAACAGGAACAGCTTGTCAAATCTCAAGTTCACAAACTAATGTCAAGCTGCGAGAGCTGAAGACTGGTATCTTGTTGTTGCGTAATATATTTGGCAACTCATCAACTGCTGGAAATATTTCATAAGTCGTCATAGCTTAGCTCAGGTGTCTGCTGATCCTGCCAAAAATAATTAAGTAAGACTTGGTGAGCAGCATGGAGCTGTAAATACATCCTCATCTGGCTTAATACCCTACTCTTTAATAGTCCGGGGGGTAAATGTATTCAAGAAGCAGCAGTGCCTCTTTAGGTACAACACATGCATGAGCGATTTGAAATGAGTTGTACACATTGCATTATACATTCAAACAGGCACAATAAAGCAGAGCTTTTACAGTGCAGTAGATACGCACACTTCCAGCAATCAACTCCCTCCGAGCAACCGAGCAGCGTTAACAGCTGAATGGATCAAAACCAAACAAGCTTGCATATAGTGTGATCTCTCGCACAGAACTGACACCACGCACACTCTTTGACAACTAAGGCGTGTTAAATGTAATTCTCTAACTTCCAATTTCATCTTCGGCAAACCTCTGAATATTTGAGTGCGCTGAATGTGTTTCCGGGAAGTTGGAAACTTCCAAGTCTTATTCTACAAACTTATTAACAAGTTGCAAGTCTTTTTTTTTCTTCTTTTTTTTTTTAAAGCAGGGGGGTGAACCTAAGGTCTAGATGCGAGTGAGAAGAGAGTTTCAGAAGGTTAATTAGTCCAATGTCAATAGTTTCATGCAATGAAATCAGAGCTTTGAAGGACTAAAGGGAACATGGGAATACAGAAAGTTTAGCTTTGCTGACACTTGCAAAGCATTCCCTTGTAATGATTATTTTCCATCCAGCCTGATGGCTCAATATGTTCCACAGAAGAACATGCTAACAGTACCTTGACAGTGGTAGCAGCCTTTGTTTTGTATTTAGAGAAAAAGAAAGGGTGCAGATTTCTGTCCCGGGCTGACCTTGTCACTAACTTGAGCTCCACAAAGAGGCCTTGTATGCACCCTTTTCTCATGCTCAGTGGCTGGTACAATGAATCAAGGCACAAAAGGCAAAGCACTTTCAATCTGCCTGACATGCATTAACAATACTGAGCCTTGGCGAGGAAAGCTTGTACTGAATGTCCTCCCCCTCCTCTCTCCTGCTACAAGCTTCTCCACTGTCTCTCCAGGGCCACATGGGGTATGTTACAGCCCTTCTACTCTACCGAGCGCCACAAGCCTGTGGGAAAAGTAGAACTTTAAACTTCTTCTCAAGGTTATTTCAAAAGATACTACATTCTCGAAATTGGCACTCCTGTTTGCATCAATGGCAGAGAGAGAGATTTAGGGTTGGAACGAGAGCTCAATGCGCAGCTGTAATGAAGAGGTTTTGAACAGGCGTTTTGAGGCTTCTGCTTTCACGCAACACACACACACACACACACACACACACACACACACACACACACACACACACACACACACACACACGGATCATATCTGAGTGGACTGCAGATAGAAGTGCTTTGGACAGCGGCTTGCTCTGAAATGAGGATTGCTCGCCTTTCCTATCGTAATCCAGCTGATATCGATGTCTGGCTACAGCCTCAGGCGACTGACCGCACACAGGAAAGACGGGACACGAAACTGCATAATCATGTAGTGCACATGCAGCGGCATACCACATTACAACCAAATGTGCAGAAAACGTCACAGCGGGTTGTCTGTGGAGGCCTCCGCTACTTGAAGTGACCCCAGCGGTCTCCAGGGTGAGAAACAGAAGACTATCTCCAAGGGAACACGGACCCTCCTGCAGAATAAACTGCAGTGTCATCACCCCTGCCGCTGTGGTTTTGGGAGAACGTCCAAATGGTTAGCCATTACAGGGGTTGTGTGTGTGTGTGTGTGTGTGTGTGTGTGTGTGTGTGTGTGTGTGTGTGTGTGGACCACTTAACTTGATGAGACCCAGAGAAAGAAGAGACGGCCTACTGTATGCAGAACACAGAAACGATGATGTGCGGTAAAGAGGCTTTGTCGCTCACTGTCGGAAAAACAAAACCCTCTTATTCCCCCGTCATCTTCTCCAACTGTCTCTTTATCCCCTCAGCGTCTCTGTTCTCCCTAACCAAACGTGCATTTAATGCTCCAGTTTACGGAGCCGCGATGAACATGGCTTTGCTCGGCTGTCCTCTGGGCGCCTCAACAGAAATGAAGAGATTTCACGCTTCGGAGACAACGTAGCTCACGGATAGAGCCACACTTGGTTGGTAGCGTTCTCCTTCAGGATGACAAGTTGAGGGGAGACGATTTGTTTCTCTTTAAATAGAAAATGGTCAATTACGGCATGCATGCAGAGAGCCGTGCGTACACAAACGGTGAAGTTTCAAGGCTCCCAGCCAAACACTCTGCGCTCACACAGCTGATAAAGTGTTGTCGCGGAGGCGTAGCGCCCACCCCTCAGTTCCCTTAAAGTAAACACTGTCAGCACTGTTGCCTGTTTGCACCATTAGCTGCGGGCCACCGGCTGTTGAAAAGCAATATATATATATATATATATATATATATATATATATATATATTCTCTGAATGGTATATGGAGCGCCTTTAACTATGTGATTTAAAAGGTCGTCTAAAACCACATGAAATCATAAGAATTCTACTAGACTCAGTTTAAGTACCTGCGAAATACGGCACTGGTCTATTAGGGCTACATATTAGATTCCCTCTCTCGCTGTGTGGGTAACAGGAAAGCTTTTTCTTTTCTTTCAATGGCACTAAATCTTTCAGGTACAAGCTACAGAAAAAGTTGGCTCCCTCCTCTCTCCTCGCTTTTAGGCGAGTCTAATTCCCAAGTTCTCTTCCCTGTGGATTTTCTGGGCGACTGCAGTCGAGAAAGTTTGAATGACTTTTTCCCTTTGACAATTATTTCCACACGGCTACCTCAGGGCAGCGTGTTCGTACGCGTGTCTGTGGACACTTAAGGTGCACTCGCTGGTCTTAGTTCTCCCTCAGAATCAACGGGTTTCAGAAGCAGCGGACAATCATCTGTACGACTGCTAGCCGGCTGACTGCTGAGCATGCGTTATCAAACCGTGAGGCCCGTCTGCAGACAGAAGGCAGGGGTCCAACACTTTGCCACTACGGATGAGTCGATGATCTTCACCGCTGCAGTGCGGTATGTGCCACACTAATCGAGATCAACACTGACGGTGTCGGGTTCCATGATTATGATGTAGTATAAAAATGCTAACGGTAATACAGTGTAATATCCGTAATAAAATATAGAAATATAGAAATCGAGGAAATCGGTTCACAGCTGCAGAAAAATAAAAATAAATCACTTTATCTGTGTGTGACACACACACACACACACACACACAGTATATATTATATTATTTTGTCTCTTTATGCTCCGCAGTCTTCCATACAAGCTCACTTTGTTGGGGTGATCGTTGAATGTGAGCTTCAGTGACTTTAATCTCCACAGTTATCGTCCCTCTACTCTGCAGCGTCTAGGGAGTAAGTTGTAACTCTACTGCAGCAAGCAAAGCAAATGTACGCTTGTTTAGTGAGCTGCAAACTGTCAAATTAACTGGGTTGTCCACACATAGGCGCCATGGCAGATGTTCACACATAGAAACATCCACTAACTCCCTCCTACCAAGCCATCTGCTGGTTTTTGCCATCAGTTACATACATTTTGCAGTACCTCTCTCCCTCGCTCTTCTCTCTCTCTCTAGTTTTTCTTCAGTTATGCATTTGTATCAAAGAGGATAACGATGTGCCTTTGAATGGTAGACATGTTAGGCCTGCAAACCCAGTCACAAAAAAGCATTAGCATGCACAATCCGTCTTAAGGCACTTAGAGTTGTAATCTTGTAGTCTGTCATTTAAAGCACCTGAGTGAGAGGATGTGACTCGCCGGAGCTTCCTGCGCAGCTAAGGAGGTTTTTTTATCAATCGCTGGATTAGAAGCACATCTTATCATCGCCTAGGCTTTGTGATGACTTTCCACAGAGCACGGCCCCGGCAAAGAATTGGGAGACAGTGACCCGCAGGCCCCAGAGCGTGACACACTGCTATCAAATGTGTTTGCACTTGAGCCTGTTGCTCACATCTCACATGGGAGATTAACCCACCCACCTGGATTTTGACAGCTATGGACAGGGAGTTCAGCTCTTTATCCAGTTCTTTGAGGACGACCAGCTTTTTCAACGTGAGGCTGCAGAGCCTGTGGACAAGAGAAAGAACAAGGGACGGGGGAGAGAAAAAGAAACAAATTAGTGGCACGGCGGACACAATGTGAGCACACTTTCACGACACGCTGCACATCTGGGGATGAAAAGCATGGCCGTACACGCGTCTTTATTCTTTGTATGTATTCTTCTTTAGTCAGCAGTTATGACAATAAAAACAGGCTGCTTCCAAGAATCAAAAATGACCGCCAAGAAAGCGAGTGAACGACGGCGTGCAACTCAGTATTTAAACCCTATTCTTTTCAGATGCGTGTCCATCCTCCTCAAGGACAAACACATCCATGGCTTGTTGTGAAGAGGTGGCTCACCCAAGCACTACTAAATCAGGATTCATGTTGTCAGCTTTATGGGCAAATTCTTCATGGAAGGTGACATGGCACAGATGCTCTGATGAGCCGGGGTGCAGTAAAATGTCTTGTTGAACACAGAGGCGTATGTGACTCACTGCCATCTGTTCATTATTAAATATCACAAGCAAGAAACTTATACCTACATATGCCTCGGAAGAAGTGAGATATGTTTGTGCCCGGCACACCGGGATCCAGACTGGGTGGAGTAGGAAGTACAGTAAAATACACTTGTAGTACTTAATTAGAAAGTGGCGTCTAGTTCAGAGTGTTGACGCCTCAGGTCCAGCCTATCTCGTAGAACACCAGAGGCAGATAAAAACATCATCAACTGAGCCAGACACAAGCTCAATTCCACGCCTCTTTCGTGGATCCACAGCCATTTGTGACCTTTCAGGTCGGGCCCCTTCCTTTTGACCCCGCCTCAGAAAACCTTCTGGGTCGGCGCTACAGAGAGACACTCCACAGAAAGTCAACAACACATGAGCCAAGTTTGCTAAACTTCCTCCTGACCCACTTTTCACACAAGTCCAGCTGCATTAAATCGTGAGTCAAGCAGGAGAAAGACAGCAAACAAATAGCTATCCAGTCACCCACTTTCCCTGAGAGCACAGGCCCTCCCATGCTCGGCAAGTATGACTCAAGAAGAATCATCACATTCAAGCATTACGGAGATCACAGAGTTAGAGGCGACGACAATGGACCGTATAGTAGTTAATATATGGGTCAAGTCTTAAAAGGTTCAATACAACCGATTCAATGTGAATTGAATAATTCATCTCGCAAATATCTGTCTTTTATCAACAGTAATTAATTTGACTTGTATAGGTCACAATGTGTTTGTGTCCTCCTTCTACCTAGATGCAAGTTTCACCAACTTTTTTTCCCCCCATCAATGACATTGTGAAGAGATGTCATTTGCATTTGTTAGCCAACATAAATGTCAACCCGTCAGTTTCTTTCCTTCCATTGAATTAATAATATGTCTGCTCATAGTTTGTATTAACAGCATAGAGTGAAAAGGAAGGAAGCTACCAAACATCTTTAGATCCCAAGAGATGTTTACTCTCACTCCGCATGAATCAGAATCAGAAACCGTTTATTTGCCAGGAATGTTTTCACACAAACGAGGAATGAATGCGCGATTACCTGCAAAATCTATTTGAGGCTGGCGTAATTAAATGTTAAACCTGGTAGGTAGCGCATAGCTGCAGCTTGCCTGATGCTATGGTGAGGATGAGTCACCAGGCAGCCACAGCTTTCTGTCAGGAGGAAGTGAGACAGAAAGCATGGGTGATGGTTTAACAACATCTCTATCCACTCACAGCTCTCGCTCTCTTTCAGTAGACTGGGATACACATGTAATTAAAAAGGCTGCAGGCGCTTAAGGGGTCACCTAGGGAACTAGGGATTTTATTTATTTAGGGTTAGAGGTGTTAGCTCCACTCTTGTCTGCCACTGTGTTACTTTGCGAGTGAAACGCTGTGGCCATCTGTTCTGCCCCGGTGCCAGTCGGCCCCTGTGCTCCTGCCCAGCACCAGTTCACTTTGCCACCCAATCAGTAACTGCTAGGCGGACCAGGTGTCCCACAAACATCACTTATCATCGGGCTAAAATAGCCGGGAGAAGCGCACTCTGTGCCAAGTGTAATTCAGCTAGAAACCATTCTCGGCATGGACACGCCGTGCGTTTGCCGTCGCACGTCTGCGGGGGAGGGGCTGTCATTTGTGGTATTGTCTCCCCCTCCAGTCGGCAGACACTGGCACACGCTCAAGATCAAAATAAGGGCTTGCAGAGGCCACTAGAAAGATGCATTAATCCTCCATTTTGGCATGTCCTTCCCATATTCCCAGAGAGAGCCCGGGGTGGGATCGCAGCTCGCCTCTCTGTGCCAAACGGGACCAAAACCCAACCGTGTTATCAATCCGGGGAGAAGACCGGGTGGGTGGAGAATCCATACAGCGGTCTCTAGTTCAATATTTCATTTAACAGGCGGTGGGAAGCAAAGATAAGTGAAGCGTTTTCGGTCTGTTTCCCAGTTGATAAGAGCCCATGAGGGGAAACCCCTCTTTCAGTGTCGGTGCTTGCGCTAAGCCAACCCGTCCGCCTGCCAAGCTCTTCTGATTGGGTCATCACTGTTATAGACCGAGTTTATTGATCATCACATGCACGCTGGTATCAGTTATTATGGACTCTTGCTGGATTTGATAGTCAGGATCAGAGGTGGAAAATAACTAAGTGCCTTAACCCAAGCACTGCACAAGTACAGTTTTCAGTCATTTTACCGTAAGTCAATATTTCAATGTAATGCTACTTTATACTTTAACTCCACTACATTTATCTGACAGATATCATTTTCAATAAATAACTACAAAATAGGGGTTTTTAACATAATGTTAGAGATTAAACAGGTTGTCTCCAACTTTTGTGGCTCGTAACTTCCTAATTAAAACGCAGTGTTCCATGTCACATTGTGAAGAGACATTTCTCTCAAACCTGCTCAAATCAATTAACTTAATTAATTGCTTGAGGCTCAAAGAGCAAAATTTTCATATATATATATATATATATATATATATATATATATATATATATATATATATATATATATATATATATATATATATTAACTTTATGTTATGTGTATTTTTATGTATGTATGTGTGGGCACATGCACACTACGTATCATTTTTGTCCTGTTCTTCACTGTCATATCTAGAAAATCAATAAAGATTTGATCACAAAAAAACACTTTTACATAAGTAAAATGTTGTTTGCACATTGACATATATACATGCATCAGTCACATGGGGACATTTTGCTGCAGAACCCCTAATACTTTTAATGTAGGACTTCTACTCCGCTCACTTTTAACCTTCAAAAGCGTGAGGGGAATAATCATTTTAGATCAAATTGTGTCACAAGTGGGAGGTCAAAACAGCTCTAAGGCAATGCAGTAATCAGAATGTATGTCCTTGTACAGGCTAATTAATCGTGCAAATCGTTTTCTACATGACATCTTCAATTACTGGCATGGACTCATAAAACAACCGAGTGTCATATCATGTCAAAGTGAACCGTTATTGACCGCTCTGATGGAGGCTGCCCAGCGGGTGCCGGAGCACTCTGCAGCAAACAGGTTTGGCCAATATGACATCACTCACAGCGGTGTAAGTAGTGCTGCTGCATCTCAGCCCATTAGTGCGCCCAAGACACTCGCTGTACCGCACATTAACTGTTGACCTCTTCAGCCTCTAAAGTGAAGCAAGGCCATTAGTTTACGAAGCCATTTTTTATTTATTTATTATACTGCTTGAAGCGACACACAAATATTACTGACGGAATCAAAGCTATGGGAGATGGCAAGTGCTCATATTTGTGTTAAGTGTGTGGAGGGGGGGAAAAGCATAAAAATCTCGCCATGTCACTTTTGTTAGGCAACAATGAGTATTGGTTTACGATTCGTCTAATGACACATTATTAGATGCCATTAGACAGAAAGAGAGCCGAGCGCTTCTGCTGAAGCTGGAAAGACGGTCCGTCAGGGAGCTACGCTGAAATCCTTTCACTTTCCTCGGTCCTGGACAAACAAAACAACTTATCAGGCAGCACACTCAACAGCCGTGGTCAAATATTTGGCTTTAGATAAGAGGCCTGTGATTGTGGGTTGTATGGCATGATGGTGCATTATCTTATCTCGACTGCTTCACTCATTTTCTTTCATCCGCTGACGGAGAGGCTAAAAGGAAATATCTGACACACACACACACACACACGCACCGTACACAGCAGTGTTTAACACCGTTGCCATGTCGGTCTCTCTCTTGCTTCCAGTCCAGACTGAATAACTTGGCCCACCTGTATTGAAGCGAGGCTGGAACATCAGAGGAAACCAAATCAACCGTGGGAGGTGGACAGCAGGGTGGAAGTCAGGGAGCAGCAGATCCCCCCCCCCCCCCCCCCCCACACACACACACACACACCCACACAGAATAGTCCTTTTTGTTCGCCCCTCTCTGACCTCACCCTCCCCTGTGCGAGTTCTTCTTTAACCCACACACGGGGGCCTCACGCTCTTTTCTCTGGAGTCGGGTCTCAAAGAGAACTTCTGGCCCGACACCAAGCTTGGGCAAGTCTCCGCTTTGAGTTGGGCTCTTTGGTGAAACGATACGTCTGTCTGGAGACTGCTTATGTGACAGCGGACGTAGTTTGTATTACACTGACTTCAAAAAGGTATTTAGAAAATGTAAACCCCAAATCTGAAATCAGCCCCCGTGGCGAGGAAGTTGAGATCACAGCGGTTTCCCTCTGTCGATCGATTGCTTTAAAAAGGCCAAAACAAAAAAAAGAGGAAATTCACATACAGATCTATTTTCATATTATAAAAAGGAACTCTTTAGCTTGTTCAGCTGACAGCAATTATTTTGAGCTTACTGTGATAAAATATAAAAAAAATCATATCAAGAGTGTTTTTTCTTGTCTGCACTGGTGTTAACAAACAACACAGATCCCTTCTGCATCAACATCCTGCAAAGCCATTAGTCCAGGATACCCTGGCGTGTAAGAGTACATGGGGCCGCTATCTCGGCGCTATTTCTGGACCACTTCAGTGACAGGAGCGTCTCAAATAACATGCGATTGAAACACCCTTAAGTTCAAGAGCTCACAAAGAGACAGCAGCTCTACAGCAGACAAAGGCTGCTGACACAAAGCGAGCGTTGATGGTTATGTTATCATTTGGCTCGGTCGGAAAAGATTGAGGATTGAGAAATCAGTAGCGGTGATTTTAACATTGTAACATTTATAGGGCCATATAAAGTTGTATGCCACAGATATGCTGCACGTGCATGTGCACGGCACCGAGAGAGACCCCATCGAGCCCCTTTGACGAGAATGATATGCTGCCTAAACTAAAACACACTTTTGTAATTCTTTTCCCCCTGGTCAGCATTCTAGTTGATGTTTTGCCAGTTCCAGGCCCTCGGATCACTGCACAGCAATTGTCAGCGGCACAAAGCAGGGGGGAAGTGGAGGATGAGTGATGTAACAAGAGGGCTGAATGAAAAAGACACTGTCTATGTTTGGTATGTGCTGGGGGGCTTCCAAGCGAGCGAGCGAGCGAGAGAGAGAGGAAAAAAGACTTCAAGTCATGCTCTTAGTGCATTCAATATGCTTTTTCTCGTATTTTCTGTTTTCTGAAGGCGGTCACATTCTTTTAATAAAGCATGCTTTCACATAATGCTTTGCAGGAAATTCTTAAGGAGGATGTGTTTGGTATTGGCTTGTATGTATGGGGGCTGACAAAATAAACCTTTTCTCTCCAGTCAAGGCATTGCTGAGGAAAGTACTTTGTTCTTTCATAAGACTATTATTTGTTCATGTCTAGTTGCATAATTTAGTCCAGATATAAAGGGTGTGCTGGTCTAAAAGCTATCTCTTCTGAATATTTTATTCTCCGACATGAAAAAAACCAACAGGCAAATCATTTCACAGCGAGGCCCATGCCGAAATTTGCTCGGGCAGCAAAACAAGCAAGTTTCCTTTCTTTTATATTTGACATTTTATTCATAGACTTTCTATCATGTTGTAAACAAACATGAAAAAAGCACAAAACAAAGCTCTTCATTCTACAACTACATACCAATCATGTAAATAAATCATTTTAAATTCACAGTTCAAAGAAATAGAGATTGTAAACACTGTGGCGAGAGAGGGAACATAGATGTTAGGAGGAGATAAGGGAAGGTAATTCAGGAGCGTCAAAATTCAGTTTTTTTTGTCCAATCTACATTGAGTGCGATGAAGACAAATCCAAAAGACTGAATAGATTGGTTTTAACAGGTTCACACAGCTTAGCCTGCACTCGGGCTTGCATGCAAAAGTAATTTTAGCCCTCAAATATCTGGTTGTGTTTGCCAGACGGCCATATGCTGGTCGGGCTTTAATTCCCTGAATTAAATCTTCTCAGCGCTCACAGTGAAGGAGGAGGAAGAGGTCGTGACTGAGGTACACAAAGAACAAGAGAAAATGATTAATCTGGCATATCGCTTAATTTCTGTGACTGTTAAAATGATGTGTGACTCGCACCCTACTGCTCACCATAAGAACAGCACTCAGAGGCTAGAAGCAGCTGACTAAGACTGAAATCGAACAGACCTTCGGATGAGAAAGAAACCTTCGTATGACGGCTCGCTATGTGCCAAAGAGGTTTGTAAAGCCACAGTCTGTTTTGACTTTTTTTTCTGCCAACACACTGCTGAATGTCAGAGGTCGGAATTGAGACGGAAATTACAACTATATCCTTTAATCTTGTAAAGTTATAACAATGAACATTTCCCATCAGGCATTAATTCTTATAATGCAAAACAACAGATGGTGTGCACTCATTAACCACATCACAATACAAAATATTTTGTAATGAGATGGCAGTTTAAAGCCTGGCCAGAAGTCATGTGATTAAGCTAAACAGAGCTCTTACAATGTTGTGTAGACACAGGCTTAAATTTTGTGAGCATCAAACACTGAACACGTGTAGGCCCGAAAGGTGTCGCCCTGCCTGCAGCAAAAAGCCTGACTCATCCCGAACGTTACCAACCAGGGATTCATTATAAAAAGGGACAGAGCAGACTCTTTCTGCTAAGGAAACTGAGGTCTTTTGGGGTGCAGGGAGCACTCCTGAAGACCTTCTTTGACCCTGTGGTGGCATCAGCCATCTTTTATGGAGTGGTCTTCTGGAGCAGCAGCATCACGGCAGCTGACAGGAGGAGACTGGACAAGCTGGTAAAGAAGGCCAGCAGCGTGCTGGGGCGTCCTCTGGATACCGTGGAGGTGGTGGGGGACAGGAGGATGATGAGTAAACTCTCGTCCATGATAAGCCACGCCTCCCACCCCATGCAGGACACTCTAGCAGCGCTGCACAGCTCCTTCAGTCACCGGCTGATTCATCCCCGGTGTCTGAGGGAGAGGTACCGCAAGTCTTTTCTTCCCGCTGCGGTCAGGCTGCACAACCAGCTGAGCTCCCAGTAGACCACTCTGACAACTGAACACTTGAACTGAACTTGGTCACTTTATCATTCACCTGGTGCAATATTATTATTACGTATATTACGTGTATTTACGTGCAATACGTTTAAGTACTTTTCTATTCAGTCTGTATATTAATATTTCTCTACTGTTTTACTGCTCATTTATATTATTTATATTACTTGTTTCTATTGTATTATTCTTTTTATTCACTTGTGAGCAAGGCTGCTGTAATCCTGTAATTTCCCCACTGCGGGACTAATAAAGGATTATCTTATCTTATATATTTATCATGCAACATCAAGCATTTAATAAAACATGTCAAACTCGTTCTGTACGATAATCAACAGGGTAATTATTGGAAATGTCTACATGTGCTAAATAAGCCTCCACTCTCCATCTGTGTGCTCACTGTGTTCTAACAGCCGTATTTTAGCCAAGTTATGGCTAAATGCTGCTTCCCCTTGGATCGTTGGAGGACACCTGAGCACCTGAGAAAACCCACACAGACACAGGAAGAACAAGCAAACTACACACTATAATTTGAAAACATGCCTCTTCAGAACAGCCCGCCTGCCTGGCCTGTGGCGTTGCTGGAGAACCACTCGCACAAACAATTTCATACCAGACACTGAGATTTCTCGGGGTCCTTAGCAATACACCTGCCATGACATGGTTGCGTCACACACCCAAGTAGCGGCTAAGAAGCACTCTTGAAATAGGCTTACATTCTGGGGGTGGGGGGGCACCAGACTTTACCGTTGGTGTGAAGAAGATCGGAGGAGCGGTTCCCCAGATATGTGAAGAGCACACAGACAGACTCTTGTCTTATAGTTCGATAAAGATTAATTGTTTAGTTGAGAAAACTAGTCCAGAGATGAAGCAACCATAAATTAATTATAGTTGGTGCAGCCCCATCATGAACCCATAAAGAGCCTGTGGCACTAAATTGTAAAAAGATGACAAAAATTGTACAAAAAGGCCGTAAACAGAACTCGTTCCATCTGGCTCTGGTAATTAAGATGCAACCACACAACATCCCTTTAGCCTTTTCATATCCCCCATTCAACATGTAGTTTTTGTCAAGTCATTGCCAGGATGGATTATAGCTTTGTTGGGCCAGCTGGTGCAGACACATGAGCTGCGCCAGAGCGGTTTGGTGCGTCAGGAAGGCGGGACGGGACAGGTGTCATCAGTCAGGTAAGAAACCAGCCAGAGGGACGTGTCATGAAAAGAAAAATTGGATTGCGGAGCAGATAAACCGGTTGTTCCCGAGAATGCGAGAGAAGAGGACGCAATAGCTGCACTCATATCTGTCATAATACTCTGTAATATGGTCTTTATGAACTCTGTGGTCATGAGGCTCCCCAGAGCTGTGGCACAATCGACTGTCAACGGGATTACCAGCACATTTTTATGTAATACTACACAGGGACGGTGCATTAGAGCTCAGTGCCAGATTTTATTTCTGTTTAGTGGTTTAAGCTTGTGCTTTCCCTATACGCCCATTTGGAAAAAATAAAAATAAAATGTTATGTCTATGAAGTGTGATTCAAGGGTTTGACCGGTATGCTCTTGTTGTGTGGGTAGAAGACTTTTCTCTGATAATGAAGGGTGTTCTAGCACGTTGTGTACGTTTCCTATTGAGAAATACGGGGCAGAGGATCAAGGGTTGTTTGAGGAAAGGCAAAAGAAAAAAGCTTGGTGTTCAATGACACCATGAAACCGCAATAAATGGGGTGAACCTGTTAATCACCAAGTCAAGCACTCACTGTGAAAAAGACCGCCTCCCAGTTCTACCGGACGAGGCAGCCTAAAACGTGATTATCACACTTCCTGTGTCTTTCTCAACACTCCAGCCTCTTTAATAGCAAAGGCAACCCCGTGCTGCATTCATTACCTCAGTCAGTGATCTCACGATCACTTTCAGGAACTCAGTGCGTGGCCGTCATCCTTTGTTGCGTTTTTTTTTTGCCGAGCTAGACAACTCTTTTGTTCAGGCGCCAACCACAAACTGATGAGGTCGGCAGGCCCGTGTTTGCGGTGGCCGTGCGAGACAAGATCAGGCCAAACATGGCGTGTTTACAGGTAAACTCAGAGTCAACGTGAGACACCTTGGCGAGATCAACTGCAGTACATCATAACATGACAGACAATATTAGTTTAACTATCACCTACAGGGAGTCCTCTTGCCAAGGGTTGGTCTTCAAGTTCATGCCTGTTGCATCCAATGACTCCTCAAAGAGGCTGCAGTAACCAGTCCAACGGAGACAGGTGACACTGACAAGTTTATGACTTAGCTTTAGAATCCTATTAAGGTGGATTGTCTGACTGGTAGGAATGCTCCTTTGCTTGTAGTCTACTGGGAGAATGGAAAGCTCAAGAGAAGAGGCTTGTTTAAAACAATCTATCTTTCTAGTCTACTGACCAGGGGAGTACAAAAACATTGAGTGAGGAAAGTTTCATTAAAAAAAAAAAAAAAAGCACAAGACGGCGTTAAAAAAGGACAAGTGGCAATTTATTCATAAGGTTTAGACACATGCGATGGAAGTCAATATAGAAAATTGCAGAACAGTTACCTGGTTGCCAGAGATGGATAAAGAATAATGACAATTTTGCTTTATAATGTGTGATTATCTTTTCAGCCGTTATTGTGCAGCCCTACTTACTAGGAAATAGTTAGGAAAGAAAGTAAAAGTATGTCAGGGTACAGTAGTTATAGCTTGCTTATGTAAGCTTTTTCTAAAATCGCTGAAAATGATTAATCTAAAAAAAAAAAAAGCTCAGATGAATAGGCTGGATTGGGCTAGGATGAAAATGAAATGAAAAAGATGTTGAGGAAAGCCTGTGAGAACTCTGCCAACCTGGAAGGTTTACCACGTCAGAAAGAAATCTAGTTGAATAGATCAAAACATTACTTATTGTTGGAAGTCTAAGAGCCAGCAGACTCCCATTCACCTTGTTAGAGGGTGTGAAACTGAGCAAAACAAGGTGCTGCCTTTGAGTTAAATTGCTGACATTTTATCCAAAGGATCAATCCAGTTTCACTATACATATTTAACGCTGCCATATGGTGCCTCTAATTAACATCAAAGAAGATTAAGTCTGCCCTTTAACTCATGCAGCCACCACGATCACATCCATCTCTCGGCTCTAATCATTGATCGGAGATTTTATACAAAATACAGCCGACACCCTCAGCCTCCTTTGCCTGTAAGCAACGACAAAGAGCTGTCATGCATCTGTATTTACTGCTATGGTAAAGAGGTTACTGCACATGCCATGGAAGCAATTAGGTTAGAGAATAGAGCTTTAGGAATAGAGCATGCTGGGTATTACCTGTGCTAACGATTGCCTGCTGCACTGCAGCTGACAAACAGTCCTTTCACAACTGTACTCCAACTCAAAGCTACTTTCTGCAAAGTAGACAACACTTCCAGAAAGAGTAATGAAAGGCCGCTGAAAACAGGGAATTGCGCAATCAATAAATGTACAATGGTAAGCATCAGCAAATATGATTCTGCTTTTTTGATGATAAAGCGATAAACGAAAAAGAAAATGCAAAAATTTCCCAGAAGGAAGGATACCTGATAAACAAGCTATGCATTTCCACTCGCGCCTATTGCTGTAATATCCACCAATGCAGCTCTTAAAACAGCTGTCGCAAGTTATTACTCTGCTTTGGCACTGTGACTCGAGAAGAGCAATGGCCGTCGACAGCCAAAAAAATGCTTTCTACGACTACTCCTCCCAGTCCAGGTCCCCCTGGCTAAATATGTCCAAATGATTAATCTGCTGAATGTATCCGAGCTCCAGTTACTTCAGAGTTTCTGTATTTTTTCTTTTCTTCAGTGGCATTTCTAATATTAATGATGCCACGGTGAAGCTAATTAAGTTAGAGTAATGACCAAAGCTAGCAGTATGCTGCCAAATAGCAAACCGTCTACAATTTGAGAAGAGCCGCCGTAGCTTTCGTCTGAAAAGAAACACACAAGACCGTAATAGGAATCCCTTATTAGTCCCACAGTGAGGAAATGTATTCTCTGCATTTGACCCATCCTTAGTAATTTAAGGAGCAGTGGGCTGCCCCTAGTGAAGCGCCCGGGGAAACCTTGTGGTTTCAGGACGACCACTCATCCCCATGAGCTACCGCTCAGGACAGAAGTAGGTTGTTTCTACTGCGAGATACACAACAAAAAAAAAATGTAGTTTTAAAAAGCCAGGCCCCACTAGAATGGGTAATATGTCCACCTGTCAAAACGCATGGCAATTTCAGGTTTCATACTGCGATTTTTTTTGGGGATTTTTATTTTTAAATCATCCAAAGTTCAGCACAGCGCTTGGTAGTATGGCAGACTGAAACACATCGAAAGCAGTAAAATGAACCCCGGTCTTTCTCAAAATTGTATTTCTGGATAAGCATTAAGGGGCCACATCATGCCAATAAACTGCCAGATGGTCGAATATCTTATCACATTAAAAGATCTCATGTCCTCCCTCTTTACGTTGGCCGGCTTCTCCCATCCTCAGATGTAACCGTTTATAAACACTTTCAATTTCCAACATGGTCTGACAGCATGTCTTAAGAACCAGTTCTGGTGGAGTGCACTCACCCAACCCCTAAAGCCTTAGACTTTCTTTTTTTTTCAAGGGAACACATCCATTGGGTTTCATTTAAGTCTAGAACGGGGCCTAATTGCTGTCCATGAAACCATGAAAAAAAAAACTGGCGTTTTGGCACACAATGTAGTGTGGGTTAATATGACCAGAAAAGAGGAGTCCAGACAGTTCAGACTCCTTAATCTGTGATTAGACGAGTGGGCAGTGCATCCAGCTCAATGCTATTTGAGAGTTGACACTCCAGGGACTGTTATGTCCTCCACCACACAGCGTAGTGTTGATTATTCTTCTCCGGGTGTTATTTAGCCATGACAAGGGCAACATTTCCACTGGGTTTATGAGCACACCAATGAGATTAGATAGACGGTCCGGGAATAGGGCTTGCAATAATTGTGTCACTAGAAGAACCCCCATGTGACTAAGCTCGTCACCATTTCCTTTTTGAATAATTTAGTAACCCACTCCACCTGTGTTTGTTTACAAGAGTAGACACAGCTAGAATGCGCCAGAGGAGCTCTGACATTATGACATAAACGCCTCATGTTTTCAAATGATCATGTCATGTGCTCTCATTCATCCACGCCACAGCGCTTTTTGTATCTGAAATAATGGTCTCTGTGTTGCTGCTGGCACACACAGCTCAGGAAATGCCTGAATGGGAGAGGTGGGAAATAAGTAGAGCAAGAACAAGAGAGAAATGAGCTGAGAGACATTGTCCCACAAAGTGATTATTTTGGCAGGATCCTTCCAATGTCAGAGGACAGCTTCCCTTGCCTCACTTGTTGGATCAGGAAGTTAGACCTCTTCACTCGCAGAGAGGGTCTCCACCCACAAACGAATCTGGCCGTTCTCCCATTCGGAGGTCCAGTCAGGGGGAAACGAACCGTTCTTCCCTTTGTGAGGACTTCAACTATGAGCGCTCAGCACAATTCGCCGTTCACTGTGACGCCCGGGGGCCAGTTCAGCAAAACGTTTCAACAGGGTGGGCAAGCCACAGCTCCAATCCTGCCCTCCCTCCCAGGGAGAGCAGGTAGGTGGTCAACAACAGAAGACAAAGGGGGCTGAGGACAGAGCAACCTGGCTTCAGCTGCAGCCGCCCCCCCTCTAGGAACCAGGAATGTGAAATGTTTCTCGAGGAAATTCCTCCTCCTCCAGGAAGGCAGGGAAGGAAACCAAGCGAATTTTGACACATTTCAGGCAGTGAACACGAAAAAAAAAGAAATGGGGGCGGGGTCTGATACGATGTTAGTGTGTGAACAGCATAGTGGAGCATGTAGCCAAGTTAGGGCTGGGTGCAATCAAGGATAACGTAACACAAAACACTAAAAGGGGAACTGCACCAGTTATCAATTCATATTTCCAAACCTACTACCATTTTAAGATGGACATACAAAAAATTTGTTCAATTCCCCACAATGGATGTACCATTAAAAAGCAATTACATTCCAGCTTCAAATTCCATGACCATTATCATTTCTTAGAAACTTTTAGCTGCAGCTACTTTCCAATTAGTTTGGCTATCTCTTTAAGTGAAAGTATCTAGAATGGGACATGTTCATTTATCTGTGGTATGGGTATCTATCAAACTCCTGTCCCTGAAGTAAAATGCTTGTATTGTGGGCATTAATATAATGTCCAATAACCGTGGGGGGTAGCTCTTTAATGCAAGAGGAGTTTAGTTCATCAGCAGCAACATTTAGAAGAGTGGATAATTTTTCAGCATGCTGCAGCTGCGTAACAGTAATTGTATTCTGGTACAGCCCCGAAACCAATCAGCATAAAAACATGCAATTCAGCATTTAAAAATTAAAAAAAACTCTCATTAAGTAGGAGAGGGAAAGTGACATGGCCCCCAAGGAGGTCTTGGACTTCGACCTCGCAGTGAGAGTGACGCTCCATGTGCCGACGTGTTCTGCATTGGATTTCGATACCAGCGGTGCGGCCGAGACAAAGGTTGTAAACAAGACGCAGACGGACACGGTGTGCCGTGTCACAATCCTGAAGGGCACCGGAGAAGGCTGATGGGCCTCGTTTATGATTGCAAAAGGAAGCAGCGGATTAAGCAGACGGTGTCTGTGTGCAGCATCAGATTACTGGCTCTTCTTTTCCTGTTATGAAATCAGATTACTGCAGCTCCCCCGCTAGGAGAAACAATATCCAAGCCTTGAGATGGAGGGGTTAGCAAGGGGCTGAAAAGGGGACAGTAAGCTCATCCTGCGTTATTTGCATCCCGATTTAATGGTTTCATCTTTGGTTGGAAAATGAACATACAGAGAATAAGACATTAAATCACAGAGATTAAGGCCAGGGATGATACTGGAGATTGCATGCTTACAATTCAACCTCCCAGATATTATAAATAGTTGTGTGCATCACAGCATAAGGTACATGTGAAGACTTAGGGCTGATGGCTTCATAGCCACTGACCTAGAACAAAGAGGACACAATAATGTGGCTCCAGTCCAGAAATGAGTTTGTTTTTGTTTTCCTTATTTATTTGCTGACATACACAGACAGCACGCATCAATCTGATCCAATATACAGGATTGGGGTAGAGGAAAACAAACATCTGACCAGAGCCTGCAGAGTGCATTCAATTAATATCCACATAAAGCTGTGCCACTCACAAGAGACCAAGTTCCTCTTGGGACTCACATGAATCAAACGGACAGAAAGAAATGCTCTGCTCACTCGAGATGGAATGTCAGAGGAAAAGAATAGCGATGTTGTTGATTTTGTAGCTTGTGAGAAAACCTTTGCCATTTCTTCACCTCTGACAGTCAAACTTAAAAGACTAGAAACATATTTGTAGGGAAAAAAATACAAAAATTCCATTGACTGAAAATGAGCAGTTTTCATTAGTGTCATTCTTGCAAATACCAAATCGTTCCCTCAACAAATAGATACGTTAACAGACGTTTTGTCCCAGCGGGAAATTTGCCAGTATAAAATCACAGCAAAGCAACAGTTAAAAACTGTTTAAAAAAAAGAGACAACAAATACTTTCATCCATTGATTAATGATTGCACATGTCCATCTAATGCATGCCTTGCCGCTCAACCCATAGTATATCCTTCCTGTGCATTTCATACCAAAGATGTCTTTGGTTGTTCAGCAACATTCCCAAAGCATTGGTCAGCAATTAGTTTCGAGTGAAATGGGAAGAATAGCGGGATAAACCCTCTCCGGTGCCAGCACACCCTCCAGATATTTAGAAGATGGTTAACACAAGAAAGAAAGAAAAACCCTGTGTATAAGAAAAGAGCTGTATCACTAACACCACGTAGTATTAGAAACATTGGAGGGTTGCAGACTGGCGGGCATGGCAGTGCTGAAACATAAACAGTCCAACTGCTCCAACAGGCCTGTTAACGAAGAGCAGCATTCGGCTGGAGGGTGAAAAACAGTCAAATACTGTATCACACTCGACAATAACATTTTATCTGCAAGTTTATGGTAGCATTTAGATATAACAAGCAATCGATAACAACAAGTGCAAGAGTAAAATAGTCCTTGTGTGTAAATAACAGATATAACAAATATGTCAATCAATCAAGCTTGGCCCTATGCCACAGTCAAAACATATCGTAAAAAAGAAAGTCCCAGGTTGTTTTTAAGAAGTCATTTAGTGGCCCAATGCCACGGTTTTGTCTGTGAGCAGCAAAACTGTGAGGAACCATAAACTCAAGCTGCGAGGGCCTACCAGAGCTGACAACATATTTTCCATTGTGGATGAAATATTTCCCTTTAAGCATGGCTTTCAGAAGGGCTTCTGGGTTTAGGAGGATTGATGCTTTTTTAAATACGGTGTCATATTAACAAGAGCTGTGTGTGATGTTGAGTACCACAATGAAAAAACAGTCAATTTCTAAAAGCGCTAACCTCGGCCATTAGCTGGACACCCACATTTGCTAAAGGCTATATAGTAGAGGAGCAAACAGCTGCACAAAAAATGGCCCAGCCCCTGAAAGCATGCCAAGGCAGAATCCCCAGAACAGGCCTCGGGTTGGGCTCAACGCTAGACCTTTCCCACCAGTTGAGGAGAAGTGGCGTAAAAATACACAGAAAAAATAGATGTGGCAAATAATTTAGCAAAAATGCTGCGAGCGCTCCAAGCCACCATGTTAAGACAAAAATGAAGACTATTTAGCCTAAAAAAAACAATTGTCATACATCATTGTCACGTCTACTAACAAATTACCCAAAGACATCAACACAAACTTCTGTCAGGCAGTTACTGCAGTCTTGTGCTGAACAATGACTGCCGACTGTGCCTCATTAATAATCCAGTGCAATCCTCGTCCTTATTCATCTTTAATACAGCACCGTGCGTCTCATCCACTATAGAGAGAATGCACTAGTGTAGAGGCAGAAATGTGGGGAAATCAATGCGCCACGTATGACACACTGCATGAATGTACTGTGTCTCCGGCTTTTCTCTGCTAGCCAGTACTCTTTTAACATTTAATGGGGACAGTTATCAGAAGCATGCTCCCTTGTAGTTGCCTGTATGTCAGTTGTATCTATTTGTGTTGAAGAAAAGCACCCTGAAGCATTTCATCAAGGACAAACAGCATGGATCTTCATGGTTTTATCACTGAATGTGAGATTAAGGTCACAAAAAGGGGACGATAATAATAAAAAGGCGGCAGAGAGCTGCTTAATACCAGAGCAATGCCATCACATCACACACACTCGTTCTAGTTGGCTTCAAATCAGCAGAGTTCACAGAACAATATTTGAATGGAGATTTGAGGGATCGGCATCACTGTAAATCATCCGTGTTTTTCCGCATGCTGCGCTCCCACCGACACTTGCATACTCATGCATGCACACACGCGCACGCATACTCATGCATGCACACACGCGCAGGCATACTCATGCATGCACACACGCGCACATCGACTCTGGAGGAAACCCTCCCCTTTGCGAGCCCACTTCTCTCCCAATGAGTGGAACAGATCTAGGTCAAAGCTGATTAATGTGCCCACAGCTCCCGAGAGGTTTGTGGTCAGGTGGCATCAGTTGCCCGCTCGCTGACAATGAATACTGATGCAGAGCACCGCTGAACAACACACAGACAATGCGGGGTGACTGCGAGGAGATTTGCATACACACAAAAAAGGTGGCGACCAAAACAGTTTACTCTCTGCGAGTCCACAGCTGCTGCTGCTGCTGCTGCGTCGACACTCTCTGTGGTTTTGTTTTGTGCTGGTATCATGCCTGTGTGTGTTTGTGTGTCACCGTACACAAAAACACACAACAGTGAACACGAAAACGAGCACATCAAACGCACGGGCGGCTGCCTGCCCCGACAAGCTCATGACATGCAGTGCTGCCAAGGGATGAAACGGATGTGTGCTCGTTAAGAGCCGAGCGGCATCCATGTCACTGTATTTATAGATAACGTTAGTTGTGTTGCTATTAGGTGGCATGCATCCCGGGCCTACGTGGACAAAGGGACATGTAATACGTCCCAAAGCGTGTAACTACCAGCGTAGCCACAGCGCAGAAGGGCAGCGACCCGATCCACTAACCTCGTTAGCTTAACTTTAGTTGACGCTAGCTTAGTTATCATAACGGTTCCAACTGTTAACTAAACACTACACACACTTGGAGACCACGTCTCAAAACGCTGTTGTACATTAGACAGTTATACTTGTTTTCCCCGTGACAATTTTGGCCAACTGCTTCGTTATTCCACACCCTCAAACAAATTAAAATACAATTTGAGTCAAACGCTTCTAGCTGCATGAGATAAACTCTTGCTAGGTAGCTTTAGCACTAGCCACCTTGCTAGTTAGCCCGACACTGTTATGGAAACGTGTGTCGGCTCGCTGCTCTTGACGTTACGGTCAACGAGGGCGTTGTTCGTCCAACGTGAGGCTGCTATCTATCAAACGACGTGGTGATTTGTAAACATTGCGGTGTGTGTGTGTGTGTGTGTGTGTGTGTGTGTGCGTGTGTGTGCATGTGTGTATTACTTGACGCCAACACAACGCTGTCAACGTTACCTCGGTACGCAGCTCGGGGACGATCGGTCTATCTCCCAGGTTGCGAAGAGGTTCATGGGCACAGGCATGCTGCCCGAGCCCGAGCCGAGGACCACAGCCCCGGCTAACGCTCCGGCCGGGAGGGTCGTCGGTGCGAGTCCGCCGCCGCTGCCGCCGCTGCTCGGGTTCAGGAAAGCGGCCCGGACGCCTCCTCTCTCTACAGCCGTCGCCATCATCACCTCCACCGCCTGGGGAGCAGCTCGTGAGTGTCGGTCGAACGCGCGAGCCGCTGAAGTCTGTGCTGCCTGCTCGCGCTCCTCCAGACTCGCAGCTCCTCTGCGCTCACTGGAGATGCTGAGAGGCGGGGCGGTGCACGGCCCCGCTGGTCTGATAGGGGGCAGCACGGCCCCGCTTCCAGGGTGGGACATCTCCACTATCAAGCAGGCCTCCAGGCATGATGCTGTACTTTACATGTTAAAGGAAAATACAGCGTAGCGATTACAGGTAGTAGTAATATAGTCTTGTTCATTTCCTCCTCCAGTCATTTGTTTATTGGCTGTGATTTGTTAATAAAGAGGAATGTGCATAAATAAACAAATCAGACATGTTAACACAGACATGCCAGACCTATAGCATTCTAAAAGTGGCAATCGTGTTGTATACAGCTGAGCATATTAACTCAAACGTTGTCCTATCTTGAGATAAAACCTTCTCACACAAATGAAGGTGTGTCTATTAAATACCAAGTACGTACAGGCCTACAAGGGTTTATTTGTTTTTTTTAAGCTGTAGTGCAAATACAGTATAGTTTACGTAAAAGCTCTTCAAACTGGTTATTCTGGGAGCAGTAGTACTTTGACACAGTTGCGTTTCTGTCAAGGATTAAGACAAACAATTGTTTTCCTGGTCCTATTTTTATATAATTTTTTATGAAAAAGCTGTCCAATACTTATATAGGCCACACAATGAGCACTTCGATATTGTTGTGCATGGTTGTGTTGCTACTAACCATTAAATTCAAACTTACACAATACACTTTCAAGTGGGCACGACCTGCTTTGGTTACGTTATTCATGATTCACCATCAGTCATTTTATTCACTCGTTGTTCTCGTATTGCAAGCGTTGTGAAAGCCATTGACTGCAACTGTGACTAAGAAATAAAATAAAGCTGACATGACTGGACATGCTCAGGAGGGTTGGGAAAAGCGTGTGACAGCCTGTTTAAACTGGCTGGTGGTGGAGGCGGGGTGTTTGTACAATCAGTGGTTTAATGCAATGAGTGTAATCAATCTCATCTTTAATCATTGCTCGGCAACTCTGTGCACCTGACAGCATTTAGTCTTCCAGACTGGAACAGTGGCTGCTGCTGCTATAGTAATGATGCTGGCAATAGTGAGGCAATATCTAAATGTGTCATTCTTAGCTCACTGTTCTTCCGTCCAATAATACATTTGAACAAGATCAATGTATTGATTCATGTAGAATTCATCAATATTTGTGACAAATTACGACGAAGCAATATTATATACACACAGGAGTTTATATACAGAGAGGAAAACTCAATGTGCTTTATATACGAATATAAAAAGAGACAGATAAAACTTGATGTCAGATAATATATATTTGTATGAATGAAAGTCATGTTAAAGAGGGACATAGCTGTTATACCAAGGTGCCGTTACATAAAGACTAGAGTTGTTTTCAAAATATATCTGCATGTGCATGTTGGCTTTCCTCTGGTATTTATTATTCATTCTGCCCTTTAAAGAAATACTACCTCCTAAAAATTACCATTATCGACAAAAATGTTAATGACTGAATTTGTGGAGTGCATCGCCTCCCAGTGTTGAAAAACAGCACTACAACAAAATGTAGGACATGAAACACTAACATGCACATTGCAATTCATCCAAAAGATGGCAGACTGTCTGCACTTTTGGTTCGGACCTGTTATTCTCCCTGCCTCACTTTTCTTCTCTCTCTTTCTCCCTTGCCTGCTCTGCCCTCCTGATTGAACCTCCTCCTCCTCCTACTATAAGTGTGAGTGGGTGGGTGCATATATTCTGACACTGTGACACCTTCGATGTTCGCACAACACAACAGTCTGACGTTTCATAAGCCCGCCTTTCACCTTTCCAATCCTGGAGGAGAGAATAAAATACCCAAGCATCAGTTTGTCAGGTAACATCTGCTCAGCGGCGGGCAACATCCCACAAAATCAAAGAAAATAATGCTTGCATCGTGATGTGATGTTTTGGAAAGGTTGCAGGGCATTTCCTGTTATTAAAGCCATGCAGACAGTCAGAGAAGAGCAAATACAGCAATGTATCTCTTTGTATCTCTTTGCATTCAGGCAACAAACATGACTAATTATCATCTGTTAGGTAACAGCAGCTTGTTCTTTCTCAGATATTTTACTGAAAGCCACAGATCTTTCATAATGCCAGAGTGGTGACAAGCAGACGCGTCCTCCAAGCACGTCTTTATTTTTAGGCGTGAGCTTTTGTTTTAGGCTTGTGCCACCTCCACGCCATCAAAGTCAGACATTTTCATACAATTACAAGCTAAAAAAACAAACAACCATTTGCTGAATCACTGCACAGGGCTTTATTTGATAATTGTATACACATGGTCTTGTTTCTAGAACTCAAAGGGTGTCAGGTCTTTGTGACGTTTGTGAACACTTAGCAAAGTGAGTGTGATGAACAGCAACACCAGGAGAGAAAAGGGTAATAAGTTAGTGTCTACTGGATTTTTTTCCCTTTGCAATTTGGCAATATATCTCAAACCAATCAGATCTGAGGATGTGACCATTGTTCTAGCAGAGAGAATGCTAGTGTTATCAATCACAGTTGTAATGCAGCTAAAACAGGACCGTTTCGACGCATTAATGAGAAGTGTTTAGGGCCACTTCAGAAGCGCAGGGGAAATTATAGGCAGCCATATGTTAACCCCCGAGGAGCTCGTGCTGCAGATAAGTTTGCGTGGGAGTCGCATAATACCTGCAGCCAGTGTTTATCTGAGTCGGGCCTCTGGAGGCAGAGTCAACACCTGCCTTCCTGCTTCATTCTGTGGCACGATAAAGACGTTAACCGGCCAAGATTAAATGAGACAGACGAAGACATTCATGCATATTTCAGCAGTGCTTTGTTCACTTTTAACAACAAATATCAACATGCACATGCACTTCAGTTGGGTCTTCCTTTGAGGTTGCTGTCAGCTTTCTCTGAAAGTGGTTGGTGTTCCAGAGGAGACTGATGGAGTGATCTCCTAAACTGCGGTGAAAGAAAGGGGTTCAATTTCTTGTCTATCAAAGCCAAAGAATTCCATGTGAGTTTAAAGGGGTCTAATTCATCAGGGAAACTGTGCGCAGTTTCACTGTAGTGCTCCCATTTCACACACATGTCGCAGCTCCAGTCTCGTCTCACAGTGATGGTCTGTGTTGAGCAGTCAGACACAATTTAAAGGTCCTGTCTATTTGTAATCTGCTGGGAAGATTGCCACATGCTCCGTTACAGTACAGCAGATCAATCCAAGGCACATCTCTGTGTCCTGAATAAGATCTCTGCACACCTCTCACTACTAATAACGCTTCAAAACACTAAGAGCTGCAGATAAGCTACTGATCTAATTACGCTTTTGCAAGCCTGGCAAATTAAGGATATTATGTCTCGTGGATTTTATCCTTCGTAACGGCAGAATCGATGTACAATTTCCTGCGTTTTGATTCATTTCAGGTATTATCATTATTTCTGCGTGGTTTGAATTGCGACACTGATTAAATACTGATAGTATAAATGAGAGCAACATACTGCGGGGAAGGTGGAATTAAAGCTCACTGAACATGTGAGAGGAGGAGACAGCCAGTACAAACCCAACCCAAGCTACAAAGATCCTTCCAACTCAACACTACTGTAAAATCCTGTTGGAATTTGTTGTTAATCCCTGAAAGGAAGACAAAAACCTCTTCAGAAGGAAACAGAACCACATCATTCTGCATCTAAATTCCCAATCTCGACCAGTCAATGTAGATTTAAGGTCAGGTTAAGCAGGCAAATATCTGCTCTTTGCTTATAGCGCTGAAGATATTTTACTTTGAAAAGCATCTGTCTGATTGAATGTGGAATGTTGAATGAAATAATAAAAGGACATTTCAAGGTCGGCTTCACAAATGCACATGGCACGTTTCCATGTCATTCATTTGAACTTCCCTTTCTTGGATCATGTGACTGACAGACTACAACCTGATAGGACATACTGTGTCATTAACTGATTATCCTTTGTGGCCTGAATGTCGGAATCTCCCCAATTTAATTTCTCAGTCTGATGTTCAGTTGTCCTTTTCTTGCTTCCATACAAAAGTTACTACTTTATACAACAACAGTTTAAATTGAGTTGCTTTACTCTGGACAAAGACATGGATGGATATCCAGCGGCACAGCAGCTGTGGACGGTGTGGGTGTCTTCATGAGACAAATATATAAAATGTAAGATTCTTTGTTACGGTATTTCTTTTACCCCCAGAGGAGAACAAACGTCAACTACTCTACAAAATAGATCTTTCTCACAAAACAATAAAATGTATATATATATATATATATATATATATATATATATATATATATATATACACATTTTTATGTATATATTTATATATATATATTTCAGAAAAAGGGAGGCTTTCAAAAGTAAGTTTCATTTCACCACTGAAATGATGTGGAAATCCCATTTGGAGGTTGAGAATGAAAGAGAGACATGAGCCGTATTATCATTTTACTACGAAAGCATGGCAAGAATGCATCTGTGAATAGAGGTTTCTAAGAACTTAGTAAGTTGAATGTTTATTTGCACATGAATGACACCGGCATTCCCATTCAAGCGAGCCAACACGCCGCTTGTTTATGGGAACTCTCCTTACGCTGAGAGCATTAACATAAAATCCCCTTCAGACGTCTACCGTTTGGCGCTAACAGCGCTATACTGGGGAGACGCAGATAGTGGAGAGTGGTGGGAGCGGATCGAAGAAGGGTAACAGCCATGGGGAATGAAAAAGTGATGTAATGAGTCGATGAAATCCTATTAGAACACACTGTATATGCAAATTAGGAGAGATATCATGTGCCAGCCTGGAATCTCATCCAGATCTCACCGCACATGAACTCTGCATAAAGGGCTCTCATAACTCTCATCCACTCAGTGGTACCAGTGCAACTCCAATGAGATCTGAAGAATGTGCAGGCAGATTCCCCCGCCACTCATTGTGTTTTCCGCTTTGGACAATTCAGCCTGGAAAGACAAGAGAGACCGGAGAGCTGCGACCTCCATTTGCATGAAAGTCAGCCGCAGAGAACAGAGACAAGCCGGAAAGACAAAAGCCGTGCAGGAGTCCTAAAGACCTGCAGCGTCTCCTGTGACCAGGTCTCACTGCACAGCCGGCCTTACATAAGGCATGTCTGGATGGGCCCCAACATTAGGGAAAATGTTCTGCTGCCATTTCAATTCTCATTTAAGTAGAAGCCGGAAATGCACCTGCCGGCTTGCTCTCTTTCCTCCCCTCTCCTAAATGCGTTCAGATGGGAACCTTTGTTGAAAGGAATCATTTTGCATTTAGATTTCCCAGAGTAAAAAGAGGCGCGGGGGTGGGGGGGATCTCCCTGCTTGGCGACATGTTTCTCACACAGAAAGCTCCTCCTAATGAGCCCTTTTAAGCTTAGCTGATTATTTTCTGCTTTGGAGTTGTAGCTGGATCGCGAGTACATGTTTTCCCTGCCATTAACCCAGATATCCAAAATGGCAGCCCCGGGGTATGTTGGATCGCTCTTCCCCAATCCTTTGAACTCAAGACAGCCCCAAACTTCTGGCTACTTTTCGCCATGAAATTGAGAAGGTATCCGTCTATCACAGCGTTCCCTGAAGTCACAATAATAAACAAGTGTTGGTCTTGAAATGCCATCTTTGGACTTGGATTGAGGCCCTGCCTGCGACAGTATATCTGCAGCTCTGTCCACCGGACACGCAAATAATTCAGCCACGTTGGTGCAGTGAGTGCAGTCTGTGTGTTTATCACGGCCATCCGAGCGTAGGCCACAAAACACTGAACATGAGCTGTCAAAGCTAATCCAGAAACGTTTTTAGTATTCTGTCCAGCGGAAAATATATTCTGTGATGACAGACAGATTTCATCAATTTACCGGGAACAACCGGAAAGATAGAACGTTTGTTTTTCTAGCAGGTTTGTCAAATCATTTCAATGCCACTTCTGAAGGAAGCAATTACTTGTAAGCAGGGCCGGCGATTGCTATAGGCGAACTAGGCGACTGCCTAGGGCGACAAATGGGTTGGGGGCGCCCTCACAGCGCACATTTCAGCACTGTGAGCAATTCGCGACCACGGGCGCTGGGTCCCGCGAGCAGGGACCAAGACACGTCACATCAAAGATGTTCTATTACGGAGATGACAACAACTCGGCCAAAAATCTGAATATTTTGTCGAGAAAACGGGACGCTGATTGGCCAAGACTCGACACGTCACATCAAAGATCTTCTATTTCAAAGATGACTCACTCCAAAAAAATAAATCGTTTGTGCGGTCTGAAAAATGTGCGCGATCTGAAAAATCTATTGCGCGGCCACTTTGACTGGCCCCTGACATTTGCAAAAATGAAGCGGTCTAAACCATCTGGAGCACAGGGGCGAAAACGAAAAAAGGAAGAAGAGGAAAAGAAAGTCAAGTATAGGTTTGTTCAATAAACATATTTGGAAAAAATGAGTGTTTTGCACAGTTTATGGAGTTAATTTAATCCTAACTTTGAGTGTGTAATAAATTATTTAAAATAATAAAAAAGAAAATGTTCTGAAACTATTCTGGTGTTTGTTGTCCATGCACCATTTATTGTTGAACTGCAATGTAGAATAGTAGAATTATAAGTGGGTGAAAAACTGCTATGCAAAGTAAAGCAGTTAAGTTAATATATGTCTCTTCAGTGATGTAAAGTATTGTGTGTCTTGGGGGGGCGCAAAACTCAATCTTGCCTAGGGCAACCAAAGGGCTAGAGCCGGCCCTGCTTGTAAGCATGCAAGCCTTTCACAAAAACAAAAGAAGCAGAGCAGTAAAAGTAACAAAGTAAAGAGTAACACTAATTTTGAAAATTCCATCTGGCCTGAAATCAGTTGACATTTTCTGGCTTTTGAGGAATGTGCAGTTGAATGCTAGATAGTTTACTTTGCTTCAAATTTTTCTTGTGTGTGACAAAGGCATCAACCTTTTGTCAGAAGACACATGGGAGACAAAAATTCTCATCCAGTGTGTGTCGGTGGGAAGCCGGTGAGGGATCACATCCTTGTCACTCCAAGATTGATGCTGATTTAACTACTATCTGCTCTACTGTAATACAAAATAAAAAAAAATAGGCTGGACCATGAAATTCTAAACAATGTGGCTTTGATATGAGAATGGGTGTACTTGCCCTCCAGCTCAAATGTCCATACTTATTGCACTATGGTAAAAGGATGGACAAGCACTTTAAGGGAATAGCATAGCTGTGATGAAGTCTGACAGCATGCTGCAGGTTTTTTTCTCATACCACCCACACTGTACTATAGATATGATACATTTATCCAAGCTGACAGTTATGAAGTGAATGCACCACTGTTTCCTGAGAGCCAACAGAAGAGGCTGGAACTTGTTGCCAGATAAAGTGCTCATTAGATATATTGCTCGTCCTTGAGTCAAGTTGCCCTTCAGCGGGCACCGAGCTGTGACAGGAGGCATGCAGCACACCCTGAATGTAAACAGGCCACGCTCTGAGCTCACTTATGTCCATGACCTGTCACAGACGTCCCTCACCGCTCCGCTCGTGGACACTTCAGGTTCAGCACGGGGAGCTGACACGTCTGAATGTAAGTGACAGAGCAGAACAGGAACAGGGGAAGGATCACTTTGCAAACGTCGCTTTTAGGGCCAAAACGGAAAAAAACAGCACTGGCCTTATCTTGTCGGTGAGCCTTAAATGTCAGAAGCTTTTATTCCTGACCCCTGTCAAAACTAAACGCTGTCAAAGTAAGACTGTGCTTTGGTGTGTGACCATCTGTATACCTTCAACATCAGATTCAGAGAAAATAAAAGCAGCACATATTTAGCCGAGACTTATGTTTGGGGGCTTGCGGCATATAAAGCTTGACATAAACTGCGAATATCTGTTGTGGATGTCAACAGTAAAACTGACCATAAAACTAGGCCATTGCTTTTCCTTTGCCAGGCACACTCTGCACCTTTTAAAATGCTGTGTCCTTACTGATGGGCAATAATCACATTGTTGAAATGTATTCTTCTTTTACAAAACCAACTACTTCTTGCAGCTTGTAGGATCTCAATATCTCTCGGCTCATTAAATTCACCACATGCTTTAAATCCTTGGGCCAATTAATTCACAAAATTCGTTAATTTGTGCGACATTAGGTGACAGCTGTGAGGAGCGAGCAGGAGATAACAGGAAGCTGCTGGCGTGTTGTGTTATTACACGTGAGGCTGCATGTCCTACATACATGCAGTAATTATCAAAAGTTCATGACATTTCTGCAGTACGGAATATTATCTCCGTGATGTAGAGCGAGTGAACTATTTAAAAGAAACATTGACTTTTCACAAAGGTAGGATAACCAACATTGTATGCCCTACTCAAGCACATACACTATTTGAAATGATGAGGGCTATAAAGGAATAGTGAAACATTTTGAGTCCAACACTTGTCGCACTACAAATCAAAGTAGAGCAGCTCTTTTTGAAGTGCTCCAAGGACGAGGTGTCAACCGATCATATGTTTTTGTTTCACCCTGTTTCGCTCCGTCTAAATGAATATTCAAATACACAACTACGTCTCAACAAGCGCTTGAGCAACGCTTCAAATGCGACTCTGCGACAAAGTAGTTGGCCACGATTGGCCAATTTGTTGCTTTTGTTGCTGGTAGTGTGAACACAGCATTAGATACAGAGATCAATAACATCTTTGGCCGGTGAATCCATGGCTAATCTAGCTGGTTATTTTAGCTTAGCATACAGACTGAAAGCAGGGGGAAACAGCTATCCTGGCTCTGTCCAAAAGGTGACTCTGCCTACCTTCACCTCTAAAACTCATAATTAACACGTCATATCTGATATGTCTCATTCATACAAAAACTGTTAGTATTTGTGAGAAAAAAAAGTAGACTAATTATTTTATATGCTGGAACTATTTCTTTTGCCGGGCGCAGTGACTTCCGGGAGTCTCCTGTCCGTTAAGAATGACATTGATATACAACTAAGTTGCAACAGTAACAATGGTTTGAAGGAAACTTGTATGCCCATGTGTCAAATACCGATATTATTTTCACATGATATTGTACCCATATGGATATTTTTTTTTATTCATTTGTATTCATTTCAAATAACACAAACTAACTGGCACAACATAAACCATCGGCAGCTAGTGTTCCATCTCACCTACAATACAACAATTTGCATACACAATGCATCCTGGGAGGTGGTCACAGGTTTAATCTATCTTCCATTATGATGACAATAAAGTCCTGATCCAGATACAGTAGGGTTGTCTGTGTATAGCAAAGGCTTTTGGTGTGTTTTGTGTGACCTAGGTGTAAACCGGCATAACATCACATGCCGCAACTCCCCATATTATGACACATCGTCGACTATCACAAAAAACTGAAAGGCAAGGAACCGAGACAGTCAAATCAAAGCACTCTCTCTGTTCGAAAAACACAACTTCTAGCTTCTCAGTGGGATGTTTGACCCAGATATGAGGAACACAATACCTGAAGCTGCATGCTGTGCCAACATGGATCCAAAGCATACACCCGTTCTTTAAATCGTACTCTGTTAATTCTGCATAGCTGAACTGAAGTAACTGTTCTTCAGTCCGACGTTGCAAGGTACTTGTACACCGAGACACCCACACAATCCATCACATGGTACAATGAAGCTGCAAGGTTGTTGCCTCTCCAGCTGGATGTTGAATTATATTCCCATCAAGGCAAGCAATCACTTTCTTGATTTATTTTATTTAACTCTGACAAACAAAAGCTCGCAATATGGAACAAAACTTTTTCGATGTTCACCTTGCTTTTCTTTTTTGATTGTACTTTGTCATTGCCAGTATTGTTCTGTGTTTACCAAGAATGCTGCATTTTTTTGCACTAAAGAATTATGATCTATGAAAGACAAAACATAGGGTGTTTTAGTGTCTGGCAATATACTGAATGAACTTTTAATAAATTATTTTCTCATTTCTTAGAGAACTGTCATTGTTTGATTTTGGAACAAGAGTGAAATGACTCAGAATAGATTTATTTCAAAAAGATTTATTTTAAAAATTAAATAGTTTCTGTCACCCTGTCAGACAACTAGAAGGGAACCGTCACAATGTTAAGGTGGAATTTCAATGTTAAGATCACTTGTATGGTTGCAGTAATCGCTTATGACGTAAGGTCATTATATCTAATGGATTTGCATTATATGGCAAAAATACAAAAGGTGAATGCTGAAAGCCAATTTGGAACAGAATCTTGGCTCGCCGGTGTATTCAGGTCATTTGAGGCCCGTATGGGAAACAGCTGTGCATGCTTACACAAAATGAGCCTTGTTAATTTTCTGAAGTTTCGAGGAGATTAACTTTGTTTGTGTGTGGCTGTGCGAATGATTAGGACGTCTCTCACTGCCTGGGCCCAGGGATTAGAAAAGCATAAGAAACTGAAATGTAAAATGGTCTGTTATCTCATATCAGGGAGTAGTGTGGGGACCAGATGTTATCTTTATGTGGGTAATGGGTTATCACATCTCCAGGCACAGATTACAGATTTATTGTCCCTCTCTTCCTCTCTTAGATATCATTGAAGTTTTCATTATCTTGTCCACACACTGTCACCTCAATGACTCAGCTCCTTCTCCTCAGCCCGATGCATAGTCACAAAGCAGCTTACTCCCCGTCACCTCATTTAGCCTCTCACACCAATCTTAATAGCTCCGTATCACCATAAACATACCATTGAAGTCCAGCAATGACTTTCTGGTGATTAACTTTCATACTGCAGTGCTAAAGCTGATGAGAAGATGGGGAATATATTTGGCCACAGTTAGAGGATTAGAAATGGTTAATGGTTGTTTGGCTTTTGCGACTTAGAAGGAGATTCTGAATAGCTTGACAGATGCACTTATCAAACAATTTAATGGCTACAGAGTCAGATGTAAAAAAATAACAAAGAATATCCAGGACAATTAACCGAGAGGCAAGATTTGGTCTGGGTTCATTTAGCCGCTATCTACCCAAATGAGCGATCAACTATACTGACACATCAAACAAGATAATAAAGAGGAGGTTGAGCGTTATATTGACAAATGTGTGAATTTGCATTCTTGTTCACAGCGATTATCACCTTAATTTATTCACTTATTTAATCGAAATGAACTTCCTCACAGCCGCCGGCTTAGTTACTAAACTGACTTGAAGTTGGTGTTGACTTTCTTTGCCCGTCTGTGTTACTCTAGCCACCGAGTAGGTGGATTAAAACGCATTCTGTGGGCCCATGTGAGCTGTCACATTATCATGCACAAATGTAAATGGGATCATGTCAAAGGAGCGGAGAGCCTGATACTGCTAGTTGTGTAAGCATCCCACGGCAAAGTCCAAAAGCAGCCAGCTTTCTAAAAAAGTCAGTCCTTTCTATTCTGGCCATGCGATATCCCAAAGTTTTGAGCTAACGTGTAAAAGGGTTTGCAGCTAGTTAGCACCAAACATCAAATACAGCTGATGAGGGGGGGGGGGGGGGGGGGGGGTCATTTGTTTTGCAGGTTTTGCAAGTATTGGACAAACTGTAATTTTGACCTGATGATGGCGCTGATGATCATGGATGTTTGTACAAAATGTCACGGCCAATTGAGATGTTTAGGTCTGGACCAACATTGCCATCCCTTAAAATCACAAGAGGATAATGAGTGGAGGGGGGGGGGACATAAAAGCCAGGTTTGTCACTGCATACTGTATTTTTTTTTAGAGCTGACAGCTGAGTCTCTTCTGTCAATATGCAGATCAAGATGTCAGAGATAGAAACTGTTGACTGCAGATACAACAAAACCCACTTTACAGGATTTTAAGTACAGATTACAGACATGAGGTGCCTTACATCACGTGATCACGCACGGTATATCTGCTGTTCAAAATACCACACAGTACACTACAAATGAAGAATGTTACCCAGCTAAATGTATTGGTAAACCCAAAGGTTATCCAGGAAGTAGTATTGTATTGGAGACCCCTGTGGAGGCGTGTGGAAGAGACCTGATACACAGCATGTCCTGTCCATAAAATCTGACAAATGCACCATCACCTATTGATCCTCATACTGCACACACCCGTCTCTCCTCCCGCTGCACAGCACTCCATCCAGCAGAGCTCGCCTGTCATTTATTATTAGAGAGAAAGCCTCAACCTTAACGCCTGAAGAACAGCCGCTGACTGCTTTGACTTCGCGAGCTGTGTGACGTTGAGGCCAAATGTCTGCCACTGAGGCTACATTTGCATTTATTTGATCTGGAACTTTTGTCATCAGTGTATGTTTTTGTTAAGAGTTGAAAGGTTTCGGTGACAGCAAACTCAAATGTGCTTCTAGTTTGTTCCCACGGTGAGAAACACCTTGCAGTTAGACTTTTCAAAAGACGTCTAATTGTTTTACCAGATGTTCATGTTTTTTGTAGCTGTTAAAATTGTGCATAAATCCAAAAGTAGGATGCATGGTTGAAATATGGTGAAACCGACTATATCGTCAGATTGGCTGGATAACCAAACCGGCAAACCAGAAAACTACCCGGGTACCGCAGAGGCTCCATTCACCATGTTAAAGAGTGGAGCAGGGATTACGTATTTTTGGAGGCCAACTCTGGAAGTTAGCATCGCACTGGTTTTCTAGAAGAAAATGGCAATGACATTTTTCCATTGGATTTTGGATAATTGTCAAAAATAGGCTCTGTGGCTGATAGAAAAATTCCCACGACACCTTGAGGTAAAATCATTAATCAGGAACATTTATTCTTCGAAGAAGGAACAGAGTCAGAATCACAACATGATATGTCAATTGCGTATCCTGGACTGCTCTAAGAATAAGCGAAGGGCTATCTTCTTAAATATCAATAGACAGAAGGCCACATGACGTCTTCATATCTCCATCATCATTGTCATTGCATGTCTTTCACTAGATTGGCTTGTCAGGGCCATTGTCACAAGGCTTCAAGACATACCTTTCTTAAACTAGAGACATACTGATATTTCAGTCTCCTGTCTCTATCAGATGATCAGCCAAGGATGTTTCTGTAAGCATGTACCAGATGTGAGTGTTCAAGACGAAGTCACTGCATTATTAATAATATAACTAACTAATGAAGTATTACTAATGATTCTAAAGGTAACATGAAATACAGTATTAATCAATAGTAAAAATATTTTTCTTCTAACAGTGGCCAACATAAGTTTATGAGACTTACACGGTTTGTTCAGCAAGATAACAAATTAATTATTGAATGCATTCGGCAGAAGTAAAAAGCTAATGTTAGGCACTAAACGTACTGCACCACGCAACCCTGTCTCCTAAAAATTACGTTCCCCCAGAACTAACACGCATTCCCAATTACGTTTGATCAGAAACGTATCTCCTCCCTGATTATGTTTGTGTTTGACGTATTACACATACGTTGATTATACACGTATACGTTGATTAAACACGTATGTTGATTATACACGTATTTTTGTTTGATTGTTTTTATGTTTGTGTTTGACGTATTACAAATACGTTTATAATCGTGTGTTTGTGTTATTGTTTTCTTGCTTTATTTAAGCATATTTTAATTTTTAAACTCTGGGGAGAAAAAAGAAAAGAGGGGCGGGGTGAGGCCAGTGACGGCCGGCCGCGCCGGGCGCCGGCCGCACCGGGAGCCCGAGGGTCGGCCGCACCGGGAGCACCGGGAGCACCGAAGACCGTTTGCCCGCCGTTGTTAGGCCGGTAACGGGCCGGTCTTCAGACCGCTTGCACCGGGGCTCGCTCTTCAGACCGCTTGGCCGCCGCCGTTAGGCCGGCGGTAACAGCCTCCTTCGCGCCGGCTCCGGTCTTCTCTGAGTCGGGTTGTTTGTGAATGCAGCCCAAAGTGTGTGATAAACTCCATCTAGTGCAGTAAACCACTGCGATCATCAGCAGACACTCGGATCTGTGTGGTCACATCAAGTGCATAATCTGACGTGAAAAAATTCAAATGGGCGGAAGGAGTCACGGGACCCAACATCCGGTTTTCAAAATACTAACTGATATGAATGTGTTCACAACATTTCTGACCACATCCACACATCTTAACTGTACTGGTCTTACAGAAATGTTGTAATGTGTCAAACACAACGGACTGTTACAGTTAAGATGTGTGGATGTGGTCAGAAATGTTCTGAACACATTCATATCAGTTAGTATTTTGAAAACCGGATGTTGGGTCCCGTGACTCCTTCCGCCCATTTGAATTTTTTCACGTCAGATTATGCACTTGATGTGACCACACAGATCCGAGTGTCTGCTGATGATCGCAGTGGTTTACTGCACTAGATGGA